>QTSX02000165.1:0-193517 GCA_014839935.2 Entomophthora muscae
TTAATTAATCTGACTCAAAGTGACGGAATTGAGATGGCGTAAATTTTAGATGCTGTATTATAAAAGTATATGTAAATTTTAACTATTTTATTGTTTTTTCTATTTTTTGTGATTCAAAATCACTAACACAAAAAATGCCATCTCAAATTAAATTTGAGATGCCGTTTTCAAAATGGCGTGTCCTACTGTTGAAACAAGGAGCTACATATCACTAAATAAAGACACACATATATATTTTACACACAGAGAGACAGATAAATACTGAGGGATTATATCAATATAAGCTAGAGTCAATCAATCAAAAGCTAACTACATAAAGAAAGAGACAGGATTGCAGAACAATGAAGCTGTAGAAGTAACAGAGCAATGTCAAAAGATGATTTGGTATAAATTTTTTAAGTGCTTTTTTCATCTATGGCTTAATAAAGATTGTCCACACCCCTTAATAAAGGTTTTTATTGAAAAATAGATATTTTCCATAATTTTCTAGACTAATCCTTAGCAGGTGGAGAAGTTTATAAAGAACTAAAGGCTTTTGAATAATAAGTAGATAGCTTATATTGACTATCTAAAGTTGAAAAGAGGAATAAAACTTTCATAAAAAGGCAAAGATTTTCTCTAAGGAAAGCTCACATAGTTAATCCAATAGTCATATCTGCCCTAAGAAGAGTATACCCATTCAGGACCTATGGTGTATGCAGCACACATAAGAATTTTTATTGGCAAAAATTTCAGGGCCAGGATGCCCATGAAAATCAGGTAGCATACATTTCTAAAATAACACAAAATGTATGGAAACAATTACCTAATGCACTCACAGAAGAGAAACCCCTTTAATGACCTCAAATAGCTAGGGGTTTGAAAGGCCCACATATTTCAAAACCCAAAGACCATTGTCATAAGCAAATTGGTTCCCAAATATATTGGGAAAAGATAGATTGTACAACCAATCAAAAAATTGTAACCAAGCAATCAATTCCTTACGGATTCTTTATATATGTGATGCTTTGGCAGACAACAGCCAAACATACCATAGTTTAGAAGCAACTAATGGGCAGCCCTTCACATGCCTCAACACACCGGCTTCTAAAACAAAATCAGCAATTCCACTGAAGACAATTTCACCACATCTCTGATGGAACTAGAGACTAAGATATTCCCATTAAGTATAAGTAATGAGGGAGGGAAGCCTTTCTCATTGTTGACATTATCTGAATAAACGTTTTTATGCCAAGGACTCATTATTTGATTGCTTAAATTTTCTATTTTTGTACCAATATAATTATTCTGATAGCATCTTTATTGTGAATCAACATAGCAATATTCTCAAACCTTCCCCTACCCTCCTTTTTCTACTCCTTCTCCCTCAGTCACACCTGCTTGTGTCCATGACTTAGAGTTTTAACATCCTCATCACCTGGATTTCCCACCTGGCTTTCCTAAAAGACAGATTCCTCCAACCATGAAGGAGATTCCAGTTACTCCACCCTTGCCAGATGCCCTTTCCTGTAAATGACATCAGTAAGATGGCTTTTGTCTGTATTACAGTGTTGGGGCTAGCCAATCAGGTTATGCCCCACACTGGAAGCTGGCATCCCTGGGCCACTGAAGCCAATTATCTCAACAAGATTTTCCCCATTGTGTACATGGCCTTCCAGGCTCAGCCTGCCTCTCCCGTGTGAGTCCAGCTGGACACCAGCATGGGTTTTGACAGAACTGCTGGAAGAGTTTATCATTCTTCAAATGCTGAAAATTTCTCTTTTTGCAGAGTTAGCTCATCTGAAGTACAGCTCCCCAACTCAGCTGGACCCTGGCTTAAACCCAGGGCACACCTTAGTGTCTCTTAGCACCACCCAGTGAATCACATGTGGTTAATGCTACCAAGTATGGGATGGGCCTTATGACATATTCAATTATGCCTGTGAAGGAGTAAATTTTACTTATGTTTTTAGGGGAAATATTTCAGTTATGGCACTTATTTTTTTGATAAGGCTTCACTCTAAATTGGCTCATAAATTGGTATAAGAAAGGAGCTTATTGCAAAAGAACTCACATTTGGACAAATTGGCTAATAGTTTATTGTCATTGAGGATTTGAGTCCATTGTGGACGTCTTCCCTATGATGTTTCTTATTCAGGCTGAAGATGGTTATATTATCTAGGTAAGCTATGGCTCTCTTTACCATGTGATATCTAAATACTTTTTTATAAAAGTTATAAGGATACTGGGGCATAATTCAGTTCAAAGCTTAAACTACCCATTCAAGGAGCTGTATTTGGTTTATAAAGATGCTTTAGAGATAATTTCATGCTTGACCTGGATCTGATGATATCCTGCAGTCAGGACAACCTTTTTGAAGAATTGGGGCCTCTAAGGGCATCAAAGAGGCCATCAATCCAAGCAATAGGGATAACTACTCATAATTTTAACCTTTTGAGAGCTCTGTGATCAATGACTAGACATAAGCTACCAGAATCCTGATCAAAAAAGGACTTTTGTACCAAATGGGGACTTGCAGGGTCAAATGAGCCACTTTTTTCTAAAAGGTTTTCTAGGTATTCTTTTAGAGCAGCATATTTGTGTAGTTTTAATGGGTACATGAGTCTGGCCTTTGGCGCACTCCATTTCAGGTCAATTTTGCATTGAATACCTCTGTCAGGAGGAACCCCTGGACTATTTTTATTGAATACAGAGGGGAGCTATTGAATGAATTGTTGATTTATGGGTTCCTGTTCTTGTGAGGCCTCTGTATTTTTGAAATAGATAATATTGTATGTATAAGTACTCCATTCAATTTTACTGGCTTCCTTTTCTTTCTCTGTTTCTAAAATCTTCACAAATATTTAATTTTGTTATAGTGTTGAGCTGATTAGGGTATACACAGTGGTGTACTTCTCCTTGTTTTATATTTAGTGTGGCGCTGTTCCAATCAATGTTATTTTTGTCTTTCTCATCCAGTCTAGGCCTAGTACTGCATCATACTTAGATATTGGAATAACGTATCTGCCAAGGATGATTTAACATCATCCATTTGGGAAAAGAAAATTTTAGCCTCTATGATAACCAGAGCTCTTCTTTTATTATCTATAGTTAACATTTTCATATTAATTTTGGCTATATTTATCTTCACAAGGTTAGAAAATTTCTCATGAACAAGGGACTGGTCTGTACCAGTATCAAATAGTGCTATCTTGGTATCTTTCAAAGCAGAAAGGATAAATGAGGAGTTTGTTTTCAGTTTGGGCAGTAAACAGTATAGGATTGCTGGAGGGGACTTGGATCATGGTGATTGAATCCACGTCTTGGTCACTGTACGAGTCTTGTAAAGTTGGGGAGGGCAGCTTGCCTAAGCACTCCCCTGAGCTTTTCCCTCCTTTTTGGTATATTTGGTACTTGCCTGGTTGGCTTGTGCATTGCGGTTTCCAGTTTGAGGGTGGTTGTTGTTAGCTTGATTGTTTTGTTTGTTTGGTCAAGGATCTTTCTTGGCTGTAGGGCTCTCCTTTTGTTTATTTGTTTGTTTTTTGTAGGTCATCAGGTTTTTGAGAAGCTTGCTTTTCTTCCAAGAATAAATCTTGAAGGTTCTTGCATTAGCTCATATCAAATTGACATCTAATGTGTGTTGAGAAGCTTTTGTAAAAGTCCAGCTGTGGGCCAGCCTCATCAAATTCAAACCTGTTGTGAGCCTAGTCACACATTTAATGTTCCAGGGGGTCCTGTTGGCTTTGGGTAGAGGTATTTTCCCTAGATCAACCAAAAAGATCAGCCTGTGTCCAGGCGCAATCCCTGTATAACTTGAAAGATCTGACACACACCATTGGTGAGAGTTTTGTTGTGGCTCTTGCTCCAGAGAAACCCCTTAATCTTTGTAATATCCCTCAATTACAGAGACAGGAATCTTGTTGGATCACCTGTTCTCCTGGCACAGATTATACCTAAGACAATTGGCAATTCAACAGAAAATGTGGCCCAACTGAATCCACTAGGTCTGTATGTCTTGCAGCCCAGAGAATTTGGTTGCAAGGTTCCCCACATATCAGAATCTAGGCCAATTAATTTCCTCACTCTGGTGATCCCTCAGACAGCAGAAATTTGCTCTAATTGTGATGTATATACTTCTGGGAAGTATAATAAACAAGATAAAGGGTAAAATTAAGAAGAGAATGATACTTTATTGGATATGAATATGTGATAATATATAGTATCATGGGAAGCCAGATACTTTCCATGTACATCATAGAAGTAATGGGGCTTTTCTAAGTAAGGTTCCTCTTCAGTCACAAGGCTTATTCAAGTTGTGTTCCACTTAGGATCTGGATTGTTTTATCCCTGTAATAGATGGTTGAATGATAGTAGTCCCACTGACTTAATGATTAGTTATGGAATCATTTGGAGAGTTACTCAGGGCGTTAATTTCCCAAGAGGGAGTAATCAAAGATGTTGCAACATCTCTGCCTGGGGTTCTGGAACATGAAACCTTGGGAATTTTCTTGAGACTTTCAGGGATTCAAGCTTGGTGTTTATCCAGTTTTGCATTGGGTAAAGGAAGCCAAGAGTTGAGTTGTGCTGTTCTTGTTTTGTATAGTTGGAGGCATTCATGGTACATACACTTGATTTCTGTACGTGAACATATTTCTGTGATAGGGTAGGTGCTGTTTGGTTTGACTTCCATGACAATGCCTGGTCCACGTAACCCTGGGTCCAACTTATGCTGATTGTGGTTGAAAACCCAGATTTTGTCCCCAACTTGGAATCTTTCTTGTTGAAGTGGGATTGTTTCCCTCTCAACTCTTTTGTGTTACATTTCCTCTTGGTCTTTTCTAGTGTGTTGTACGTTAAGTTCACTGTCATCTGGCACCTTTTGGGCAGAGGTAATTGTGGTTATGCGGTTGTACTAACAAGGGCAGGCTTTTGCCCATAGACAAGTTCATACAAGCTTTTGCACATGTTGCAGTTGACTTGTGTTCTGCACTCCATGAGTGCTGTTTGCAGCATGTTGACCCAGGCTTTTGGATTGTTAGCAGATAACTTACTGAGGGCTTCTACAAGAAAATTGTTCTACTTGTCCATTTTCTTTGGGTGGTACTGGCCGTGATGTGTTTTATTCTGTTTTTGGCAAGGTAAATATTAGTGAAAATGGCCTTAAGTTTGGTGCCTCTGTCTGTGATCAGGAGATCAGATTTCCCAAACTTGGCTATTATTTCTTTCTCAATAAATTGTCTCACATCATTGCCTTTGTGTTTTTTGTAGCTTATGCCACAGGCCATCTAGTTGCATAGTAGATAGCTGTTTTGATGTATTTTTTGCATTTATTCTTGCCAAGCATTGGTCTCAAAATATCCAGTGACCACAGTTTGAAGGGTTGTGTGATGAATACAGGTATTACTGACTTGGGTGATGCCTTGGTTTGGGTGTACTTCTCACAGACTTTGCATTATTCCAGTACCTCTTTGATATCATCTAGTATGTTGGTCCACCAGTAGTGTGTTTTGAGATACTCATGTAAGTTCCTGCTACAGGTGTGTCCCAGGTCTCTGTGGTATTGGAGGATTGTGTCAATCTTTTGTGCTGATGAGACGTAAGCTATGGTGTCACCATTTGAAAGTATTTGGTGTAGTGTGCTATATACATTTTTGAGCAGATGTTTGTTCTTAAGGACCTTTTCTTGGATGTCCATTGGTGTTCCAGGTGGGAACCCTTTTTGGAGATTCCCCATGATCAACATGGGCCAATCAGGGTCCCCATCAGCACATATAACATGTTAACTGTATAGCCTTGATAGGGCGTCTGCAGTAAGCATCTCCTTGCCTGGATTATATTCAATAAACATTGGATATATCTGTATGTGGCTCATCCATGTGGCTTGCCTTCTTGACAGGTGCTGTTGTGTCCTGAAGAATATCAACAACTTGTGGTTGGTGAGTACTTTGAACGTCTGGGCCCCTTCTATATAGCATTGCCATTTTATGAGGCAATGTATGATGGTCATCAGTTCTTTATTATATATGGGATATCTTTGTTTGCCGTCAGATATTTTCTTGACTTGTACATCACAGGAAGGAAGTCTTTTCTGCATTTTGTATATGGAGTACCCCTCCTATTGCTTAGTCAGATACATTGGTTTCTAATTTGTATATCCCTTTGCAATTTGGGTATTGGAGGATGGGGGCAGTAACCATTTGTTATTTCAACTGGCGGAAATGTTGATCTTGTAGCGGTGTCCTGACAAATTTGGTTATTTTCCTGGTGATGGCTGACAAGGGGGCTGTTAGGGCGCCCCAGTCAGGGATAACCTGCGTACATAGGCTACCATTCCAAGGAAGGTGCAGAGTTTGCTCTTATTCCTTGGGGCTGGCATCTCTGTTATAGCACATATTTTGTCTGGATCTGGTTTGATATCGTCCTTGCTGATGATATGGCCAAGGAAAAGAAGTTCAGTTGAGAAGAACTCACATTTGGATGGTTTGGCAATGAGTTGGTTTTCTTTGAGGGTGCAGAGTACCAGGCAGACATCTTCCCAGTGTTGTTTGAGGTTTGGGCTATAAATGGTGATGTTGTCCAGGTAGATAATTGCTTGTTTTCTGGTGTGTTCTTTGAAAACCTTATTCATGAAGGTCACAAAGGTACTGGGGGAATTGGTCATCCCAAAATTTTTGAAGACAACACATTCAAAGGATCCATATTTAGTTTGAAATGCAGTCTTTGGGATATCTTTAGGTTTCACACAAATTTGGTGATAGCCTGCTGTCAAATTTATTTTTGTGAAGATTTGGGCCCCATGGGCTTCAAAAAAGGTCATTGATCAGGGGCAGGGGATACCTGTTCTTAATTGTGATCTTGTTAAACGCCCTGTAGTCTGTGACTAGGCGGAGTCCTCTGTCTTTCTTTGCTACAAAGAAGACAGCAGCATGAAAAGGCAATTTTTCAGGTCAAATGAGGCCTTTGTCAAGGGCTTTGTCCAGATAGGCTTTTAAAGCATTGTCTTCTTGGGACATGAGGCAATAGATAGGACGTGCCTTTGGTACACTTCCCTTGAGGTCAATTTTGTTTGTATGCCACAGTCAGGTGGTAAACCTGGTAAGGTTTCATAGAAGATGGCAGAGAATTCACTGACCAGCTGATCTCAGATGTAGTCTTTCTTATATCTGGTTTCTGTACTTTTAAAGTGGATAACCTCATATGTGCAAGTGTTTCAATTGATTTTGCTAGGATCAGTTTCCTCTTCAGTTTCCATGATTTTTTTACAAACACATGATCTCTCATAAGCGTTTCAAGATGAGCTGGGTAAACATGATGGTGCACCTTGCCTCATTGTATGGTGAGGGTAGTGCTATCCCAGTTGATATGAGGTTTGGTCTTTCTCATCCAGTCCAGGCCAAGTATAACATCATACTTGGGGATTGGTATGATAGGACAACTGAGCGTAGTTTGTATGTCTCTAATTTGGGCGCAGAAAGGTTTTGCTTCCTTGGTGACTGGTATGCTTATATTGTCTGCCATGATAACTCTTTTGATGTGGCTTCAGACTGTGGGTAGTTTCATGAGGTTGGCAAATTTCTTGTCAACAAGAGATTTGTCTGCTCCAGTGTGTAACAATGCTGTGCCTTGATACCTGCAAAAACAGAAAGGATAAGTGAGGATTTTATTCCCAGTTTGGGCATCAAACAGTAGAGTATTGACGGAGGGGACTTGGATCATGATGATTGAATCCACATTTTGGTCCCTGTACAAGTCTTGTAAAATGGGGAAGGGTAGCTTGCCTAAGCACTCTCCTGAGCTTTTCCCTCCTTTTTGGTGTTTTCAGTGCTTGCATGGTTAGCTTGCGTTTAAAGACCCAACAATTGGGGAAGTACTTTAGCAAAATAAGGGACCAAGTTGGCAACTTGGAAACCTGTGAGCGCTGTCACAATTGGATAGACCATCATCATCAATTGAAAGACTTTGGTGTGTACATTATAATGTCCAAAATTACCAACAAAATAGGTGAGTATGTAGTATATACAAGTGTATATGGCTACGGACTGGGTGGAGTGGGGCAATACCAGCGTGGGCCAGGAGTAACACTTGGAGGAGTTGAGCTGCACCGGCTCCTCATAGTAGTACTTGCCAGATGGATTGTTGAATGGCCCATGCTGTTGATTATATTGGTGGCCCCCAATCCCTTGGCATGCTGTGAGGACAGTTGAAAATTTTAGATGATTCATCTTCTGGTCCTGGGAAAAAGCAGACAAAGCTTAGTGTCCTTTTTAAATTCTTGTAGAGTAAGTCATTAAATTGATTTATGTGATATTATTGAGGGGTAATTTCATTCAATGATAGCCCAAACTATCATCTAGTGATTGATCTTTATTATATACTATCATCTCTTATGGGGCATGAATCGTGCAAAAAATGAACAGGGAACCCCAAACACTTTGTGTTGTCTGGAATTCCCTTTTGGGAGGGGAATTGGAAGTGGTGTGCAGGCAATGAATTATTACTTCTGGGCTTTCATTGGTTTTTTGTATCATTGGATGCTTTCATGCATCCAAATTTGACTTCTGCAGTTAATGCAGGAATGGTTATGCTGGGTAGCTTGTAAGCCCCTTCCAAATTTGATAGATTCCAAATTTGGGCAGAAGTTCCCCCTCCTTTTGGGTTTGGGAAAATTGCCTTTTTTGTTTCCAAATTTGGTAATTTCCCCATCCAGCAGGGATGAACAGTCCCACCAAGGGGGTTTTGCTGTCCCCTGTTGGCTGGCTGGCGGCAGGCAAGTGCAGACAAGCCGCCAGGCTGGGCGTGCGGTCTGTGGTTGGCTGGCAGGCGGCTGTGCGGCCAGCGGCTGGGCTATAAAAGCCCAGTGTATAATTAAAAGATTTTTTAATTTCTTTTTAGTGCCCTTCCTGTTTTGCAATAGTTTTCCCAATTAGGGGGAACTGCTGCCATTTTTTTATCTTGACCTGTGGGACCCATTGTGACCAAAATGCTTTTTTCTAAAGGGTTGATGTCAGGAATATTCCTGAAATTGCGCAGTGTGATTCCTGTTTTAAGGATGAGTATTATTAGCTCAGTTGTTTTGTGTATTAGGGCAAGGGTCCTTCTTGGCTGTAGGACTCTCCTTGCGTTTGATGCATGTAAGTTGTCAGACTTTTGATCTGTGTGCTTTCCTTCCAATAATACATCTTCAAGATTCTTGCAGCAAGTCATGTCAAACTGATGTCTTATGTGTGTGGGGAGGCCATTGTAAAAATCTAATTGTGGCCCAAGCTTGTCAAAGTTGATAGTATTGGGAGCTGTTTATGTAAGCTTTTGTATGCTGCAATGTACTCCTCAATTGTTCCTGTCTTTTTGAAGGTTCTGAGTTCTGTCATGTTCACCATGTTGGAGTCTTTCATGGAGAAATTTTTGAGGAAGGCAGCTTTTAACATTTCCCAGCTCTCATTTTGATCAGGGTGTTGTTTGAGACACTTGCTTACAAAACGTGAAGTGGTTCCTGTGACACAAAGAGAAAATTTGCTGGCCCAGAGTCCCTGGGGGTAACCCACTTGTGTAAATTTGCTTTGGGTGCTGTTGATCCAGAGGTTGGCATTTTACCAGCGTAACACTGCAAAAGCCCCAATTTCTGCTGAGCGCAGACATTGAAATATGATGTTAGGTATCTTGGGTGGCTGTAGGCTTGCAGCAGTTAGAGGGGGTTCAGGAGTTTAAGAGCATGGAGAATATTGTACTGTTTGGCAGGGACAAGGACATCATTGAAGATGGTGAAACCTGTAGGGAAGTCTTGTCCTTCTTTGTAATCTCTCCAGCCTGCAGAGAGGCCATTTGTTGGATCTTTTGCTTAGGAGGAATTTTTCCTAAAAGTTGTGTAGGTGTGAATAACCTACATTATGCTACTACTGTTGAGCATATACTTTTGAAAGTATATAAAACAGGTAAATGGGTCAAATTAAGGAGAAGACAATACCTAATCTGATATAAGAGAAAAATGATATATAGTATTATTGTGACCGTACAACAGCCACTGTTAAGTATTTAGCCAAATAAATAATCTGAGATATAAAGTTGCTCTATTTTTGCTATTTTTTATGTAGATAGGTTTGGTTGGAATTCTTCAGATAAAGATTCCTGAGAACTTAGTATCTATATTCAATAAAAAAAACAGAAGGCAAGATTGGCCAAATCAATCTTGGAGACTAGGCGTCTCAAAAACAATTTAATTAACCAAGAAGATTACTTAATAGATATATGGGAATATAATCAATGAGGATTTAATTATATTAGTTAATTGCTTTGACTGTGTCAAGAAGTTTGGTTAAGGTTAATCAAAAGTAAACCCCCAAATTTTGGGTTAGAAGCACTGTTTTGGCAAATTTATTAGGCTCAAAGCGCCGCCGCACCACCTAATTGATTTGAGAAGCGCCAAGGCGCCACCTGGGAAAATTGCTGGGCGCCGTGGTAGCGCCTGGTTTGAGTTTCAAAGCATTTTAATGGGTTTTAAGGCAAAAAACCATTAAATACAAAGATAAATAAATAAATAAAGGCAAGGATGCCTAGGAATTCAGGTTTGATCAGCTGGTTCCCAGTTGGAACATCAATAGCTGAGTTTTGGGATGTGTAATCAATAGGGTTTTGGCGCCAGGAGCTGGGGAAGCTCCATGCTGAGTTGGTAAATTGGGATGAATAGCGTCAGGTGACTTCTTCCCATTGTAGGTTGGTTCTCATAGGTTGAGAATTATTGGTGATCTTTTAGGTAAAGATCTAGGTTTGGATGACTCAAATGTCATAGACCACATGATGAATCATAGGTTGATTCAGGAACCAGAGGGTTTTCAGCCAAATATGCCCCAAATGGTATATAAGCAAAAACAGCTAATTTTAAATAAAGATATATTATCAATTTTGACGCTTTCCCATCAACTTCTTTTTTATTATCATGTCTTCTTTATTACTATTTGAAAGAGAAAAATTTGGAGTGCTTTGTGTCAAGGCTGCTGCTGCAAGAAAGGAAGTTCCTACCAGCTTGCTTGAAGAGAATTGGGCAAGTCTGGAGGTCTCTAAGATTTCACCTGAGGAATCTTTGGTAGAAGTGAAAGCGGCTTTTAAAGAACTAAACTCTGACTATTTTGCCAGAGAAGGAACCCTGGCACATGGAAATCAAGTTTATGCATGCAACTCCTGGAGCTTGCTGTTAGGGTTCAATGAAATTTTGCAACAAGTAAAGGACAGAGCCAATTGTGAAGTTGAGGTGTTAAGAAACAGAGAGAAAAAGAGTGTCAATATTATGGCTTGTTGGAGAGATGACAATAAATCATTGTCTCACAAAATTGCCTCCCTGGAGGCAAAGCTCCTCAAAGCTTTGTCACAGGAAGGTACCGGTAACAAGAGTCAAGGGCAAGATAACTGTAATTTTGACTGGTTAGACCTGGATCTGTCACAATTATGAAAAGCCACATAGTGTCCATGTATGTCATGTCAGCCATAGGTCTTTCCAATTATTTTTCCCTGTAGGGGTTTGTTGCAACCGAGGTTCAAACCTCGCCTGCTAACTTTTCTTACAATACACAGGGGGCGCTTGATGAGTCACCCATTGACGTATCTAATTTTATGAATGAATCTGATGGCAATGTCAAATGGCGGGCAATTCATCCTAATTAGGAGTGTTGCCAATTTGACCTGCTGATCCCCGCACAAGTTATTCCTTGGCTCCAAACCCTACATGGAACTCCCCACTATGCCACCCCCTTGTGGCCTTGTGGCTTCCCCATTTAGTATATTAGTCACAATATCCTACAATAAACAATACCTTATTCTTATTATTCTGTCCTTTTCTATTAGACTGTTGTCTTCCCCAATTTCAAGTACTGAACCCTCATTGGTTCAGTTGCAACAGTGGTAGCAGAAGTAGGTTCCAACCTATTTCAAAAACAAAATTCCCCCAATAAAGGACGGAGTACAGGCCGCATGGCTACTCCACAACAAGAGATGTTCCTTCCAATCCCCAAGGGGGACATTCCCAAAGGATATGTCATCTATCAAGACCAGCTAGTTCTCACCAGTGTATACAATTGGCTCCGCCTCGGGCAGCGTGACGCTAGCGTCATCCCGCCACAGTTGGATCTGTTGCAATGTATGCTCAACCTCCAACTAGAGTCTTTCACTGGCAGTGTCAAAGGAGCTGACATTGTCAGTTGGCTCCAGTCCACTGAAACAAGCCTCTGTATCTGTCAGGTTCCCGAGTCCATGTGGGTTGCCACTGCATCTGGCCGCCTTACGGGGGCTGCCACTGTGTGGTTCACCAACTGGGCCAGCCAGGAGTTTGACGTCACCTGGGCAACATTTTGAGACACTGCCAAATCTTGATATTGCAAAACCTTCTCCCCCATTAACTTGGGGACTCCCCTCCTAGCCATCAAGCAGACAGGTTCCATCCCTGAGTATCTCGCTGCGTGGCAACAAGCCCTTGCTGCTGCCCCTGAAGCAGTGACCAATGGGAACGCCATGTTGCTCACTCTCATTGTCAATGGGTTAAAACCCCATATTTGCAAGTGGGTTCCCATTGGCCGCTGCACCTCTATTGACAACTGTTATAAAGCCATTGTGGAGGCCAGTAACCATGCTTCAATGGGCTTTTGCCGCACCAACAATACTCCACCCCAACCACATCCTGCACCTAACAATGGCCAAGGTCAAGTGGGCTGTTGACAACCTCGACAGCAAGAAGGTGCAGCTAAATGCCCCCGCAAGGGGGAGCTACAGCTAGCGCTTATCAAGTACCAGGGAAAAGCCTGGGGGTTGAACAACAAGAGGCCTTACAACTCCAACTGACCCGCCCTCTCAGCCCTTGCTTGCAAAGAACTCCCACAACTACAATCTTCACAAGGTCAAAACCCTAGACGTCTTTCAGGTCCATAGCAACAACCCCGTGTTGCAAGCCGCTCATTCCGCAAATAAAGTAACACGCTTGTCCTATCCCTTCTGTTTCCGTGGGAACACCCACAAGTTACTGGTAGACACCGGGGCTGATCACACCATGGTAGATCAGGTGTTTGCTGACTCCCAGAAGTTAGACTGAGTACCCAGAAGATTCAAAGCAGTACGTGTAGCGGATTCCTGCAGAATTGCCATCACCCACAAGACGGTACCCTTCTCTGTAAGAATGGGGAACGTCCAGATTAAGCTCTCTGGACCAATCATGGCAGGCCTCAGCCACAACGTAATTGCTGGCCTCAACTGGCTCTGGCATAACCGCCCTTACATTGACTGGGACACCTCTGTCATCACCCTCAATAGAAATGGGGTGGGTTTTCAGATTTACCCCATGGAAATGAACAAACTACTACATGACACTGTGTTTGTCAGAATGATAGAAACAGGCTCATACAATTTCAAGGGGGAAACTAGACTTTAACCAATTTTCAGTCAAATTTATCTGTGCAGAACCATCTGCAGTCCCTCCCTTGTCAATATCAACACCACCAGCGCTAGCTGCACTCCTTGAGGAGTACAAGGACGTATTCAGTGAAACACTCAAACAACTACCTCCACCCCGGGAGATCCAGCACACTGTACAACTTCAAGGATTGTTACCTAAAGCACAATTATTATACCGTCTCACACCAAAAGAAGATGAAACCCTCCACCAGCACCTTGTGGACGCGCTTGATAAGTGATTCATTTGCCTCTTGCTCTCTCCATATGGGGTGGCGGTCTTCTTTGTAGCTAAGAAGGATGGGTTTCTTTGCCTGGTCACAGACTACTGCGCCCTAAATGAGGTGACAGTTAAAAATAAATACCCCCTGCCGCTGATTGACGCCCTGTTTGATACACTTGCAGGCGCAAAGGTCTTTAGCAAGATTGATCTCACTGTGGGGTACAACCAGGTTCGCATTGCACCAGGGGACGAGGCAAAAACTGCCTTCCGCACATGCTATAGGTTGTTTGAGTGTTGTGTCATGAACTTTGGAATGACCAACCCCCTCTACCTTTGCCATGTTGATGAACAAAGTCTTTAAGGAACTGATTGGGAAGTGTGTGGTTGTGTACCTTGACAACATTATTGTCTTCAGTCAAGATCAAACCACACACCTCCAACACCTCTGTGCTGTCCTCAACACCCTTTTGGAAAACCAGCTTTAAGCTAAACCCTCTAAATGTGAGTTTCTCAAGTTGGAGTTGTTATTCCTTGGGCACACTATCTCTGCCCAAGGGATAAGGCCCAACCCTGCCAAAATCAAGGCAATCACTAGCATGCCGCCCCCCACTGATGTGGGCCAAGTGTGTACATTCTTAGGCATGGTTGCCTATGTTCCCAAGTTCATCCCCAATTGCAGAGAACTAATTGCACCCCTCACTGAGCTCCTCAATACCAAACAGCGCTTCCATTGGACCCCCGCCAGAGATCAAGCCTTTGAGACGTTGAAGCAAAGGCTCACAACGGCACCAGTACTGCAGTTTTCCAACCAAAACCGACAGTACAAACTCGAGACTGACGCCTCTGATAGGGCCATAGGGGGTGTGCTAAGGGTAGAAACTGACAATGGCGTCTTCCTCCCCGTAGCATATGAATCCAGGAAGCTCACTGACTCTGAGCAATGTTATCCCATCCATGATAAAGAGCTGGCAGCCATTGTACACTGTGTGGAGAAGTGGCACTGTTACTTGGAAGGTGCTACCTTCCCGCCCCGCGTTCTGACGGACCATAAGTCACTCCAATACTTCAACGCACAGTCTCACCTGACACACCGCCAAGCAGGATGGGTGGAGCATCTATCCCCCTATCAATTACGCGTCAAATATAAGCCTGAAAAAGAACTTGTTACAGCCAATGCTCTTTCACAACTCTACGTAGCGTCCATCACTGGGGACAATGGTCTGGACCAAGACTGGCCCATGCTCTACCTGCGCCCTGAGGCAACCCACTACAAGGGCCTTAACTTGGTCACCATCTCCAAGCTGAAGGATAACAAAAGTCAGTTCACCATTGATGCTGGAAACATCTGCCGCCAAGCAGAGACAGGTGAGAGGATGCTGTACATTCCCAACACACAACAAGGAGACACCATCTTGCACTACCACCAAACCTTGGGTCACATCAGAGGGTGTAACCTCTTAAAGATCATGAAACGTAAGGTTTGGTGGCCTCGCATGCACCAAGACATCTTGGACCTCCTTGAGACATGCGTATTGTGTGAAAAGAATACGTCCAAACCTGCACATCCTAAGTCTGTCCTACCCATCAAGGCTATGGAACCATTCAAACAGTGGGCCCTCAACATTGTGGGACTGCTTCCCAAAGACAGACTGGGTAAGAAGTATATTATCACCGCTATCAACTATTTCACGCGTTGGCCAGTGGCCTGGGCCACAACCAACCACACCACCACCACTGTTACCCAATTTATTGGCAAGGAGATTGTGGCTTGCTTTGGGCGACCCAAGTGTCTCATCACAGATGGTGGGCCTGAACTTGTTGGACACGTTGTGAAGGCATATTGTGTCAAGAACGCGCTCCAGCATATAGTCACAACCCCCTACCATCTGCAAGCCAACGGGCGCGTGGAACGGTTAAATGGTTCCCTGGTTTAATTGATTGCCAAGCTCTCACAAGAGCACCCTAATACTGTGTGGACTGAACATCTTCCCACCGCCCTACTGATCCTGCAAGCAAGAATCAACAGGGGCATTGGGTTCAGTCCTAACACCCTGGCCTTTGGAACACCTGACGGTCTGACAGGGGTTGAACAGGGGAAACTATGGCCCAAGGTTCCCGACAAGCCCCCCTTAGTGTCAACTCCCTCCCTAGACCAATGGCGTGCCAAAGCCCGGGAGATCAAACACAAGCAGATTGCAGGGGGGACAAAATACCTCAAAACTAGGTACGCTGTAGGTGACCCTGTCTACACCCTCAATCCCAGTTCCGCCAAATTAGAACCCAACCACCTAGGGCCCTTCAAGTTAGCTGCTGTCTACAACAACCACACCTACCAACTTGAGGATGCCCAGGGAAACACCAAGAAACTTCACCACAATTGCTTGCGCCCCTGCCGTGCCATCCCCACACAAAGGTTGTTTGTGAGGACCTTCCCAGACCTTCCGCAGACTCCAGTCCTGGTGTCTGACAACAAGCAGGGGGCAAGGGGGGTGTTGCAACCAAGGTACAAACCTTGCCTGCTAACATATCTTACAATACACAGGGGGCGCTTGATGAGTTGCCCCTTGACATATCTAATGTTATGCATGAATCTGATGGCAATGTCAAATGGCGGGCACTTCATCCTAATTAGGAGTGTTGCCAATTTGACCTGCTGATCCCCGCACGAGTTATTCCTTGGTTACAAACCCTACATGGAACTCCCCACTATGCCACCCCCTTGTGGCCTTGTGGCTTCCCCATTTAGTATATTAGTCACAATATCCTACAATAAATGATACCTTATTCTTATTATTCTGTCCTTTCCTATTGGACTGTTGTCTTCCCCAATTCCAAGTACTGAACCCTCATTGGTATAGTTGCAACAGGTTTAAATGTTTGATCCATGTAAACATTGGATTGGCTGTAGTGCCACCAACTGTTTCTCAGTTGAACCATTTCTTGGGGAAATGGTTTCCTGAGAGGGAGCAATCAAAGATATTGCAACAGAGCACAATTGTGATATCATGGTATTGATTTAAGCCATCCAGAATATAAATTATATTTTAAAATAACCCTAACAATGTTTTAATGATATTGTGTTCCTAGAAATAACAATGTCATAAATAAGGTGGGGATCAAGAGTAAGGGAAGATGCTTGTAGAATATTTGTATCTGGTGTTGGAGATACTTCCTTCTTGGTTTCTAGTGTGGTTGTTGGTGAAAGTATTTCCTGGGTGATAGTAATAAAAGAGGACATGATACTTCCTTGGGTTGAGTTAAGTTTGTTCTGAGCAGACTTGTTTTGCTCATATGGACTGATTTGAAAGCTGCTTCATATGCTATAGAAAAATAAGGATATCTATAAAGGTTATAGCTTTAGATACTGTTGTTTTTAGTACTTTTGGATCCATGGGGCTAAGATTTAGCATGGTTTCTCTAAAGTTATTTGTTTTGGTTTATGGTTTAGTTGAAGTGGAATGCGCTGGTTTCCACAGGGATATTTAATTATCAATGATTATAGGGCTGTGTTGTCCCACCCCCGGTCAAAACCTGGATTCTGTCTGAAGTTTCTGAAAATGTGGAAGGTAATATATTTTCTATTTAAAGCTGATTTTAAATCTGATCTTCCAGAATGCTGGAAAAAATAACTTTGTCCGGGGTGGGACAATGCAGCCCTAAATGATTAGTTTCAATTTCCAGTACTATTAAATATGTTTCATGTATATATTTATTAGGATATCATCAGTTGGCAGAAAAGAGTTGTGGTTTAATCCCTTGAACGATTCTGTTGACTCCTAATTAGGTTTCAACTCCATCCATCCTTAAGCGCTGAGCGGTTTGTTTTTGAGTTTACAATTCTCAGCATTTTTCAGTTCTGCTGATTAATCCCCGCCATGGGCTGCTTTGGCCCAGCTCTGGCTAGCATCTAACTGGTACATTGTTTAAAATATGTTTTGTTATACTTAAGAGTTTAAATTCAGGTTTGGATCTTTATTAACCGCTTGAGACCCTGGAGAGGCTTTTTACTATGTTTTTGGCTGGAAAATCAGTCTGGGTTTAAAGTCTAATTGAGGCCAACGTCAATAGTCAACATGTCTATCAGATGGTCCAGTTTGTATGGTTGATGCTGCCGCAGGAGGGGTTGTTGGACACTTTGAAGTGTCTCGCAGCATCCCAGCCTGCGGCAGTGTCAATCATAGTAAAGATAATGGGAGGCAGATGTAAGTTAGTCCGGTTCAATTAAGAGGTAAGACAGTCAAAAGTGTATATAAAAACTTAGTGTAATAATTGGAAAGCACAATGCCATCATCCGCTCTGATTGGCTACTTTAAAGCTTAGATAATTAGATTTTATAAGCCAAGGTAAGGCTTCACTAAACACAATACTAACTTTTTCACTTTAAATTCTATAGATTCACTTCAAAACAAAGGTAAACTTCAAAATATATACATAATACTAACTGTTTTAAGAATACATGATCAAGAACATTCAAGGTAAGCATATTTTTTAAATTCAAAGCTAACTTTACTTTATAAAGGTAATAATTTTTAGAAAAGAAGTAATTGAAAATCAAATCAAGGCTTAATTTCAGGTAAGCTTTTCAATGAAGTTACTAATCTTCTTCAAATCCTTTTAGATGGACTTGATCCGCAGCAGATCTTGGGGTGGGTAAGTCATTTTAACAGATCAAAAATACTAACATAAATTTAAAAACCAGATCTTTGCTCTGAAGCAGATTAAGGTTTGGTAGGCAATGTTTTGAATCTTAAAACCTTTAAACTAAAGCTGCATTTGAACAGGTAATAATTTCCAATAAACTACTAACCTTCAATACTTTTAGATAGACTTAGTCTACAGCAGATCTTGGGTTTGGTAAGTTTTATTTTCACTAATTTTCCAACCTAGATTTTAAAAAACAGACTTTTGCCATAAAGCAGATCTTGGGTTAGGCAAGCCATTTTTAAAATTTACTAAACTAGATTAGGGCTCTCAGATTTTTATCCCAAAGCCAATCTTGGGCCAGGTAAGCTTTTTGATAACTTACTAACCTTTTTTAAAAAAATCATAAACTTTCCCCCTGCAGCAGATCATGCTTTAGGTAAGTCATCTAAATCAAACTACTAACCTTAATTTCAAGCCCCAGATTTCTGCCTACAGCAGATCCTGGGTTGGGTAAGTTTTTTTAGAGTAAACAGATATTTTAACAATTTTTTTGTCTAATTCAGTTTTTTGATCCAACTAGCTCTTTTAACCCAAATTTAACTTAATACTTTTTAGTAATATTTCCTATCCAATTGCTTAAAAACTATTAAAATGTAATTATTTTCTTTATTTTTTGCACTTCTTAGTTTTAACTGAAATACTTGGTGGATACTTTGCAAAGCTTTATTGCCAAAAACTACAGATTATCACTCAAGAACTTTTAAATTGTAATAGCAAGACTTATGCTTTGCTTATTTTATGCTGTAGATTTAAAAATTCTTTTTGGCATTTGTTTTCAGTTTTTAGATCTGACTAGCACAATTTCAAAAATATTTTTTAACTTAGAAGCGTCAAAAAACAACTGTAATACTCAAAAACTATTTTGTTATGGACATTTATTTTTTTGCCTTATTATTATAAAGATCCCTATCTTAAAGCTCTTTTGTTGTTTACTTATCAAAAATCAAAACCCTAAAATTTAAAACATCACAACTTTAAGAAAAAGAATTTTAATTGAGATGGATTTTATTTCTAAGATTTTTAATAAAAATTTAAAGGATAAATATGATAAAGAAATCCAACCCAGCCAAATGAAAAAAAATATTTAAGGAGATATCCACAGCTAACTCAGATACTGCTAGAGAATAAAAAGTACAAGCTTATAAGTGAAATCTAATAGCATAAAAAATAATTATTTTAGAGCTATAATAAAAAAGATGAAAATGTCAGAACAAAAGTTATATAACAAATTAAACAAAACCTATATATTTCAGTTAAAAAAATTTGTATCCTATGGTAATGTAATGCTTATAGACTACATCAGCTAAGCCAGAGAAAGATATATATTTATATGAAATGCTTAAAATTTAAAATAAAGGTATTAATTTGCCCTTTGGAGTTCAAAAACTGTTATTGAAAATAAAAAATATTCTGAAAGTATTGTATTTTCAAAATAATGTAAGAAATATTCAATCTTTCATTTCTTAAATGTCAAGATATAATCCATAATAAAAGTATTAACTAATTAAACAAGACCTTGCTGATAGTTTAATAGAGATAGTTGCATAGCATCTCCTTATACTTCTCTGATGTAAGTTGCACAATCAAAACAACTATAATTTTTATAAATAAAAACTGTATTGTTGAAAACTACTAAATCATCTTAGAAAACAAGGATTATGAACAAAATTAGAATTTTTGCTGGAACTATCTAAAAGTCTTTCTGCTAGACTAACAGAAAGATAACAGTGAGCAGCTGTAAAAAAGAAAGCTAACCATAACACAACTGTTCTCTTTTGGTACCCTGCTCACCACTCAGCTTTATACTCACTAATTTCTGCTAAGCTTTTAACCACAGCTAAAACATTGTAAATGATATATAATTATCTCTAATTCAAACAAAGCTAATTATCAGCTCTGAGACCATAAACACATCATTGGGCTGCTGTAAAAGAGTAAAGCTAAGTGTAGCACAGCTTTGCTCTTTTGGCAGCCTAACAACAGTAAACACTTTTTACAGTTATAGACTAGAAACACATACCAGCAGCTGCCGTAAAAGAGTGAAGCTGAGCGTAGCACAGCTTTTCTCTTTTGACAGCCAGCCTGACACATCTTTCCTTTTACCAGCTATAGGCTATAAATACATACCAGCAACCATCATTGAACGCTTTTTACCAGATATAGACTAGAAGCACGTACCAGCGGGCTGCCGTAAAAGAGTGAAGCTGAGCGTGTACAGCTTTGCTCTTTTGGCAGCCTGCCTGACACACCTTTCTTTTTACCAACTAGAGATTAACAAATTAGTTTTAAAAGGCCACTAATTTAAATAAACAAAAAAATGTGACTCAACTAGGATACCTGGACGCGTACCTAGGTGGGATGCCGTAAAAGGGCAAAGCGGGCAAAGCTCAGCTTTGTTCTTTTGGCATCCCGCCCGCCACACCACGCTTGTCTTATTCAACCTTGGGAGTCCACCAATAGGCTTTTGGTTGGCAGCCTGTCAGGCTGCCCTGGGGCCAGCAGAGCTGTCAGCAGAGCTGCAAAGCCAAAGATAGGCTTCTGGATGAGTGATAGTCCAGCGCGACGGGAAATGCTGTTGGGGTGGACTTTGGAGGCTTTCAGGTGAAGCTTTCAAGTGGTTTTTTAATAATAAATTTCTATTTTAAATTGTAAAGTAGTCCTGCAAAATATCATATGATGGCTAGATCATCAGTTTAAAAATAAATTAAGCTTCTTGAATGCTTAAATTCAAGGATTTGATTGGCTTAGAAGAGTAGGATGATCAACCAAGCATTCAGGTAAGCTAAGCTAAACACAATACTAACTTTTTCAACTCAAAATCTATAGATTCACTTCAAACTTAAGGTAAGCTTCAAAATATATACATAATACTAACTGTTTTAATCATAGTAGATCAAGGATATTCAAGGTAAGCATATTCTAAAAGTTTGAAGCTAACTTTGATTTAAAAAGGTAGTAAATTTTAAAAAAAAACCAATTCAATTAAAAAACAAAATAGAGCTGCAAATCAGGTAAGCTTTTCATTAAAATTACTAACCTTCTTTCCAATTTAGATGGACTTGGTCCAAAGCAGATCTTGGGGTGGTTAAGTTATTTTTTATCAAGTTTACTAGCCTAGATTAAGAAAATCCAGTTTTTGCCCTGAAGTTAATCATGGGAATGGTAAGTAATTTTTTGAATCACTAATATTTTTTGACAAGCTGCATTTCAGATAACTATTTTAAAAATAAACCACTAACTTTCAAAGCCTTTTAGATGTTTCTGTCTGCAGCAGGTATTAGGGTTGGTAAGTTTTATTTTTACTAATTTTCCAAAGTAGATTTAAAAAACCAGACTTTTGCCCTGAAGCAGATCTTGGTTTGGTAAGTCATTTTGCTAATTACTAACATTTTTTTAAAAAATGCCCAGTTTTTACTTTAGCAGATCTTGGGGTTTGGTTAGAACTTTGTGCCAACTACCTAATATTAGTTTTTATCCTGAAGCTGCTCTTGATTAGGGTAAGTTTTTTTTCAAATTTCAACTTTACTAACCTAAATTTAAACCTCAAGATTTTGGCTTTAAGATGATCTTGGGTTTGGGTAAGTTTTTTTAACAAATTTGTGTATGGTGGGTATTTCTAGGATTATTATGATATCTACTATTTTCTAATCATTTTTGATCCATTTTTACTTAAAAAAGATGTTTTTCTTTAAGTAAATATTAAAATGAAACATTTCACTTGATTTAAAATCAACTATTATCTATCTTAATTATTTTACTTTTGTTTTGTTTGACTTATTTGCTTTACAAATTTACTTTTTTGTCATTTGCAAACTTCTACTGCCAAAAATTATATTGTTATTGCTCAGGAATTGTTAAAAGGTTTAAGCAAGTCCTATGCTTAGATTATTTTATTTATGAAGCTGAAAGATAGTTTTTGGCAACTTTTTTTAGCTTTAAGATTCAACTGACATTTTTGCAAAAATATTTTTAACTTTAAAGTGTTAAAAACCCATCTATAATACTTAAAAATTGTGTTTTTTATGATGTTTTTATTTTGATTACATTTGCCTTATTATTATAAAGATCTCTATCTTCAAAGCTACTTTGTTGTTTACTTACCAAAAGTTAATACCCTAAAGAATTAAGACATCACTAAAGAAAAAATATATTCAAAATGGCTTTAATTCCTGAGTTTTTTGGTTTAGATTAAAAAAATAAATATGCTAGAAATTAAACCCAGGCAAATGAAAAACTATTAAAATGTTTTAGGAAATGTCCACAACTAAATCAGATACTGTAAATAGTATAAGCTGATAAGTGGCATCTAATGGCATAAAAAATAATAATTTTAGATATACAATAAAAAAGATAAAAATTACAAAACAAAAATTATATGACAAACTGAATCAAACATACATATTTCAGTTAAAAAAGAGTATTATATGGTTTTGACTTTAGACTACATCAGCTATGATAGAGAATATATATATATATATATTTATATCAAATGCTTAAAATTTAAAATAAAGGTATTAAATTGCTCTTTGGAATTCAAAAATTGTTATTGAAAATAAAAAATTATTTCAAAAGTATTGTAGTTTCAAGATAATGCAAGAATTATTCAATCTCTCATTGCCTATATGTCAAAAGTATAATTCATAATAAAAGTAAAAAATTATAAAATAAGACCTTGCTGATTGAGTAATGTAGATAGTTGCATAGCATCTTCTTATACCTCTTCAAGGAAAGTTGCAAAAACAAAACAATTATCATTTTTATAATAAAAACTAACACTTTGTGTACCACTAATAATCTTAGAAAACTAGAATAATAAAAAAATTATATTTTTTTGTTAAACTAATCAAAGAATTTCTGCTAGGGTAACAGAAAATACCAGTGAGCAGCTATAAAAAAGCTGATTGTAGAACAACTGTAATCTTTTGGTACCCTACCCACTACTCATAGCTTTATAGTAATTAATTTGTGCTAAGATTTTATAACCATGACTAAAAACATTGTAAAAATATATAAATACCTCCACCTTCAAGCAAAGCTAATTACCAGCAATAAACTGGAAACACATACCAGTTGGCTGCTGTAAAAGAGTAAAGCTAAGTGTAGCAGAGCTTTGCTCATTTGGAGCCAGCCTGCACATATTTTCTTTTACCAGCTATTACTAGAAACACATACCAGTAGGCTGCCATAAAAGAGTAAAGCTGAGCGTAGCACAGCTTTGCTCTTTTGGCAGCCATCCTGACACATCTTTTCTTTTACCAGCTATAACTTCAAATACATACCAGTGGGCTGACATTGATAAACACTTTTTACCAGCTATAACTAGAAACACATACCAGCAGGCTGCTGTAAAAGAGTGAAGCTGAGCGTAGCACAGCTTTGCTCTTTTGGCAGCCTGCCTTACACATCTTTCCTTTTACCAAACCATATCTGGTAAAATTTATTATCTGCAGTTAAATATTTATTTATTTGCATTAATAAATTAATATTTTAAAAAGCACATCCCAAGCAAGAGACTTAGGGACAGATTTAGGCAGACTGTCTAAAAGGAAACTAATCATGAACAATGTGAATGATTTGTTTGCTTTTGACAGTCTGCTGACCAGTACGCGCTTGTTTAGTTGTCTGAACCAGAAACTGGCTGAAGCTATGACGAAGCAACCCTATTCCCACCTGCCTCTCGAGTTATAACGTCCAAAAAAAACTGAAAAATCACTCCGGCAATTTTGATCCATGTAACCGACCACACTTGGGAATTCATTTAATCAATATGATATAATTTCAATGTAAAAATGCATTTCTAAACACTTCATGCTGAGATAGCGCACAAGTAGATGAAGGTGCGGAATGTCGATTTGTTCATAAACCCAATTATCATTTGAGATATTGTGGTAAGAAGATTATTTGTTTCTCAAACAACTACATGCTGCAATGTGAAACAAGTTAACTGAGGTAGAGAGCATCACTTTTATAAAAAAATCCTGATTCTCCTAACTGCTATTAATGTTCATAACAGTTTCGTTAATCATGTTTACGGCTGCGGCGTCCCACCCCCGGACAAAGATATTCTTTTTTCCGGCATTCTGGAAGATGGGATTTAAAATCAGCTTTAAATAGAAAATATATTACCTTCCACATTTTCAGAAACTTCGGACAGAATCCGGGATTTGTCCGGGGGTGGGACGCCACAGCCCTAATCATGTTGAACAAAGTGAATATGATACCAACGGTTAATTTGCCTGAAATGTCGCATGTATCCGAGCAACCATCGCAATAGGATTTCAATATTAGAAATTAGAAAAAAAGAAGCGTAAATAATGCATTATCGAAAATGAATTTTAACAGCCTTGTGAAGGATTAGCTGAAGTGTTTAATATACCTCTTCGCATCTTGTACACTGCCGAGAATTTTAAATCCTCTGAGGTTTGACGAATTAGCCACATTCGATATTCTCACGGCTTATCCATTTAAGATAACCGTTGACTGCAGGTTGATCAACTTATTATGCTTGCGATTACTGACAATGCCTTCAACGTCACACTTGATGTATAATAGATGTTGGATGCAGCTATTTTGTCCTCTTTCTTAAGCAATGGCAATTAGAAATAATAAACGGCGTGCTAATTTAGCACTATTTGCTTGTGACTTCTGCAAACATCGCAAGATCCGGTGTACCGTAGTCAACAGCCAATGTAAGGAATGTCTTGTGCGTGGTTTACACTGTACTTTCTTGAAGTCCTCAAACAGGAAATGCTATCTACGGGGGCAGAAGCAAGATAAGAAGGAGTGGAAGGATAACATTATTGTATGGAGCATAACTCCAGACAAGAGTGAACTAGACTCAAGGCCAGAAGAAAAGGCTTATCAACCAAATCAAGTACCGGCTCTACTTGGGACACGTGCTTCAGAGCTCACATTCAAGGAGTTCAAGGTTCTTGTGGAGAGCGTATCTAATTTTCCCTCTTCATCACTTAAACCTGTCAAAGACAAACTCCCTTTGATGGTAGCTGAACTGGATCAGGACAGATTTCGCTTCCTTGTTAACACGATGATTGCATGGCATCTATTCACAAGTGCCGAAATCCACAAGCCTCTCACTCAATACTCTTCTGAACTTAATGACGGGATCACGTATTATTCTTGCGCAGTCGACGCAATTCCTTTCATAGACATCGGAGACATCCTTTTGCCTGTCCTTACGCTATTAGAAGAAGTCCGCATTCTTTCCATCAGAGCCATCCCTAGTTTTATCGCCCTACATGTTTGACTTTAATATATTACAGCTTTTAAATAAAATACAATTACTCAATAAGTTTCTTTATACACATTTCCATCTTGAAACTCTGCCATCTCAAACTATTCATCCTTAGATATTGCCATCACAAAGCATATGCAGAACCACCATCTCAAAGTCTCTATCAAAATAGGTTACTTCGAACAACAACCCTCAGAATTCAAACTGGCAAAGCGTAACGTCCTCCATGGCAACAATCCCCAAAAAATATTTTTGTATTCTTATTATCTGGGGATGATTTTTTTGTCTTAAATAATTGTCCTTGACGTTGAATTTAATCCAAAATTCAAAGGTCTACGTAAAATTTTAAAAACCAAAGCCAGCATGGTTTTTAGGATTGCTCATCTGGAAGATGTTACCTTCTGACGGTTACTCTCTGAACCTGCTATCTCAAATAAACATAGTACTAATTTAAACTCCTTATCATTGTAAAACATAACAGTTAAGAAATATAAAGATCTTATAGATGACAAAGTATCTTTGATTACTCCTCCCGCAGAATTATTTCCTCTGGAATTAACTCGATTGCCAAGTAAAGGTGGCCCTACCACAAAATCCAGATATTACACTAGGATCAAACATTTGAGCTCAAAAGAAATCCAGATCTTCAAAGGCTCCATGGCTTCCATGATCTATATGGACATTATGTGGCTTATCAATTCACTGTATAACCTTCCTTCTATGTCAAATAAAGTTAGCATTATCTTCTTAAATCTTCCCCATATTTTGCATTATATACTTCTCATAAATATATAATTAATAGTTTTAGCACTAGTAAGTTATTAATACCTACCATATCTAAGGATTTCCTCCAAAACAATACACAATAAAAGGCTCTCCTCAAAGCTGGAGACCCCGTGAGAAAGAACAAGCCATTCCTGCATGATACATCATCTTGAAATATATTCTTGTGCAGATTGAACATCAAAATACCTGACTGCATGAGGAACCTTGAACTAGCCCACACAACAGGGGGTGCCCAATATATCCCCTATAGTTTACCAACCCCTTTTTTCCACAAAGATATAAGCTTTTGATGACTAAGCTAAGTAAATACCAAGCTCTGGAGCCAGAATACCTAAACCAAATCCACACATGCTGTTTAATAACAAATCCTCTGGGACAGTGAAACTTCATCCCAGGTCATAAGGATTGCCACAAGATTTGTGGGTGAATGGTTAAAGCTACCCCAGCTCAGAATACGACCTTAGACCTCTTTGGAAGGGTTTCATAGAGAAATTTTTGCTCTGGGAGACCAGCACAACAATTTCTTAAGAGATCAGCAAACTCAAGATGACAGGGATCATTGATGATTACATTTCTCCTACAAATATATCCAATATGAAGCTCCCAGCATATGGTATTTGACAAACACTTTACTTGTGCAAACTTCTATGATATCCTCACGTCCTAACTCATTCAACATATTGAGTTGTACAGCTTTATCAGCCCTCAGGAGATCTACTCAAAACAGAACATGCAGTTCAGAAAGCTGATATCCCACACCAAACTTTGAAGCGCAAGGAGAGCAAAACCACAGAAAAGAACTTTCTCTGACAAGTCAGCCCTTGTATCATCAGCTCTAACCATGATGGGGGACTTACAGCGCTCAATCCAACCACATGCATATATCCAAGGAGAGCCTGGTACAGGGGAACTCAGGGGAGAGGTTGGGTGAGACAACCTCCCCCTTACAACAAGGGTTGTACAAAGACCAGGGTGTGGATTCAATCATCTTGATCCAAGACCCCCTCCCAAAAAAAATCTCATACTTTTTTCTGCACAGACTGGAAATAAACTGATCACTTAACCTTTCTGCTTTTGAATGCACCATAGCACAGTTTAACTGGTACAGGAGCAGATATGTCCCTAATTAACAAAACTCCACCAAAGTTATGAAACTATCCACCTCCAAAAGTAAAGTAAAACATTCCATTATGGCAGAAAATAAAAAGCCCTCCAGCCATCAGAGAAGCCAAAAAAATTGGTGAAAAATAAAGGATATCCAAAATACTCTAGGTGGCCTAATTCTAACCATGCCAAATTTGATGTAGTGTTAGGACTTGACTGGATGAGAAATACAACACCACATGTTGATTTTATATATCCATATCTCTCTGTTCAATGAGGCAACATTCATCACCGTGGCTATCCCACACACTCCAACACTCTCATGAGAGACCAAATAGCTATTGAAATTGCCAAGATTGAGGGAAAAATATTCCAGTCAACTTAACTGTAACAGATCTACCTGCAAGGCCATCCACTTTAGGAAGGTTGCATCCCCACAACAGAAAGATCCCCTTCTGTCTTTCAGGAGAAATTCTCTGGGTTACCCCCTAACAGAGGCATCTAAAGCAAAATAGACCACAAGGAAAGTGTACCTAAGGCACAGCCCATCTATTGCTTGACATCACAAGACAACATCACACTAAAAGAATACCTGAATGAAGAATCAAAGTAAGGGCTCTTAAGGTCCTCTAAATTCATATTTAGTGCAACAGTCTTCTTTGTGGCCAATAAAGATAGCTGTATACAACTTTTCACCAATTACTGATCTCTTAATAAAGCCACAATTAATAATAAGGATCCCCTGCCCCAGAAGGATAACCTTTTTGATGCCTTAGGGGGCCACAGTTTTTACTAAAATTGGCCTGGCTGCATGTCATGGCCCGCCATGACATAGTAGCTTTGAAAAGTCACGTTTTAAAAAGTTTGGATTGATAAAGCTACTTCTTGCCGTCATAAAGCTACCTTGATAATCTCCCTAGGTACCCTAGATCAAAAGTTATGGCAATTTAAAGAGCCGAGTTCAAAAACCCTGTCACATGTCCCAAAATGGTTGCGAGATTGGATTTCAAATCAAGACAAGCAACAATTAGTAAGCGGGCAAATCCAACCATATCTTGGTTTCCAGTGATCAGTTTTGGACATTATTACGCTCAAATAAAAGCCCCAGATGAGGAAAATTCATCCAAAGTATTTTTAGATGACCAATTGAGGCAAACCACGAAGTTCAAATCTGGCCAAAAGAATATGACTAGAATTAGTCAGCTGATGTTTCAGACTTTTAGCTTGACCCTCCAGATAGAGAGACAAGAACCTTTAGGAAGAATCTGGAAGAATCTCAAAACCAATGTAAATGGTATAAAAAGAACCTAGTTCCCATTTTCCCTATTGTGATCATTCTAGGTCTGAATAATAAATAAAGGACTTCTCTTAGACTATAGTTTAAATGAATCAGAGTTGGGAGCCCTTGGGCCCTGACACTGCAGGATACCAGAAAATCTGAGCCATGTCCAAGATTATCCCAAAGACACCACTCAGAACCAGGTATGGTTCCTTTGAGTGTGTAGGTTTACAAATCAGTATGACTAATTTCCCCAGCACTTCTTTCACAATAATGGATAAAGTGTTCAAGGAGAATATTAGAAAACATGTCATACTTACCTAGATGGAATAAGCATCTATTCTCCGGGGGGAAGCAATAAAGATAAGATAACTGTACGGTTATCACTACACTTTAGGACAAGCAACTGGTTGCCAAGACTTCCAAGTGCAGGTTCTTCTCTAAAGATTCACACTCCTTGACAACATCATCAGCAAGAACAAAATAGAACCAGACCACAACAAGATAAGATTGATAACTTACATATCTCTGCCACACAATAATATTGGACTTTGGACTTCTTTGTAATGATTGGGCACTTCAGAAGCTTCATCCCAGACTGAGGGACATTGCCTAACTGCTATCTGAAATCACTAGTAAGACATCTGAATTTTTTTGGACCCTTCTTCAGAAGCAACACTTCTGTCAGCTCAAAGAATGCATGGCCACGGTGCCCATACTCCTATACTCCAAATGAGAGGGGATCTAAAAACTGGAAATGTATGCTTATGAATATGCTGTTAGTAGGGTGCTTAGAATAATGACATCAGGCAAAGATCTCCTCCTTGTTTCATACAAGTCCAGGAACCCCTCAGTGTCACGGTAGGTTTCATAATGCCAGGTATTGTTTGTCCAAGTAAGAAGCCTCGGAAGCCCAGAAAACCTGTATTGAAATTGACCAAGTTAACGGATTTAAACCAAATGGTTGATTGAAAATGGGTCATGGCTGCTCCAGTCTGCCAGCTGAAACCAGCTCCCCCTTTCAAACTGACGTTGATAAATCAACATAATATGAGGGTCACCTGTTATGAGCTTGTTAATCAGCATGGTTGTCAGAAACTAGTCACACAAGGGTTCTTTGCAACCTGTACTAGATACTTACTTGATGTCAGAAAATCTGCGGACCATGGTATTTTATCATCTGCCAGCTGATATCCTAAGTCTTCTAACATTAGGAAAGTACAGAGAGCCTGTGACTTTGGCGTAACCCTTGGCCCGGAATATTTTGTTGTCATCAGAAGTAGCAAGTCTGACAGGGCCCAAGGCCCAAAAGGATTTGGGAAAATTCTTCCTACTTCTGGATATAGGTTCATAAGTTGTCTCTATATTTTTCTATAGATAATTATACTGTATGACAACAGTATCATCTTTTGCTCTCCACTAATAGAACTTAAGAGAGGATCACATTGAGGGAATAAGACTTGGATTGATCATCAAGTCGTTAAGAAATCATCAGTCTTTTATTATAATGGACTGGCTTTAAGGCAGCCCGCCTGCCCGCATTTTATCTGAGTTAGCTCACAACGGTAAAGGAGACTGAAGTAGCATTAGGGCAATACGGCAGGAGGCCCAGCCCTTTTTGGGGTGGTTTTAACGGAAGGCTAAATTGACATCTTCCACAGATTGGTATCCTTTCTGTCTACCTGGGCCACTTCCAGGGCCAGCTAGCCAGTGGCTGGCTACTAGTTCACAGAGATGATTGTTTTACTTAATCAGAGCTACTCTAATACAATAGGCTCAAAGCCTTTTATCTTAGAGTGGTTGGCCTGACAGCCCAGTCCATGTTGGACTCTTCTAGATGTAATGCAGATGACGGTTCATATGACAGCCCTCTTGTTCTAGGATTCATTTAAAGTTTTAGAATAGTAATTATTATGGGAAGCATGTTTGAGGTGGTGGTTTGAGGTGGATTAATTAATGAGCATTAATTGCATATACCATTAATTAATTGTAATGCACAAGTAGGTTGATGCCAGGATATGATTTGATCACTGATTCCACAACCCGCGGCCCGCATTATTTTGTTGAAGCCCTTCCCAAGAGCAATTAACTGCTGGCCCGCGTTATTTTGTTGAAACCGTTAAAGTTCAATATCCAGAAATCCTGACACTTGACAATGTGGAAGGAATAGGAGGTCAAGACTCAGGTGGTATTGCTTAGTCAATTTTTCTGATATATATTGAATAATTTTCCCTGTTTCAACTCTAAGAGTTGAGTCCTCCTAAATTTACTCAATAAAAATCATTTATCCCAAGTTCTAATTTTCAATTTTAAAAATGCATCCTGTGATTGGATTGTTGTGGTATATTCTGTAAAATCTGATTCTGAACCAAATCATTTCTGGAATATGGGGCCCTGCAACTGGAACTTTGTTGTCAGTGCCTCCCAATGTCAATTTCATACCAGCCAATTTTGGCAGCTCCTCCCCCAATTCTTGAAAATGAAAATTGTGTTAATTCCCAATGCCCAGAATTTTACGCTGAAGATGCATTGATGCTTTCCCAGGTCATTTATCTTGGACTAATTTGCTTAGGACTAATTGTTCTACTTAATCCTGGAGTTACAATTGGAAATTTCACAAAAAAATATCTGAAGCCACGATGGTGGTCAATCATCAATTCTATGTGGATTTGGGTGGTAATTCCCCATCACTTAGAAAAAGCTTCATATTATCCAGTGATTTCTGTCACATTACTCAACTATTCTACTTCTGAGTATTTGGAAGCAGTCCATCATGAATTTGTGTTTCTTTTCTCCTGCTCCGTTGAGATATCTGCGTTTATCATATTTATTTGCATCAGTTCATTTCTGAGTTTTCAGTTTAGACTTTTCTTTAATTTGTGGTTTCCATCTCTGGTTGCAGTTGTTGAGACTGGATCCTCTGTTTCATATTTCTGTTGCATCATGTCATTTTGGCGTCCGGATTATTTTCCTGCTCCACCCACTGATGAAATTTTGCGTGAAGTTTTGTCAGCATTATTATTTTATTCCGGCTCAAGCCTTAGTCACAAATCTCAAGTTTACCATGTGATGACAAAGGTTTCTGAAGATGCTCGTGAATGGTTGTTGTCCGCGGTGGGGCACAATCCATGTGTTTTAACTGAGAGTGCATCTCTATACCCTTTGTTAAAAAATTTGTGTGTATCTATTGAGGAGCTCAAAGTATATTGTAAGCTGTACGCCTTCCATCAGGGTACAACTCTGCTTTTGGTACTCCTTCCTCAGTTTCTTACCTACTGCTGTACGGTTGATGTTCCCAAGGTGAATAAACTCTCAGCGTTGTGGTTATCAGTTGACCATACTGCCCAGGATTTGGCAGTTTGGGATTCCCTGGTAACCACAACTTAGGCCCTGGCAATCCAAATTCTTTCTCTGGTCTCAAATCTGTCTACTTCCAAGCAAGGTACGTTGTTAATTGAGGATAAACCTGCTGTGTGGTCCTGGTTTTTTGGTACTTGCTCTGCAGTAGTTCCTTCCAACCAAAGCCAAGATTGTTCTCCCCCTAGCTCATCTCAGCTACAATTGGCGGTGGTGAACAAACCTGGTGATGTAAAGGAGGCCCCCATAGTGTCTGGTCCTGATAGTTCCTTGGCAATGCTTCAGCACATTGTACCTGAAAAATCTTCTGTGATTACGTCCAAAGAGTTGCCCCTCAACCCATTGATTGTGATAACCCTGTTCTTCCAGCTGCTGCCCAAGAAATGATCAAGCGTTACTTCCAGGAGCATTCTGCCTTCTTAGCTGCCGTCTGTACCGCCAATGAAAAACAAGACCCTGCCAAGATTGCTACCTTTGCTGCAAATAAATCTACTTCTGGTTACTTCTTGTTCTATGGTATCATTGATAATGGTCAGAATATCTATCAGCCAGCCATCTTGTTAGATACAGGTGCTTCCAAAAAATTTATGAGTGTGGAGACTGCCGACTTGCTACAACTCAAGTACCACCCAGGATTGCTTGTTAGGGGTGGAAACTGTCAGGCTTTTCCCTCTTTCCAGCTGAAGAAGCCAGTTACTTTTGTAGTTGCAGGTCAGTCTTTTACTGAAAGTTTTTCTGTTTGCTCTACCCTGATGTATCCTATCATTTTGGGAGTGAGTTGGTGAAGAGATCATAATGTATCAGCCTTACTGGAGAAAAATGAGCTGCAGGTGGAACACTCTTTGGGTATAACTATTTGTATTCCTCTGTTGGATATGTCTGAATCTGAGCAATCATCACAGACCATATGATTGTTTCCTATCCCTGTAAGTTTGGATTTACAGGCATTTTTGCAACCCTGGTCTGCGGCATTTGATGCCACCAGAGGCGAGGTCCTTCCCAAGCACACTCAGTTTGACTTTGACTTTAAGGTTACTGTTGATCTGATCAGAATTGTGTCTCCTATTTACCCTTTAACCTTGAAGGGAACACATGTTTGGAAGAGTGGACTCATGACATGTTGGCAAAAGGCTACATTTTTAAGAAGGCTTTGTCAATATGCTCCCCGTTATTGTTTGTTCAGAAGTCTGAAGGGTCCCTTTGTCCTTGTGTTGACTAAGGGAATTTGAATAACATTAAAATTCTGGATCCTTACCCTTTACCCCTTGAAGCACAGATCTCTAGGTGTGTTGAGAAGGCCAAGGATTTCTCAAAACTTGATCTGTTGAATGCTTTCAATCAAATCAGGATTGCAGAAGGAATGGAATGGTTAACAGCATTCAGAACCAAGAAGGGTATCTTCCAGTTCTGCATAATGCCTTTTGGATTAAAGAATGCCCCAGCTTGCTTTCAGCAGTTAATTGATTCAGTCCTGGGGGATCTCCTAGGTGTTTGTGCCATCACATATATGGATGATATCTTGGTTTTTTCTCCAGATGAGGAGTCCCATAAGGCCCACTTGTTGGCAGTTGTAGAGCGCATTCTCCAAGCAAACTTGATCATCAAAAGGAGTAAGTAAGAATTCTTTAAATGTAAGGTTACCTTTCTGGGTAATATTATCTTTGAGGATGGCCACACCATTGCCCCTGACAAGGAAGCTGCGGTTCAAGAGTATGCTACGCCTGTGACAGTATCCCAACTTTGTAGTTTCTTGGGTACATGTACGTTCTTGAAGAAATTCATCCCCCACTTGTCTGAGGTGGCCGCCCCTTTATATTTGGCTAGTGAAAAGACAACTTTAGTCTGGACACCTGAGTGCGCAAGTGCCTTCTCAGCAGTCAAGGCTCTTTTGTTGTCCTCCCCAGTGTTAAGACATGTGGATCCTGAGCTTCCTTTTGTGGTTTCCACCGATGCATCTAAATACTCTGTGGCTGGTGTGCTGTTGTAGACAGCTAGTGACGGGATTGAAAGACCTGTAGGGTATTTCTCCCAGAAGATGGAGGCTTGAGAACGCAACTACATGATTTACGACAAGGAATTTTTAGCTGTTGTAGAATTGCTAAAGCATTGGCATCAACATCTCATGTTGTCACGTCATCCATTTGTAGTAAGAACTGACCACAAAGCTCTTCTATATTATCAACAACCCAGGGTTTTGTTGGGTCACCAATTCAGATGGCATAGTGATATGACAAGATACAAGTTCCGCTACAAGTTTATTAAGGGATCTGACAATCACTTGGCCAATGCTCTAAGCAGTAATCCTTCCCATCTCCTAGATGCTAGTATGGACTCCAAGTTTAACACACATACTATGATTCCAGACAAGTCTGTGGTGCCTTTTGTATTGCCTCTGCTGGCTACGTTGGCCACCATGTCCTTAGATGAGGGTGCAGACCTGGACTTGTATTCCAAAGTTAAGTTTCTGCAACCTTTGTCCAAAGGTTATGATAGGCTATTGGAGCTAGCATGTGCAAACCCAGTAGGTCAGCCTCAGGGTTATCACAAGATTGGTCCATTCCTATATCATCAAGGTTGCTTGTGGGTTCCTGAGGGCACTATTTGGGATGAAATCATGGAGGCTAATCATACCTGTCCAACAACTGGTCATCCAGGAAAAAACAAAACAGTGGAACTTATCTGCCGCCAGTTTTCCTGGAAAGGTTTGACTGTGCAGGTAGCAGCTTTTGTTTTAGATTGCCTGGTATGTGTTTGATCCAAGGCCAGTTGGAATAAGACTACAGGTTTACTGGTTCCACTTCAGCCTGCTGCAGATCCCTGGACGTCTGTGTTGGTGGATTTCATTGGTGAGCTTCCCAATTCCAATGGGTTTAACACAATCATGGTGGTAGTCAATTGTTTCACAAAGATGGCACACTTTGTACCTTGCTCAACCACAATTACTTCAGTGGAAACCGCTAGGTTATTTGTGAACATAATTTTCTCCCTACATGGCATCCCAATGGAGATTGTAAGTGACTGTGGTTCTCAATTTTTTGCTCAATTCTGGGAAGCCTTTACTGAATCCTGGGTATCAAATTGTGCTGCTCAACTGCTTTCCACCCCCAATATAATGGACAAATTGAGAGGGTAAACCAAAGTTTGGAGGTCTACCTACGCTGCTACACCAATGCGTGACAAGATGACTGGTGTGATAATCTACCCATGGCAGAGTTCACATATAATAATGCCCCGCACACGTCAACTCAATTATTGCCATTTTATGCCAATGTGAGTTATAATCCTTCTTCCAACATGGGTCCTTGTTTGGTTATCAATGTGGAAGCTGCAAGTGATCAAGCCGCTGAATTGAAGCAGGTCCATCAGGAGCTCCAAGTTACTCTTGCCGCCGCCATGACAACTTACAAGGAATATGCAGATTGCAAGCGCCAGGAAGGTCTGACTTACAGGCCAGGTGATCTAGTCATGGCCAATGCTTGCAATATGAAACTTAAAGTTCCCTGTTGCAAATTAGGTCCCAAGCAAGTAGGTCCCTTCAAGGTGGAACGTCATATTGGTCCCTCTGCCTATCAGCTGGATTTACCTCCTGCTTTTAAGATTTTCCACACCTTCCATGAATGTCTTCTTACTCCCTTCAAAGGAACAGAGACCCCCTCTTCCCAACCCATTCTTGTGGAAGGAGAACCTGAGTATGAGTTAAATTTTATTCTGGCTTCCCGCAAAAATCACCGCCATTTGGAATATTTGGTATCTTGGAAAGGTTATCCTGATTCTGAAAACTCTTGGGTTCCCCACTACAATTGTTCAAATTCCTCTGATCTGATCCACAAGCTCTACAAGCGCAATCCCGCTGCTATTGATCACCCTGAACTTACCCTAGCTGCAATGAAACTCCCACCTGCCCATAAGATTTTCTCTTTATCCCATCTCCCAGATGGTGGTATTGTGCCCAGGGCTAAAGCAGAGGGTAATGTCACAGTAGGTTCCATAACTCCAGGTATTATCTGTCCAAGTAAGAAGGCACAGAAGGCCAGGAAACCTGTATTGAAATTGACCAAGTTAACAGATTTAAACCAAACAGTTGATTGAAAATGGGTCACAGCTGCTCTAGTCTGCCAGCTTAAACCAGCTCCCCCTTGCAAACTGACGTTGATAAATTGACTTAAAATGAGGGTCACCTGATATAAGCTTATTAATCAGCATGGTTGTCAGAAACTGGTCACACAAGGGTTCTTTGCAACCTGGACTAGATACTTACTTGAAGATGCAGAAGGAATAGGAGATCAAGACTCAGGTGGTATTGCTTAGTCAATTTTTCTGATATATATTGAATAATTTTCCCTGTTTCAACTCTAAGAGTTGAGTCCTCCTAAATTTACTCAATAAAAATCATTTATCCCAAGTTCTAATTTTTAATTTTAAAAATGCATCCTGTGATCAGGTTGTTGTGGTATATTCTGAACAATCTGATTCTGAACCAAATCATTTCTGGAAGATGGGGCCCTGCAACTGGAACTTTGTTGTCGGTGCCTCCCAATGTCAATTTCATACCAGCCAATTTTGGCAGCTCCTCCCCCAATTCTTGAAAATGAAAATTGTGTTAATTCCCAATGCCCAGAATTTTACGCTGAAGATGCATTGATGCTTTCCCAGGTCATTTAACTTGGACTAATTTGCTTAGGACTAATTGTTCTACTTAATCCTGGAGTTACAATTGGAAATTTCACAAAAAAATATCTGAAGCCGTGTTGGTGGTTAATCATCAATTCTATGTGGATTTGGGTGGTAATTCCCCATCACTTAGAAACGGCTTCTTATTATCCAGTGATTTCTGTCACACTCAGATGTCAAACAAAGATCCCCATCCATTAAAAGTATTAATAGTAACTTTCTATTGTCTAATGGAACTGTATTGGTACTGGGAGGGAGCACAAATATTTGAAGTGTTGATCAACAAAAAAATTACTAATAAATTTAAAACACAGCAGCATTTCTCAAGAAGGTGGGCTTGATAAATTGACCTTATCTAAAGGTACCACATTATGCAAAAATACAGCCCAGGGAGTTATTTAGTTACTTCTGACACCCTTTCAAGGCTAACTTGTAAGCAGCTATGCTGTACTAATGATGAAGACCCTGGTTGGCCATATGTTAATCACAGAAATATACAGGAAGATTTTCCACCTGGTACTCCAACAAACACTTGGAAAAAGGTCTTCAAGGACAAAGATCTGTTCAAAGGCATATATGTTACTTCTTCCACATACTGCCAAATGTAGACACTTTACCTTATGCTCCATAATATAAAGGATTGATAGCATTCTTTATTACCACAAAGCTTGGGATACATCTGTAACAGGAAATTATACAGATACTCAAAACCTGCTACTTGTGGTAAAATATGCTGGAAACACCCAGGGATTATCAATTAATTTAAATCACATTAGCTTTAAGAGCTTTTGAGATGAATGAAATCAAGCCAACCTAAATAAAAATCATCCAAGCTGAGAATGAAATCAAATCAGCTTAAATAATCAAAGATCAATGAATTTATACCAATTTAAAACAGGTTTAGATCCTCTTCTATTCTTTTTTTGATGGGTTGATTTTTTTAGGTTGCCTTGATTAAATTTATCTCAAAAGCTCTTAAAACTACTGTAGGTGAAAAGTATGCCTGCTCCAAGGCACCTTCCAAGTCCAGAATCCCTGTCTCTATGACCCAATCATTCAAGATGTGGACAGTGGAAATTGTTGGGCCTATACCTGACAACAAGAAGAGCAAAAAGTACATTGTTACATTCATTGATTATGCAACAATATGGACCTTAGTGCAAGCCACAAGGAAAAATAAGAGCTTTGATTATAGGCGCTCCATAGGCAAACAAATCATTTGCAAGCTTGGAAACCCAGGCCTCTTAATCACAGATGGGGGAAATAACTTGCTGCAGACAACACTAATATTTAACTTTCTTAAATTGATATTAAATACACTGGCATTAGTCTTTATTGTTCTCAAGAAAATGACAATGTTAAACAACTTAATGGATCTCTAATAGAAGTACTTGGAAAATATCTGCCATAAACTTCTTCTTTGTAAATATATTCTCTCAACTTCCCTGATGTTCTGCTGCACTCAATTTACTTGACATACAGGAAATATCCCATATAAAATAGTACAGTAGTTTTCAAACCTGTTGATATAAACAGTTACTATTCAGTTTAGAACGCATTGGCTCAGTCACAAAAAATTTCAACTGGAACCAGTTGAAGGATAAATTACTCAATAAAACTTACATTTATCTAGGGCCAGAAAACAAAAATAGTCAATCATACAACAAAAACAGAGTCAAATACTGAATTCAAAAAATTATATAGCAAACACATGGAACTCAAATTCATAATGCACACAACCCAGTCACTTCCTGAAGCATTCTACATAAAAATTTGATTGTGAGTGTGTGGCAAATATGATACAAACAGAGAACACATGAGGTTCAGTCACAAAAGTGATGAACTCAAACAAAAAACAACTCATTTTTTTTGAAAATATTGATTATTTTTGGGACACAAATTAGAAATAGTGGATTTCAGGAGTGAATTCACCAAAATCTATTCAGGGAACTACATCATTATTTTCAATGTGTGTACATCTAAATTTGAGCATTTATGTCTGAGAGAATGTCTCAAATATTAGCACTATTTAAATAAAATTAGGTTTCTAGAAATAATTTGCTTTTCTGTTTCACTAGAATTTTTATTTCTTTGTGTTATTATGAGGTTATCAGGTGAAAGTAACTTTGATGTTGTTGAGGAGAGGTACCAGGAGCTACTCCAAGCTCAGGCTGCTGAGCTAAGGAGCGCAATCACCGTGTTTTCTGTGTACACCCAATTTAATGCAAGTTGTGAGGAGGCTGAGTTGTATGTGTCACCAGGCCCATCCACAGATGGCTTTTCCAATAGCCAATATGGTGCTCCCCAAGACCAGGACTAACCTGCGCCTGTGCCATATTTTGGAGACTAGGAAACTGTAGCCCCCTCCAACCCAATCCAACCATTGCTTGAGAAATCAGGTCAATCAAATTTTGCCCTGCCTAATATGGGTACCCTTATTCCTCAAGCCCACCAAAAATTGTCAAATCATAACCAATGAGGTGATAGATGAGATTGTGAGCCTCAAGCAAAGTGGTGTAAATTTTTCCAAAATAGCCAATGGTCTTCAATTTACTGAGGTAGTGATTAAGCGTGAGTTCTGAGCCCTCTTGAAGAGAGGTGGTGCAAAGCTGGGCAAGAATCCAAAGAAGCAGATCAAATCTCAGATCAAGGAGGTATATTCCATCATTCTCAACCTTCTGCAATGAGACCTATACCCTCAATTGACTGAGGTCTGTTGCTTAATTGGGCTCCAGGGCATATTCATTGCCAGCTGCACAGCACAGCTCTGGATGCATGGACTTGTAGTTGGTGTTCTGATTAGGACCAATTGGCTGGCCAAAGAGTCAGATGATGGATCTGATTTACCCTATGAACCTGTGATTGGTGCCACCATCACCTACTGCCTGTTCTCTATTTTAGACAATGTCATATTTATATCCTATTATAAGTTGTCATTGCAAGTCCATAATTATGGCACTTTAAGTAAAAAAGAACGCCCACAGGGGTAAAAAGAAAGAACCAGAAGGGATTGTGATTAGTGCATCCTTTGAAGTTTCCTCAAAAGGGGCTGTATTTTACCAAACCATAACTAGTTACACTAATGGTTACTGGTACAGGAAATTCCTCTCCAACCTGCTTGCCACCTAGATCTTAGCCAATTCCAAATTCCAAATATTCCTGAGCCACCAAATGGAGTGCACTGAAGTGGCCTCCAAGAAAACATAAGCAGACAGCCATGATGTCTCATTTTTCCCTGCTGGACATGCTAATCTTCAATGGGTGATGTGTTGTTCTTCAACATTAGAGACACCATCCATGGACGCAACCCCACAACCTTCAGCCAGGTGGTTAGTGCAGCTAATAACCATATTTGTGCTTTTTCCTGTCATAAAATTGCTGGCGTGTTTACAAAGATGGCCCTTGATGCTCTCAGCAATAGTCAATCACCAAAGAATCCCCAGCTGCCACCTTGTGATTCCCTGGTGTACAAGCCAATTGCTGTCCTCCCCAATTTAGGATATGATGTCATGTACAATCAATTCCTCCAAGCCAATGAAGGCACTCAATTCCCACTGGTTCTCCAGTTGCCCTAGTCCCTGTCCAATCTTCCCAGGTGAACAGCACCAACCCTACCAGCCAATCAAGTCTTCCCCCCTCAATCCAGCCCACCAACTAGTTTAGTTTGCCCTGCCCAATCCCATTTCCCCAATAAAACTTGTCCACCCCCAATAATTTTTATTTTTTTAATTTATATTGGTTTAATGTTTACAAGTTTTAATATTTATAATAAATAATTTAAATTTAAATAAGTTGGGGATACTTTTCATCATGCCACAAGTTAAATCTGGCTGCTTTAATAATTATTAAATTTATTGTTTTCTATTATAACTTTAATATATTTGAAGTGCTACAACAAATTGAATTTTAAAAACTACAAGTGCTATGGACCAGCCAATTAGAATGGGTGTAAATTTGTGCTGTTTTTGTGCTTGGCTCAGACCAGAAACGCCTCAGTTATTGCAACCAGTTTAACTTAATGAAATAAGCCTTTTGGAAATAAGACATGTCTTTGTTTGCAAATTGGCACACCAACTTGTGGGTAATCTAGCACCAAACTACTGGTTTCTCTAGTGCTAGAGTGACCACAAGTTGGCCTGCCAATTTGAAAACAAAGACATGTCTTATTTCCAAAAGGTTTATTTCATTAAGTTAAACTGGTTGCAATAAATGAGATGTGCCTGGTCTGAGCAATCACAAAGACAGCAAAAATGCACACCCATTCAAATTGGCTGGTTCATAGCACTTGTAGTTTTTAAAATTCAATTTGTTGTAGCACTTCAAATATATTAAAGTTATAATAGAAAACAATAAAATTAATTGAAATAATCCATCTCATTGCATATATCTCTGGAATATATGATCTACATATAATCCATGAAAGTGGTTATCTTATAGTAAATATGTACTTTGGGTTGAACTTGGCATATTGATTTGAGAAAAAAATGTTTTACTTAGACAGAACATGTATATGGCAAAAGATGTTGTTCATGATACTAGAAATTGGTTGCTAAATACAATAAATATACAAAATATCAATATCAAATGAATAGTGTTACTTAAAGCTAATAAAAATCATAAGTAAAAACAAGAAACGTTTATTTAAACTCTATTAGTTACAATATAATATATATAGTTTATTGGGATATTTTATTGGTATAAAAAGGGCTGGGATAAGTACAAGGAAAACATGGAAGAATTGGAGGCAATGATAAAGGAATTGAACACAGTGGTAGCTAAAATCAAGGAGGTCAATCAAAAGGTGAAGGACATGCTAAAGGAGGTGGTGTTAGAAGGCAACAAACTAGACAAACTTATTGTGAAGGCTGTGAAGAAGAAGATTCCCAATACCTTTGACAAACTTGCACCAGGCTCCTAAGATACAAAAAATGTTCTTGCCAACCTACAGTTCAAGTCACAGGGGTTTGCAACCACAGTGGCGTGGTCAAAGGACCCTGAGATGTTATAGCAACTAAAAAATAAAAATAAACAGAAACTAACAGAAGACCGGCAACCAACTAGTGACAAGTCACGTGAAGAAGCCCCTTTCAAGGGGGCAACAGGTAAAGATATAGAAGAAGGTAAAAATAAAACATCAAATAAATAAAAAGATTTTACCAACTTCTTTTATTTATAAAAGAAACAGAAGTAAAAGTCCACCATTACCTTAACCCCTACATATTTCAAACATTTTATAGCAACTATGTCCCCCACATAGGGCGTCAGCTGGTCTTGACACCAGCTGCTGCCTCTGAGATGATTAATAAATTTAAAAGAATTACTCCATGGAACAAGAACAACTTAAAGCGCTCTAACCAAAGCAAGATGACACTGAATGGCAGGTCTTAGCATTGGCTGTGGCCCCCAATCTAAAACTCAACCAGTATGTTCTGGATGTTGGCTTCTAAAAGCTCTTTATCATGCTTGTCTGAGATTTTGTCTAAACTATGTTTACCAAAGCCTACCTGAGATGAAAAGAGGACAAGAAGAAGTCCATTTCTGTTATCTCACCAAGCACACACTATCATATATCCTAAAAAAATTTCCATGAAAAAATAACAAACCTTAGATATAGTTCTGCTTCTGTCATTTCACTGTTGTAGGCGTCCTTGAAGACTTTGGGGCCTCCTGGTGCTCTGACAAGGCTGGAATACCAAAAACAATGGGGAAAACATTTGCCACTATGTCCTTTAAAAATAAAATCAGTACCCTATAAAATTTTTTTTGTGAGTTCCCAGCCTTGTATGCAGAGCAGAGGCGTCACTTGATTGTTTACCTAGGTCTTGTTTTACTGATGTGGATTAATGCAGAAGCCCACAAACAGTCTGATGTAATAATAAATCTGGATTAAGTGTGCCATTTATTAGACAGATAAAATTGACCCTGGATACAGCTCAATAGAGCATGTTATTCAGGATTCAGTTATTCTTGCCGTCACATATGGGATAGCAGCTCCACTGGAAAAATCCTCCTGGCCATTTATATCACAATGCTCCTAAATTCAATCTGCTGCAATTTATATAGTATAGGTCCAATGTCAAAATACACATTGTCAATAGAAATTACTAGTCTATTTCAATGCAATATCCTGGAATTCTGCCTCTCCCACCTCCAATAAAAGTCTATACCCAAAAAATATTTTTAAATTTTTATATATTTTTTCTCTACAGTATAATCTAATCAACTCATCTATATTAAACAAATAAATACACAATAAAAAATATTTGTGTATATTCATTCATTTATCACTATTGCTTTGTTATTTTTTATTACACATAACAGTATATATTTGGAATCACATAAAAAACATGGAATAAACTATCCCAAATAAAATCAGAATAAAAAATATAAATATTTTTATGTGATATTTATTCATTAATTTATACATTCAATTGACTTTGCTTTGTTAATTTTTATTATACCTGACAGTATACACCTGGAATTACAGAAATAAAGTCAAAATAAATTAAACTTAATAAAAAATATTAAAAATAAAATGCAAAAAACATTCAGAACAGCAAAGCCTTTAATTGATTGGCTGCTTAGAGAGACATACATATAGAAATAAATTTGCATGACCATAGAATTTGGCCATGGTTTTAGCCTGGAGGGTATGAACACCAACCTGCAGCAAATTAAACAAGTCTTTAGGACCAGGTGGCGCCCCTTTTTTGACTACTTTTTTAGCCACCCAAAGACCTCCTTAATTGGGTTGAGGAATGGCAAATAAGAGGGGAGAAATAGAAGGTGCAAATTGGATATGGCCAATTTTTGGGAGGCAATTTTGACACCAGGATCAATCACCTGGAATTCATTGAGAATATCTGCCACCTTAAGGAGTCTGATGTTGTCCAGAACAATGAAATTGGTAAAGCCTGGGCTTGTGCACCTCAGGTGCTCCCAAACCAATTGGAGAAATTCCAGAAAGGTCACACTATTGTGAGAACCCTTGAACATCTGTTAGATCTCAATACCAAGGGGACCAAGAAGGGCTACCAGTGAGTAGGCAACAGACTGGACAGCTGCACGCTGGGACATACCATTATTTTTACATTTTTGGATATATTCATAATTGTTTCTCATGGATAACGCAAAGGAGGACTTGTCAATCTAAAAGAAATTTGCTGTGACCTTTTCCTTGAGAGCAGTAACTTTCTCAGTGTATTTCTGGAAGTAGACAACGTTGTCTGGGCTATTTTATTATACAGAGATACTCCGAGCTTTTTCCAGGAGAATTTTAATTTCTTGACAGTGCAGTAGCATGTGAAAACCAAAGTCTGGATTCCAAAAGCAGACTCAGTCATTGATTAAATAATTTCCTGTTCAAGATGGAAGTTCTTCTTGATTCACTGTCAGATTGTCCACAGGTGTTAATAAACCAATATAACTGGTTTGTGCTTGGATTTCTCTAAAAGGAGAACAGTACCTGTTTTCAGATAGGTTTTTGGAGCCTGTGAGAATGTTTTTCTGAGATCCTGACAATGGCTGTGGCCTTCTTGTAGTCTGGTCTCTCCTTCATGAGTCTCATGAAAGTCTTGCCGGTGGTGTCAGGGATGGCATGATACTTTGGCTTTTTGGAGGCAGACAAAGACTCATTGGGATTGGGCACAACACAGGGTATAGGCGCTTGGCTGTAGAATGCAGCTATCTTTTTCAGCATCTTATGCCCTTTAGTGGTTTGGAAATACTAGGGTGGCTTGTCCTTGTCTCCCCCTTTGGAATCACTCACATAGGGCTCATACATGGTGTCAAGGACTGGCCTAACCTTCTCCAGAAGGGTTGCTGAAACACTATCATGGCAGTATACGGGGTCAATTGCCAAGGACAACCTCTCAGTGGTGATGTCATTTACTGTTTTGGTAATGATGACCTTGGTGAATTTTAGGGTCAGCTTCTGGACCTAGGATTTATGCTTCACTTCCTAGCAGCTTGTGCTCCTTGAACCAACTGTGTCAGTGCAGTGTCACTATTTAACTCTCCTCTCCTGTCTTCTTCCTGAGTAGGCACTTGCATTGCACTACTCTGTTCTTTGATCTGTGGGAGCAACCACAACTGCGGCACACATAGGGTCCATTGTTACTCTGCTGCTGTGAAGCTTCCATTTTGGTATAAAAATAAAATAAAATCAGAACAATTTATCTATATAATTTATTTATTATAATTTTTATCTCACCATATATAGTAGCATGAAAACTTTTAGCCACTACTGTTTATTTTAAATTAGATTTTTTGATTTATATATTAATTATTTTTGTTGGAAATGTGCACTGTTGATCATGAGTTTAGATAGATTGATATTTTTATTGATTCTAATCTCAAAACAAACACTCAGAATATTTATTTCCTTTTTATTCTAGATTTCATTCTAAATTAGGATGATCTGGTAACAGTATTATAGATTCATTCATGTGTCTTGATATTTGATATTTACATTGTCAGTTTCAGTTGTTATTGAGTTTTTTTGTTGGATCAAGTTTTTAACTTTTGTGACTGAGTTTCATGTGTTCACCAAAAACATAGTAAACATAGTAGATGAGTTCTGTGACTGAAACTCATGTGTTCTAGTGTTTGGTACACTTGCTGTTGAATTGTTAAGCATTTGTCCCCAGTTTCAATAGGTTGTTGTATGACTGGACATATTTTCCAAATAGCTCTTGTTTTCTGTGAAGTTATATTCTATTTAGATCTATTAAGTTGAAATTTGTTTTGTGACTGAACCTGTGTGTTCTAAACTTACTAATATATGTTTATCTCAACAGGTTTGAAAACTACTGTATATGGATGTCAGGGACCCACTTCATCAGAATAAGGTCTCTGTACTCCATCCAGTATTCCATATTGATTTCAGGCAAGGTGGCCATTTTCATCAACCCAGCAGTAGCGCTCACATTCTTCATGGCAGGAATCACAACCAAAAGGACCAAGTCAGTGTTGTAGGAGATCAAGAAGAGAGTCATACATAGTAGCAAAGCTAATACACCCAAGCCACCACTAATATTAGTAGTAAGCATTCTAGGCACTAGCTAGGTTTCCTATATCTAACTATTGTAGCAAGCAGTAAATCTGGGAATTGGGAACAGGATAAAGGTTTTATTAAACATACAAGAATCAAGGAAGGGTATTATTCACTTAAATAACCATAAGATTCAACATTAGGAGATCTCAATCACATCTATTACGTATCAGGAGCAAGGGGTTGAGCTCAGTTGATCACAAGCGTGAAACATTGCAGTTGGGTTTTGGAGATGAATAATATATAGTTTCACAATATCCTGGAGGTGAAACAATCATCAGGGGAATTGGTGAGATGTCCTTAGGAAATCCTAAACCATAATTGTGAACAATTTAACAGCCCCTTGAAGATAATTAATGATGTCAGGAATTGATTCCTGACAATGGACATAGACTAACATTTTTAGCACTAAGCTGATACCACACCTATCACTTTGATGTGAACAAAAATAAAACAATCAAAGCTAACAAAAAGCAAGAGATGACCAAGCCAGTAAGAAAATGAAATATTTAAAAGAAATATCATTTGGCAACAGCTCACATGTTGGCAGTGGCCATGTAAACACTTTTTTGACATGGTCACTATTGACCAGAAGATAGTATCTCACTAAGGAACTTGCCAGTTGTGTGAGCTTATTTTATTTTTTAGCTCTTGGAGGTGAACCCCCAGAAAACATGACCAAATTGTGGCCATTTCAACAAAATTTAATATTAAGCTTAGTTAAAATCTCCATTAAATCAAATTTATCCTTTAATTTTACTAGTAAAAATTTAATTTTTTCCAAATCAAATATACAGCGTAAAAGTGTCAATGTCAACACTTTTTAAGCATAAAATACTTTTAATAATAAAACTGACACGCTTAAAATATACATATTGTTGTTGTAGATATAAAATATTTTTTATTGGGTCACTATATAAATAGCCTTAGCACATATAGTAGTCTATTATAATGTTCATCTTATAAATTTATCTGTGGCACTTAATTTAACATTAATATTATAAATGAATTTGTAACTAATTGCAATCCCATAATACAAGCATGTTTTATAATGTAAATTATAATAGATTTTAAAGTAATCAATAATGTCAACAATCAGAATTGCCTACAATTTGGTTGTGATTAATTGAAGGGGTGTAGTTAAGCCAATTAGAGTGGCACAAATAGCCTAAATTACTATGTCATAATCTCATGAGAATGTTTTCAGTGAGGAAGTCAACACTTTACCTTTTCCATACCCAAAGAGAACTTATTAACAACTTTTAGTATACACAATGGTAAAACATCATTTTTTCACCCTCAAAATATATTTATTAAATAAATACAGTAGTTTTAAAATCTATGGTTTTAACCCAAAATACTTCATATTTAAACAAAATAAACTCAGATTTAAGCAAATTACAACTATCAGTGTAAAATATACACTCTGTAACAGTAATTTTTGGCATTATTCTACAAAATGGGTCAACACAGCAACAAAGTGTTCACATTTCAAAAAAAATGCAAAATGCAAACCAAAATACATGGATTCAGAAAAAATGGTTTTAGTTGACCTTCAGTGTAAATGTGTTTACAGTAGTTTTTAAAGCTATGGCAACAAGCAAAAAAATTCAGATTTAAACAAATTTCACTTGTATTTTAAAAAATTGAAATGAATCCAACTCTAATCTAAATTAACATAAATTTATTTATTTTTATTTTGTTTACATCTGAATTATTTTTGCTTTCCATCATAGCTTTTAAAACTACTGTACTATGTAAATTGATGATAAAGTACACTCACACATGGTGAGTCAAAACTCAAACCAAAAGCAAAACAACAATAGCAAATCAACATGTAAACAAAACCACCCAATTGTTGTGTGCAATGAATTGTAAACAATAATCATACCAAGGTATCAAAAATAAGACACAAGATCTGAAACATAAATTTTAAAACATTGTGTTGGGTGTTTAAATTTGGCGTAAAATATGGGAAAAGGGTGAAACCTATTTTGGGTATTCTAAATGGGTGTTCTAAACCCAAGAACAACTAATTAAGAAATAAAAATCTATAAAGTGAGATATTGGATGGGGGAAACTCTAATTAAATATCCATATTCAGATAAAAGCAAAAATTAAAGCCAGGGAGTCACTTAATTGAACTTTATTTAGTGTTTTATTAAATTTTAAAATGGAAGGAACACAATAACCAAGTAGCAATGCACTTGTTGTGCACTGCAGTTGCAGTTGCCCCCACAGGTCAAAAGATTTAGTCTGTGCAACCCAAGTGCCTACTAAGGAAAGAAACAGGAGAGGAGATCTCAATAGTGAGGTTGTACTGACACAACCAGTTCAAGGAGCATAATGTACAAGGGTGCAGAGCATCAACCCTTGGGTCCCCAAGCTGACCCAAAAGCCCACCAAGGTCACCACTACCAAGAAAGTTATAAACAAGGAAATTGAGCTTACTTCCTTTGTATTTGACCCCATGTACTGCCAGGAAGCTATCCCAGCAGCCATGATGAAGAAGGTTAAGCCTGTGTTTGACACTAGCTACAAGCCCTACATCAGTGATGACAACCAGGAAGACAACAACAAGCCCTAGTTCTATGGGACTACAGAGGGGCAGCTAGTGCTAAAGAAGGTTGAGTCCTTCTATAAAAAGGTGCCCATGCTTTATGTACCTGTCCCTGAGCAGGATCCAGATTCACCTACTCCTGCTAAGGCCACCCAGAAGCTCATTCCTGACATAAAGTGCATCATTCTTCTCAGGTTTATGTAGGAATCAGGTGACTACAAGAAAGCTGCAGCCCTTGTTGGGGTGGATCCCAAATATGCCAGTAAAAATTTAACAATTACATCAATACTGGCTGAGTTCTTGCCGCAGAGAAATCCTTGTGTGTATCCACCATGCTCACCAAGGAGCACAAATGGGCAATCCAACAGTGGATAGCCTGAGATTGCCATCTCAAACTAGAAGATATACAGGCAATGGTCAAGTCCATTTATGGGGCTGAGGCTTCCATTTTCTTTAATTGTCATTTATTAAAGGTTCTTTGGTTTTTTTGAAAAAACTCAGGGTATCTTCAATAACAAAAACAGCCCTTCTAACATTGATGTCTGGAAAATATGCAGGGGTGTACACTGCTCTCAAAGCCAAGAGGACAGACAAATTCTATTACATTGATGAATCAGTATTTGCCTTTTCTATGTGAAACATCTATGGAAATGTCCCCAAAGGTTCTAACAATGGATTAGCTTGGTGTTCTGTAGTCTTTGCCATATCCTATTCAATGGTAGCTCTCCTCATTCCAAAGGGGGTTGAGATGTACAAAATGATATTGGGATCTAACAACAGCCAAAACTTCTTATCTTTTCTCTGATAGGTCCAGGAGCACCTGAGGTGCACAAGCTTGGGCTTCATCAATTTTATTGTTCTGGATAACATTGGGCTCCATAGAGTGTTAGATATTCTTGAGGAATTTCTAAAAATCAACACAGCATTGCAGTTGGCCCCCAACAATTGGCCGCATCAAATTTGCATCTTTTATTCCTCCCTGCCTATTCTCCATTCCTAAACCCAATTAAAGAGGTCTTTAGGTAAATCAGGAGAGTATTCAAGCAGGGGACGCCAACTGGGACCAAGTAACTCTTGATTTGCTGTAGAATGGGATCCATATACTTCCAGCAAAAAAAGTGGCCAAGTTTTATGGCCACGCTGATTTTTTCATCCCTGTGTGCCTAACCAGACAGCTAATTGAATAGGCTTAGAAATTCTGACTATTTTTATATCCTTTGATTTATTTTTTTAGATTTATAGATTATCATTTTATATTTAGAAGCTTCTAATCCTGCAATCACATAGAATGGTACCACTGACGCAGATGCTTAATTTTGTACTGCAATTTATTTTTTCTTTTGTATTATGTGGCAAATTATCCAAGCACTTAATATTAAAGTATAATAAGTATATGTCTTTCACTACTGGCACATAAATATAAAATTAAATTAAAAATTACAAAAAGCACTGAAATTATATTAGATTTTTAATAGCTGTAGTAGCTCACATGCAATAAGACCTTCTGTGATTTTTGTTTTGTTAAGAGTTTCCTAAAATAGAAGTTAGTTTAAAATTAATTAATATAAAAAGTAAATCTTAAAAGTGTAGAAATATATTTGAGGGAAAGAGATTTTATTTAGGGCGCCAATAGTTTGTTCAGCAGTATGAAGACACCTGGCAATGAGGGTGGCACACAACATCAACTTCCACACTCTGTACTGTGGATATTCTGCTATTAAAGTATTTTTTGTGGCTTTTAAAAGGAAGGATTGTCAGATGGGAGTGTAGTAGCTTCTTCTTTGCCAGGGCTGCAGACCCGTAAACTCCAGTCAGGACCAGGGCGTCCTGGATTACGTGGTCAACTGGGTTGTAACCATGAGACCTTCTTCCCATCCAGGAAAAGCTTGGCCTAGTTAATACCACGATGAACCCCGTCCAGGTCCTCAATGCTGGCCCCCATCCCAAAGTAGAAAAAAACCAGGTAACCAATGAGATGAAGCCTTTACTGAGCAAAGGCTTCTGTAAACTCACATAGTTTGTTAAGCACTGCACTAAATTTCTTCTCATGCTTTGTCTTTGCAAAGATGAGATCCATTGCCAGAGAGAGCCCTGTCTTGTCAGCACTCCAGGCCAGCCTGAAGTCAGCAAGGAGGGTCTTTGTCTTCTTGATGGCTGTTGCAGCTGAAACAGCCAATTTGGACACTGCACCCCCAAAGTTCTCTAGCAGGTAAGAGAGTGTATGCTCCACTGGGAAGCAGAAGCAAGTGGCTGAATGAGCCCAGAGCATCTCTGGTATATTATTGAATGGGAGCGTCTCCAGGACGTCCCAAACAAGCTCAATGGAGTTTACACAGTAAATTCCACCCAGAGAAACCAATTCCAGGCAGACCAACTGGGCATCTTTGTGGGCAAGTGCCTAAAGTCAAAGTGTGGAGATTGAAATCTCCAAATTGATGGATTTTTTGATCCCTGCACTTTTTTCAATAAAACATTTTCCCAAAAAATTTAATATTTTTCTTAAATTTGACTTTTTTGAAATGTTTTTACCAGTAGCTAAAATAAAAAAAACCAAGTTCAAAGTGCCCAAATTGATGCAATTTAAAACATACCTTTTTTGTGTATATACTTCTTGGAAGTATAATAAACAAGATAAAGGGAAAGATTAAGAAGAAAATGATATTTTATTGGATATGAATATAGGATAATATATAGTATCATGAAAAGCCACATACTGTCTATGTACGTCATATAGGTCATGAGGCTTATCTGAGTAATGTTCCTCTTAGGTCACAAGGCTTATTCAAGTTGTGTTCCATTTAGGATATGGATTATTTGATCCCTGTAATAGATGGTCAACTGATAGTGGTGCCACCAATTTACTGATTAGTTGGTGAGCCATTTGGTGACCCATTTGATGATCTACTTGGGGTGTTAATTTCCCAAGAGGGAGTAATCAAAGATGTTGCAACATCTCCCCCTGGGGTGCTATAAGGCAGAGCCTTGGGAACTTTCTTAAGAGTGTCAGGAATATGAGCTTGGTATTGATCCAGTTTGGCATTGGGAATAGGGAGTCTGGAATTTTGTTGGGCCATTCTTGCTTTACATAGGTGGAGTTGGTTGTGGTGCATACTTTTTAGTTCTGTTTGGGCTCCAATTTCCTTTGATAAGGTAGGTATTGTTGGGCTTGACTTCCATTACAATTCCTGGTCCATGGAAACCTGGGTCCAACTTGTGCTGGTCATGGTTGACAACCCAAATTTTGTCACCAAATTAGAATCTTTCCTGATGTAGTGGAATTGTTTCCCTCTTGACTCTTTTACGTTCCATTCCCTCTTGGTCTGTTGTGAATTTTGGTATTAAGATATCTCACTATGATATGTTTAGTACTAATTTGATCCACATATGCAATAGCATTGATGCTATTAATTATGGCTTGGCCAATATTTAGACTATCAATGTTATTACACCATCACACTCTTCATGCAAAACTACCCTAGAAAGGCTTATTCTACTTTGATCTAATCTTCAGTACTTCCAGAGATACAGCAGTGTTTGTGATTCTATTACTGGATAATAATACATTGTTCCTCTTATCAAGCTCCAAACCAGTGCCTGCCTTGTTGAGCTCATATCTCTGAAACTAGGGACTTGAACCTTATTCTGAGACTTATCCAGTATCACCTGATCTCTGTAGATCCCTCACATGATATACTAGGATCAATAGAACCTTTCTTAAATGTTTACATGACTGTTCATGTTGCCCTATGTCCATCCTGAATATGTAATGAGTGACTATATAATCCCCTCATTCCTTTTCTTAATAAATAAGCTTTATTCATATATCTTTTATAAATCTTCCTTTAATAGTCAACCAGTCCTAGGACAACAGGGTTAGGCTCTACCCTTGCAGGGGTTCCTGTCTCATAGGCCTTACGTAAGCCTGAAATTACGGCATGGTCTTTTCTAGCATGCTGTACGTTGGGGTCACTGTTGTCTGGCACCTTTTTGGGCAGAGGTAATTAAGGTTATGCAGTTGTACTAACAAGGGCGGGCTTTTGCCCATAGACAAGTTCATGCAAGCTTTTGCACGTGTTGCAGTTGACTTGTTTCTGAACTCCATGAGTGCTGTTGGTAGCATGTTGACCCAGGCTTTTGGATTGTTAGCAGATAACTTACTGAGGGCTTCTACAAGAGAGTCTTTTAGTTGTTCTACTTGTCCATTTGCTTAGGGGTGGTACTGGCTGGCTGTGATGTGTTTTATTCTGTTATTGACAAGGTAAATATTGGTGTCAATGGTCTTAAGTTTGGTGCCTCCATATGTGATCAGAAGGTCAGGTTTTCCAAACTTGGCTATGATTTCTTTCCCAATAAATTGTCTCACATTGTTGCCTTTGTGTTAATTTGTGGCTTGTGCCACAGGCTATCTGGTTGCATAGTTGATAGCTGTTATGATGTACTTTTTGCCCTTGTTCTCACCAGGAATAGGTACCACAATATCTAACAACCATAATTTGAAGGGTTGTGTGATGGATACGGGTACTACTAACTTGGGTGGTGCCTTGGTTTGGGTGTACTTCTCACAGACTTTGCATTATTCCAGTACCTCTTTGATATCATCTAGTATGTTGGTCCACCAGTGGTGTGTTTTGAGATACTCATGTAAGTTCCTGCTACAGGTGTGTCCCAGGTCTCTGTGGTATTGGAGGATTGTGTCAATCTTTTGTGCTGATGAGACGTAAGCTATGGTGTCACCATTTGAAAGTATTTGGTGTAGTGTGCTATATACATTTTTGAGCAGATGTTTGTTCTTAAGGATCTTTTCTTGGATATCCATTGGGGTGCCAGGTGGGAACCCTTCTTGGAGATTCCCCATGATTAACATAGGCCAATCAGGGTCCCCATCAGCACATAGAACATGTTTACTGTATAGCCTTGATAGGGTGTCTTTGGTAAGCATTTCCTTGCCTGGCTTGTATTTAATTTCCATTGTATATCTCTGTATGAGGCTTATCCATTTGGATTGTCTTCTTGAAAAATTCTGTTTTGTATTGAAGAATATTAATGATTTGTGATTGGTGAGGAACTTGCACATTTGGGCCCCTTTTAGATAACATTGCCATTTCATGAGGCAGTGCAAAATAGCTACCAATTCCTTATTGTGTATGGGGTATCTTTGTTAACCGTCAGATAGTTTCTTTGACTTGTACACCACAGGGAGGAAGTCTTTTTCTGCCGCCTGGATACAGAGTACCCCTCTTGTGGCGTAGTCAGATGCATTAGTTTACAAATAAAATATATTCCCTCACAATTTGGGTATTAGAGGATAGGGGTGGTGACCATACATTCTTTTAATTGGCAGAAGTGTTGGTCTTGTAGTGGTGTACACACAAACTTGGTTGTTTTGCCTGTAATAGCTGACACGGGGGCTGTCAGAGCACCCCATTCAGGGATGAATATTCTAACGTAGGCTACCATGTCTAGGAAGATACAGAGCTCACTTTTTATTTCTGAGGGCTGGCAATTAGATTATGTCACATATCTTTTCTGGGTCTGGTTTGATTCTGTCCTTGCTGATAATGTGATTAAGGAATGGGAGTTAAGACAAGAAGAAGTCACACTTTGATGGTTTGGTGATGAGTTGGTTTTCTTTGAGGGTGCAGAAGACCAGGCAGACGTCTTTTCAGTGTTGCTTTAAGGTTTGACTGTAGATGATGTTGTCTAGGTAGATGATTGCTTATTTTCTAATGTGTTCTTTGAAACCTTGTTCATGAAATTCACAAAGGTGCTGGGCGTGTTTGTCATAATGAAATTGAGAACAACATATTCAAAGGACCTGTACTTGGTTCTGAATGTGGTCTTTAGAATGTCTTCAGGTTTCACACAGATTTGGTGATAGCCTGCTGCCAGATCAATTTTTGTGAAGATTTGGGACCCCCTAGGGCGTCAAAAAGGTCATTGATCAGGGGCAGGGGATATCTGTTCTTAATTGCGACCTCATTGAGGGCCCTGTAGTTGGTGACCAGGCAGAGTCCTCCGTCTTTCTTTGCTATAAAGAAGACAGCAGCACCAAAAGGCAACTTTGATGGTTGTATGAGTCCTTTCTCAAGGGCTTCATCAAGATAAGCTTTTAGAGCGTCATCTTTCTGGGGTGTGAGATGGTAGATAGGACGTGCCTTAGGTACACTTCCCTTGAGGTCAATTTTGTGTTGCATCCCACAGTTGGGTGATAACCCTGATAGGGCTTCTTAGAAGACAGAGGGGAACTCACTAACTAGTTTGTTTGGATGTAGTCCTTTTCACATTGGGTTTCTGTTTTCTTAAAGTGGATGACCTTGTACGTACAGGTACTCTAATTGATTTTGCTAGGGCCAGTTTCCTCTTCTGTTTACATAATTTTCACAAACACATGGTCTCTTATGAGTGTATCAAGATGAGTTGGGTAAACATGGTGCTGCACCTTGGCTCATTGTATGGTGAGGGTAGCGCTATCTCAGTCAATATGAGGTTTGGTCTTCTTATTCAATCCAGGCCAAGTATAACATTGTACTTGGGGATTGGTATGATGAAGCCAGTGAGCGTAGTTGCACATCTTCAATTTGGGTACGGAAAGATTCTGCCTCTTGAGTGACTGGTATGCTTATATTGTCTGACATGATAACTCTTTTGATGTGGCTTTGGACTGTGGGTAGTTTCATGAGGTTGGCAAATTTTTCTTCAACAAGGAATTAGTATGCTCCAGTATCAAATAGTGCAGTGCCCTGGTATTTGCAAAAACAGGAAGGACAAGTGAGGAGTTTATTTCCATTTTGGGTGGCAAACAGTAGAGGGTTGCTGAAGGGTACTTGGATCATAGTGATTGAGTCCACATCCTGGTCCCTGTACAAGTCTTGTAGGTTGGGGAGGGTGGCTTGCCTAAGCACTCCCCTGCGCTTTTCCCTCCTTGTTGGTATCTTTGGGGCTGGCCTGGTTGGCTTGTGCAGTACAATTTCCAGTTCAAGGATGGATATTGTTGGCTTGGTTGTTTTGCTTATTGGGGCGAGGTTCTCTCTTAGCTGCAGAGTTTTCCTTGTGCTTGTTGGTTGCATGTAGGTTTTCAGACTTTTGAGCTGCGCTCTTTCCTTCCAAGAATACATCTTCAAGATTCTTGCAGCGGGTCATGTCAAACTGACGTCTAATGTGTGTGGGGAGGCCATTGTAAAATAAAAATTGTGACCCAAGCTTGTCAAAGTTGATAGTGGTGGGAGACCGTTCATGTAAGCTTTTGTATGCTGCAATGTACTCCTCAATTATTCCTGTCATTTTGAAGGTTCTGAGTTCTGTCATGATCACCATGTTGGAGTCCTTCATGGAGAACTTTTTGAGGAAGGCGGTTTTGAATACCTCCCAGTTTTCCTTCTGGTCAGGGTGTTGGGCTAGCCACTTGCTTACAAAACTTGATGCAGCTCCTGTGACACAAAGGGCTATCTCACTGACCCAGAGTCTGCAGGGGCAGTTCACTTGTTCAAATTTGCTTTGTGTACTGTTGATCCAGAGGGAGGCTTTTTCCCAGTGTAACCCTGCAAAGGTCCCAATTTCTGCTGAACGTAGGCATTGGAATACAATGTTAGGTATTTCAGGCTGTTGTGGCTCTGTTGTGGTTGGGACTGCAGGTAACAGTCTGTGGGCTTTGAGAGTGTTGTATTGTTCAATGGGTACAAGGACATTGTTTTAGATAACAAAATATGTGGGAATGTCTTGTCCTTCTTTGTAGTCTATTCAGCCGTTAGGGAGTGCCATTGCTTGGGTCTTTTTCTTATAAGGAATTTTTTCTTTGAGTTGGGTAGGTATGGATAACCTACCTGTGCTACCATTGTTGTGTATATACTTCTGGTAAGTATAATATACAAGATAAAGGGGAAGATTAAGAAGAAAATGATATTTTATTGGATATGAATATAGGATAATATATAGTATCATGAAAAGCCACATACTGTCTATGTACGTCATATAGGTCATGAGGCTTATCTGAGTAATGTTCCTCTTAGGTCACAAGGGTTATTCAAGTTATGTTCCATTTAGGATCTGGATTATTTGATCCCTGTAATAGATGTTCAACTGATAGTGGTGCCACCAATTTACTGGTTAGTCAGTGAGCCATTCAGTGATCTACTTGGGGTGTTAATTTCCCAAGAGGGAGTAATCAAAGATGTTGCAACACCTTAATTTAATTTGGCTTTTAAAATAGAATTTATTTACCCCTTAGAATAGAGGGGACAAAATAAAAAGTTCAACAAGCAAAGTGCAAAAAAACTTCAATTTAATATTTGATACATCAAAACTAAAAAAAATAAAAAAATTCTATATGTGAAAAAAGAAATCAAGAGCTAAAAAAGCTTTTTAACTTTAGGCAAATTTTAATTTATATCTGCTCAATTCTTAATATAAAATACTATTTTAAGCTCTTTCTTTTTAAAAAATAAAAAAAAATTCTCATAAAAATTTATTTAAAAATTTACATATAGTTTCTTAATGGGTGCAGAAATTGAAAAGTAGTCAAATTGAAATCCAAAAAGGTACCAAAAAACTAGGACCACTTAATATTAAATTTTTGCAAAAAATTAATATTTTATTAATTATGTTTTATTAAGTTCCACAAATCAAAAGTGAGGAAATCAAAAATTGACTTTTTAGATTTAGTCACTCTTTTTATAAGCTTATAAAATTTTAAATAATTTATAAAAAAACTTTTAAAAATCCTCATGTAGATTCTTTAAGACCTGATACTTAAATATATAAAAAATAAATAAAGTTTTTGGTAGGTTTTTATTTTATTGCAATATTAATAATTGGTGTATTTTGGAGGCGATTTCAAAAAATATTAAATTAATATAATATTGTACTATGTTTTCCTATGTTATTTCAGGGGGGGAATCAAAGTGCAGAAAACAAAGTGCAATAAGCTCTTGGTTTTTTGAAGGTTTATCTTTTGAATTTTCTCCTTTCTCATCTCTCCTTTCCTCCTCTAATTCCTCCCTCAAATTTTTTTAAAAGTTTCAGTGTTGTCAAGAGGGTGGATTATATAAAATCTAATACCAAGTAGAAAAACTTTCTTTTTCTTTCTTCTCCTTTTCTTTTCTTTTCTTATCCTCAATTATCTTCTTCTCTTTTCCTTTCTTACCCTCAATTATCTTCTACTATCTTATTTCCATTCTTATCCTTGATTATCTTCTATTATTCTCTCTCTATTAGACCCTAAATTATTTTCTACTATATCTTTTTACAATATGTATTAGAGTAAAATAAGATGTAAAAAAGGTTTCTTTTGATATACAACTTTGAACTATTGTTGCAACTGGACCAATGGGGATCCAGTATGATGAATTGGGGAAGACAACAGTCCAATAGGAAATGACAGAATAATAAGAATAAGGTATTGTTTATTGTAGAATATTGTGATTAATATACTATATGGGGAAAGCCACAAGGCCACAAGGGGGTGGCATAGTGGAAAGCTCCATGTAAGATTCAAAGCCAAGGAATAACTTGTGCGGGGATCAGCAAGTCAAATTGGCAGTGCTCCTAATTAGGATGAAGTACCCGCCATTTGGTATTGCCATCAGATTAATCCATAATGTTAGATACGTCAAGGGGCGGCTCATCAAGCGCCCCCTGTGTATTGTAAGATATGTTAGCAGGCAAGTCTGGAAACTCAGTTGCAACACCCCCCTTGCCCCCAGCTTGATGTCAGACACCAGGACTGGAGTCTGCAGAAGGTACGCATGAACAACCTTTGTGTGGGGATGGCACAGCAGGGGCGCAAGCAATCATGGTGAAGGTTCTTGGTGTTTCTTTGAGCATCATCAAGTTGGTAGGTGTGGTTGTTGTAGACTGCAGCTATCTTGAAGGGCCCTAGGTGGTTGGGTTCCAACTTGGCAGAATTGGGATTGGGGGTGTAGACGGGGTCACCTATGGTGTATCTAGCTTTGAGGTATTTTGTCCTTCCTGCATTCTGCTTGTGTTTGATCTCCCGGGCTTTGGCACGCCATTAGTCTAGGGATGGAGTTGACAATTGGGGGGCTTGTTGGAAACCTTGGACTGTAGTTTCCCCTGTTCCACCCCTGTCAGTCTGCCAGGTGTTCCAAAGGCCAGGGTGCTAGGGCTGAACCCAGTGCCCCTGTTGATTCTTGCTTGCAGGATCAGTAGGGCGGTGGGGAGGTGTTCAGTCCACGCAGTGTTAGGGTGTTCTTGTGAGAGCTTGGCAATCAGTTGAACCAGGGAGCCATTTAACCGTTTCACGTGTCCATTGGCTTGCGGATGGTAGGGGGTTGTGACTATATGTTGGAGTGCGTTCTTGACGCAGTATGCCTTCACGACGTGTCCAACAAGTTTGGGCCCGCCATCTGTGATGAGACGCTTGGGTCGCCTAAAGCAAGTCATAATCTCTTTACCAATGAAGCAGGTGATAGTGGTGGCAGTATGATTGATTGCGGCCCAGGCCACTGGCCAACAAGTGAAGTAGTTGATGGCCGTGATAATGTACTTCTTTCCCAGTCTGTCTTTGGGGAGTGGCCCCACAATGTTGAGGGCCCACTATTCAAAGGGATCCATGGCCTTAATGGGCAGGACAGACTTGGGGGGTGCAGGTTTGGACGTGTTCTTTTTGCACAACACACACGTCTCAAGGAGGTCCAAGATGTCTTGACGCATGCGCGGCCACCAAACCTTTTGTTTCATAATCTTGAAGAGGTTACGCCCTCTGATGTGACCCAAGGTTTGATGGTAGTGCAAGATGGTGTCCCCTTGTTGTGTGATGGGAATGTAAGGCGTCTTCTCACCTGTCTCTGCCCGGCGGCAGACGTTACCAGCATCAATGGTGAACTGACTTTTGTTGTTCTTCAGCTTGGAGATGGTGACCAAGTTAAGGCCCTTGTAGCAGGTTGCCTCAGGGCGGAGGTAGAGCATGGGCCAATCTGGATTGTCGTGAATAACAGCATTAACCATGTTTCAATTTCGCCTTTGTTGGGCCATTTTGAGGACAAATCTCTTGCTTCCGCTTTTGACTCTCAAAATTAACTGGCTTCCGCTTCAGGAAGTATGATTGTTTGGTTTCCTGACTCTGCACAACTCACTCGCCCCACTCATGCTTGTGGCAAGTGATCCTACTGTCCTGGTAGTATTTTGTGGTATTCCTAACCACTATATATTCCATTTCACATTCACCAATAAAATTTAAGTTCTATTCACATTTTTGTCTTTGTGTCTTCTGTACTTCTGCGCCTCTCTCTAGCCACAACTAGTAGAGATTATTCTTCCAGGGCTGCAAGGTAAACTCTATTGCCTTCCCTGTCATCTAACCAAGACTTAGTACAAATCCAATCCTAAGGTTAGGATTCCCCGTTGTGTGTCTGTGCCGCGCCTCAGAACACAACAAAAATGGTGCTCACTACAGGGGCTGTAAGCCCCTTGGTTATCCCTTTTGCATCTACGTTTGAAGGTCCCTTGCCTCCGCCTATTTGGGGGTTGACCTCACCTGAAATTACCAGCCCTCCTATTGAGGAGGACATTGCCAACCTGCCTATTTTCCCTACTGTACTGAACCTTGGGAATGGTCCCTGCCTAGTTGCTTACCCTATGGGTACCCCTGACTTGGAACAAGTCATGGCAGTAGCCCTTGGGATAGCTTGGGACGGGGTCATCCCTTGCCTTCAGTTACAGTTTAGCCGTGCCAAATACTATGAGTTAATTGTGGCCCCTCAGTTTCCACAACACCTCCTTCCAGCGGCTGGCTCCGCTGATCATCTGCTGTCATCCTTCATACAGCCCGCCTTGGCCCATCACCAGATGGTGTTGGGACTCCATGTTCAAGAAATCTTGTCTCTACAAGCAGCTGTTACCCATCATTGGGACCAGTTTGTCACCTACCAACAATGGCTTCATTCCCTGTTCTCCCTGATATCTGACAATCAGCGTGATTTGGTCACCTCTCAAACACGTTTAGTCAATTCCATTGAGCAAATCTGCCAGTCCATCCCTGAGTACGTTAGGGAGCAACTACATGAGTTTCACCAGTTAGAACAACCCTGGCGCACTCAAGTAGACTCCACCCTAAACACTTATCTTTTCAATTTTGAGCGCCTAGTGCAACAGCTCAATGCATTCAGTGTCTATTCCTTTGAGCAATTGCAACAGGTAGCTGACCTTGCTGCCCAAGGTCTAAATGAGCTTGGTGCAGAATTTGATCAAGAAAGAGCTGCCACTGCCGCCACTATTGCCAAACTTCAGAATCAGGTGAATGAGCTGTCCTCTCCCAAACCTGATGCTCCGCCTTCTCCTCCTGCTGATGATCTGGTGGACAGAGAGCAGAGAATCTGGGAAGCCATCTGGGAATTACGTGCTTCCACTTGTATCCAAGGACGTCCTACTGAAATGCCTCAACCTGATCCCCAGGTTCTTGCGCTGACCACTCAAGTTGCTGAGCTACAGCAAGAAGTTGCTGCTTTATGTGAAGAAATGACAGCCGCTGCTAGTCCATGTGGGGTTAACGAGGAAGATGGAGGCTGTCCTGGTTTGGATGGGGCTCCTTGAATTCACTGCACTAGGGAGTTGATTGCCCTAGCTAATGAGGTGGACCATTTTAAACAAGACCTGACTGAGTTGTACAGAGACGTACAGGAGATGAATGAGCTGATTGACTTGGTAAACAACAGGTTTGCCCCTTGCCTATCAGTGGGGCCATCCCTTACTTTACAACTGGCTGAACTCTCCACGGTTGTCACTACCCAAGGACAACGCCTAGATGTGACTGAACAACAGACCGCTCTAGCCAACAATACAGGTGCCAGAACCACCGAGACTCTGACAACCCTTGAAGAAAGCGTTTGACAACTATGGGCTAGACAACCCCCCTCTGAATCTGAAGCTGAGTTCTCCCTGCGCATAAATGTACTCAATAGCAACAATGGTGGTCCAACTCCTGAGGCACACTTCAAGCCTACTTTTAAGCAAGTGTTTGATCCTAAAACCTCGACTATTGCAGCCTTCTTAACTATTTACAAGACTGCTATGAGACAATCATCAGATGATGTCAAGAAAGAACATATTCTGACTTGCCTACACCCGACCTGTCAAGAGGTAGTCATACCAGAGCTGCCCACTATTGAAACCTGGGAGGACATGAAAAAGCTCCTGATTGACAAGTTTGGTGGTGATCTTAGCCTAGAGGTGAAAAAGGATGCTTTCATGCACATATCCTTCAAGCCCAAAGAGACATTAGCTGAATTTTCAGACAGATTTTACATGGAGAGACAACAGTTAATAACAAGCAGACAATTGACGGTGCATGAAGCATATATGGCCTGCGCCCAGGCCCTCAAGGTGAATCAACTCCTATGCCTCCATTTCAAGCCCACAAGGCTATGCTGTCTTCCATGAAAAGCATAAAAACACTGCTCCAAGATATGCATCTTACCCATTCTGGGGCAGTTGTTTGGGAAAGTTGTGCCGCCTCCAACTCTGGCTCCTCCTCTTGCGGCCCTTGTATCCTCACTATGAACTCCCAGACTCCTCCTCAACGTCAGGGTTGCCACAACTGTGGTCAGATAGGCCACTACTCTTGTGTCTGCACCAATCCGCGGGTTGAAGGAGCTGATCCCAAGGATCAGTTGGGAAAAGAACAGTCAACCTAGAGGCGGAGACGCTCTTGATTGACAATTCTTCCCAGTCTCCTCCTACACCCCCGCCTGCTACTGACTCTGAGCCTGCTGATGATGAAGCACCTCCTATCCTCCTCCTGTTCCATGACATTTCTGACAATTCTGATGTGGATGAATCTGATGTTGAAGACCATAATGAGTACGGGTATTCTGTTCTTCCTGTCCCTGAGACTATTGCTGTTCCCTACAAGCTACGATCTGGGAAGACTACAATGACCACCAAGCCTTTGTCTGAGGCCAAAGCAGTTGTCTCCCGCCCCTATCTTACTCAGGCAAAACGGTCCCCTGTATTAGTGGAATCATCAGAGGAAGCCGCTGAAGTTGCAGACGCTGTTTTCAAGAATGTATCTGTCTCACTCCCTCTCTAAACTGTATATAAGGAGTTTCCGGGACTACAATGCATGATTGAGAAATGGGACAAGGAACTAGCTGAGGCACAGGATATCTTGGCTGTTCTTCCACCCTTTGGATGCACCACCACCTGAGTAGTGATATCTATTCAAAAAGTCAAGATCAAAGCCGTCCTGGACACTGGTTCTCCTGTCAATGTTGTTTCTTCTAAACTGGTGAAGAAAATTAAGCTGGCCCCTGACCTCAACTACCATCAATCCTATGGCACCGCTGGTCTCTCCATGACTTGCGCCATTGGTGCGTACTCTGCCTTACCAATGCAATTTGGTAAACTCCTGTTTGCTGCGCCGGCTGTTGTTCTATAAAATGAGAGCTATGACCTTTTGGTTGGTACCCAGTTCCTTTGGGAATATAATGGGATTATCAACCTAAAAGATGGCTATCTTTCTATCCTAGTGTACAAAGTCCCTCTGATCTTTGAAGAGCCCATCAAAGTTCCTGGTAAACGGTTGAAAACATGTACTCTGGAGTACCCCACTGGAGTTTTCACTCTAAAGTACTGAGCCCATTCCAACAACATGAAGTGTCCTCCCATGTCTTGTCCTGCAACTGAGGGAATCCCTCTCATGGCCACGTCTGCTATCACCATCCCCCCAGGCTCTCAGGCTATCCTAGACTCCCAGATATCATATGAACTACCTGAACGGACTTTCTTAGAGCTGTATTCCCCTCTTTTGCTGGGGCGTAATGAGCCTTACCTTTGTCCTGGAATTCTAGATTTTTCCCACAAGGATCCTGTTTAATTACTAGTTGCCAACCTCACTGCACTTCCTATGACAGTATCCATAGGACAGGTCGTTGGTTACGGAAAGTTGCTAAATGCTCCTGACTTCCTGTCTCTTCACCCCTTTGGAACGTTTCAAGACTTTAATCTACCCAAAGACAAGCCTCAAGTCCTATCTCTGTTCACTGCCCAAGACTTCCCTCAGTTGTCCCCAGTCCAACAGAAAGAGGTGCTTGATCTACTAGACCAGTTCTCAGACATCTTTGCTAAATATAGTACTGATTATGGGCTAGCCAAAGGTGTGATACATCAGATTTACACAGGAGATGCTCCTCCCTTTTGTGCCAAGCCATACCGCTGCAGCTGAGTGAAAGATGTGCAGGTTTCCAAGGAGCTCAAACAACTGCTAGACGCTGGATTGCTAGCTTCCTCTCAGAGTCCCTGGGCTTCTCCTCTGCTCATCTTAAAGAAAAAGGATGGTGGACACCGGATTGTGATGGACTATCAAAGGTTGAATTCTCTAATCAAGAAATATTCCTATCCCTTACCACGCATTGATGACGCCCTTCAACGCCTTGGAGGGTCCAAGTTTTTCTCTGCCATGGATTTGGCGTCTGGCTACTGGCAAGTTGAACTCTCTCCTGAAGACCGTCAAAAGGCTGCACTCATCACCTCAGAAGGATTTTTTGAGCCTACTTGCATGCTGCAAGGGCTCTGCAATGCCCCAGCAACTTTCCAGAGGGCCATGGACTCCATCCTGGGGGACTTAAAGTTGTCGTGTGTCTTAGTCTATCTAGATGATATAACAGTCTTCAGCGCAACTTTCACTGATCACCTAGCCCATCTTAAAGAGGTGTTCATAAAGATCCGAGAATCTGGCCTCAAGTTAAAGCCTTCTAAGTGTGCTTTCTTCAAAGAGCGCCTTGAATTCCTGGGCCATGAAGTAACCCAAACAGGAATTTGTCCAATGACCAAGAAGGTTGAAGCCATTGACAAAATGCTTCTGCCCACCAACCTCCAAGAAGTACAAGTCTTTCTGTGCATGATGGGTTACTATAGACATTTCATCCCTGATTTTGCTGATACTAGTGAACCCCTGGTCCAACTATTGCGTAATGTCCCCTTCAAATAGACCGCCAGCCAACAGCAAGCCTTTGAGACTCTAAAACAGAAACTCAAGGAAGCACCCATTTTAGTGTACCCTGATTACAATAAGGAATTCATCTTGTACACTTATGCTAGTGACCTTGCTATTGGGACTATCTTGGCTCAACTCAACAATGAAGGTGTGGACCACCCTGTAGCCTATACTTCCCGTGTGCTGAATAAGCATGAGAAGAATTATAGTGTTACAGAGAAGGAATGCCTTGCTGTGCTGCATGCAGTCAATCAATTCTGCCACTATGTGTATGGTACCCATTTTACTGTTGTCACTGACCACGCTTTGCTCAAATGGTTACAACAACTTAAGGAGCCTGAAGGACGCTTAACTAGATGGGCTCTCTGCCTGCAAGGTTATGACTTCACTGTGCTCCATTGCCCCAGGATTCAACATCAGAACGCTGACAGGCTATCCCAAATGCCCATCCTTGCCCTACATCCTGCTGAGGCAAATTGCCTGTATGAGCTAATTGGCTACCCTTCTTCCTGGGAAAGTGAGACAGAAGAGGTTCAACTTGCCTTGACCAAATTGTCTGAAGATACTCTCATACGCAACAACCAACTCTTCAAGAAGGTGTGGGGTCAATACCTGCCATACGTGCATCCCAGTCTTTGTCTCTCTTTGGTGTCACAAGCTTATAAAGAAACTGACCATGGAGGCATAGCCAAGAACTTTGACTGGCTTCAGAAGAATTACTTCTGGGAGAATCTTTGCCTGTTGATCCCAGATGTTATACTAGTTGCCATGACTGCCAACTCCAGAGGCCCCAAGCTGCTTCTCACGAGTTCAAATTGGTTCCCCCTCAACACGCATTTCATACTGTCAGCATTGATGCTGTAGGTCCTCTCCCCCACTCACGCTCTAGATGCTGCTTTATCCTGATTGCCGTTGACCACTTCAGCAAGTGGGTAGAAGCTCGCCCTACTAAAGACATCACTGCTAAGACTACTGCTGCCTTCCTGCTGCAGGATGTTTTCTACTGCCATGGCTGTCCTCAAGTGCTGTTATCAGACAACGGAACCAACTTCAATGCCAAACTTTTAACCTCTGTTGTTGAAGCTCTAGGAACTCATCAGTCCTTCTCTGCCCCCTATAATCCTTCCACTAATGGCGAAGTTGAGCGTGCCAACTTGACACTGGTTTCTAACATGAGGAAACTCACCTACTCTGACACTGCCAATTGGGATCTATACTTACCTGCTGCCCTCTTTGCCTATTGTCTGAGCAGACATTGGGTCACAGGGTACTCCCCCTTTGCCATGTTGTATGGGCGTGAAGCCACCACTCCGTTGCTCTTGGGGGTTCCCCTACTCTCCTCTGATAAGGCCATGAACCCTGACAACCACATCAAAGACTTAGTCAACTGCATCATTGATATACAAGCCACTGCCTACACTTCCGCATATAAGACTAAGATACTCAAGCTCTCTCCTGATAATGCAGGGCGCTCCCCCTTGCCTGAGTTTGATGTTGGTGACCATGTCCTATACTATCAACACTGTGTGGGTGGGCGCGCGCACAAACTGGACTCCCTGTGGATTGGTCCTTTAGAAGTGACTTTCAAACGAGGATCTGAGTACACTGTAAAGCTCCTCTCCAGTGGTTGCCCTTTTGCTCGTGTACACTCCAAGTTTCTCCACAAGTATCACCCCCCAAAGGCCAATCTAGAGGGGGGCAATGTTGTGAATAACAGCATTCACCATGTTTTGATTTCGCCTTTGTTGGGCCATTTCAAGGACAAATATCTCGCTTTCAACTCTCAAAATAAACTGGCTTCTGCTTCAGGAAGTATGATTGTTTGGTTTCCTGACTCTGTGCAACTCACTCGCTCCACTCATGCTTGTGGCAAGTGATCCTACTGTCCTGGTAGTGTTTTTTGTTATTCCTAACCACTATATATTTCATTTCACATTCACCAATAAAATTTAAGTTCTATTCACATTTTTGTCTTTGTGTCTTCTGTACTTCTGTGCCTCTCTCTAGCCACAACTTGTAGAGATTATTCTTCCAGGGCTGCAAGGTAAACTCTATTGCCTTCCCTGTCATCTAAACAAGACTTAGTACAAATCCAATCCTAAGGTTAGGATTCCCTGTTGTGTGTCTGTGCCGCGCCTCAGAACACGACATGGATCTAAACCGTTGTCCCCAGTGATGGACACTACGTAGAGTTGTGAAAGGGCGTTGGCTGTGATGAGTTCCTTTCCAGGCTTGTATTTGATGTGTAACTGATAGGGAGATAGACGCTCAACCCATCCTGCCTGGCAGCGTGTCAAATGAGACTGTGTGTTAAAGTACTGAAGTGACTTGTGGTCCGTCAGAACGCGGGGTGGGAAGGTCGCACCTTCCAAGTAACAGCGCCACTTCTTAATGCAGTGTACAATGGCTGCCAGCTCTTTATCATGGATGAGATAACGTTGTTCTGAGTCAGTGAGCTTCCTGGACACATATGCTACTGGGAGGAAGACGCCATTGTCAGTTTCTACCCTCAGCATACCCCCTATGGCCCTGTCAGAGGCGTCAGTCTCAAATTTGTACTGTTGGTTTTGGTTGGGGAACTGCAGTACTGGTGCTGTTGTGAGCCTTTGCTTCAACGTCTCAAAGGCTTGATCTCTGACAGGGGTCCAATGGAAGCGCTGTTTGGTGTTGAGGAGCTCAGTGAGAGGTGCAATTAGTTCCCCGCAATTGGGAATGAACTTGCGCATGTAGGCAACCATGCCCAGGAATGTTTGCACTTGGTCCACATCAGTGGGGGGCAGCATGCTAGTGATTGCCTTGATTTTGGCAGGATTGGGCTTTATCCCTTGGACAGAGATGGTGTGCCCAAGAAATAGCAGCTCCAACTTGAGAAACTCACATTTGGAGGGTTTAGCTTTTAGCTGATTTTTCTGAAGGGTGTCAAGGACAGCGCGGTGGTGTTGGAGGTGTGTGGTTTGATCTTGACTGAAGACAATAATGTTGTCAAGGTACATAACCACGCACATTCTAATCAGTTCCTCAAAGGCTTTGTTCATCAACATGGCAAAGGTGGAGGGAGCGTTGGTCATTCCAAAGTTCATGAAGCAACACTCGAATGACCTGTAGTGTGTGTGGAAGGCAGTTTTTGCCTCATCTCCTGGTGCAATGCAGACCTGGTTGTACCCTGCAGTGAGATCAATCTTGCTAAAGACCTTTGCGCCTGCGAGTGTATCAAACAGGTTGTCAATCAGCAGCAGGGGGTATTTATTTTTAACTGTCACCTCATTTAAGGCGCGGTAATCTGTGACCAGGCAAAGAGACCCGTCCTTCTTTGCTACAAAGAAGACAGCTGCCCCGTATGGAGACAGCGAGGGGCAAATTAAGCCCTTATCAAGCGCGTCCACAAGGTGCTGGCGGAGGGTTTCATCTTCCTTTGGTATGAGATGGTATAATGGTTGTGCCTTGGGTAAGGATCCTTGAAGTTGTACAGCATGCTGGATCTCCCAGGGAGGAGGTAGTTGTTTGAGTGTTTTACTGAATACATCCTTGTACTCCTCGAGGAGTGCAGCTAGCGCTGGTGGTGGTGGTGATGACAAGGGAGGGCCTGCAGATGACTCTGCACGGATAACTTTTCTGAGCATTGGTTAAAGTCTAGTTTCCCCCCCCTCAAAGTCATATAAGCCCGCCTCAGTTATCCTGACAAACACAGTGTCATGTAGTAGCTTGTTCATTTCCACATGGTAAATCTGGAACCCCACCCCATTTCTATTGAGGGTGGTGACAGAGGTATCCCAGTCAATGTAGGGACAGTTATGCCGGAGCCAGTTGAGGCCAGCAATTACGTCGTGGCTGAGGCCTGCCATGATTGGCCCAGAGAGCTTAACCTGGATGTTCCCCATTCTTACGGAGAAGGGTACCGTCTTGTGGGTGATGGCAACTCTGCGGGAGTCAGCTACATGTACTGCTTTGAATCTGCTAGGTACTTGGTCTAATTGCTGGGAGTCAGCAAACGCCTGATCTACCATGATGTGATCAGCCCCGGTATCTACCAGTAACTTGTGGGTGTTCCCACGGAAACAGAAGGGATAGGACAAGCATGTTACTTTATTTGAGGAATGGGCAGCTTGTAACATGGGGTCATTGCTATGGACCTGAAAGACGTCCAGAGTTTCAACCTTGTGAAGATTGTAGTTGTGGAGGTTCTTTGCAAGCAAGGACTGAGAGGACGGGTTGGTTGGGGTTGTAAGGCCTCTTGTTGTTACAAACCCCAGGCTTTTCCCTGGTCCTCAATTAACGCTAGTTGGAGCTCCCCCCTTGCAGGGGCGCTTAGTTGTGCTTTCTTGTTGACAAGGTTGGAAACAGCCCACTTGACTTTGGTCATTGTTAGGTGCATAATGTGGTTGGGTTGGAGCATTGTTGGTGCGGCAGAAACCCATTGAAGCCTGGTTATTGGCCTCTACATTGGCTTTATAGCAGTTGTCAATAGAGGTGCAGCAACTGACGGGAATCCACTTGCAAATATGGGGTTTTAACCCATTAACAATGAGAGTGAGCAACATGGCATTCCCATTGGTCACTTCTTTGGGGGCAGCAGCAAGGGCTTGTTGCCAAGTGGCGAGATACTCAGGGACTGAACCAGTCTGCTTGATGGCTAAGAGGGGAGTCCCCAAGACAATGGGAGAGAAAGTTTCACTATATTGGGATTTGGCGGCATCTCAAAATGTCACCCAGGTGACATCAAACTCCTGGCTGGCCCAGTTGGTGAACCACACAGCGGCTGGCCCTGTGAGGCGGCCAGATGCAGTGGCAACCCATATGGGCTCCGGGACCTGACAGATACAAAGGCGTGTTTTGGTGGACTGGAGCCAACTAACAATGTCAGCTCCTTTGACACCGCCAGTGAAGAACTCTAGTTGGAGGTTGAGCATACATTGCAACAGATCCAACTGTGGCAGGGTGACGCTAGCGTCACACTGCCTGAGGCGGAGCCAATTGTATACACTGGTGAGGACTAGCTGATCTTGATAGATGACATAACCTTTTGGAATGTCCCCCTTGGGGATTAGAAGAAATGTCTCTTGTTGTGGAGTAGCCATGCGGCCCGTACTCTGTCCTTTCTTGGGGGGAATTTTGTTTAAAATAGGTCAAAAACCTACTTCTGCTACCACTGTTGCAACTGGACCAATGGGGATCCAGTATGATGAATTGGGGAAGACAACAGTCTAATAGGAAAGGACATAATAATAAGAATAAGGTATCATTTATTGTAGAATATTGTGATTAATATACTATATGGGGAAAGCCACAAGGCCACAAGGGGGTGGCATAGTGGAAAGCTCCATGTAAGATTCAAAGCCAAGGAATAACTTGTGCGGGGATCATCAGGTTGAATTGGCAACGCTCCTAATTAGGATAAAGTACCCGCCATTTGACATTGCCATCAGATTAATTCATAACGTTAGATACGTCAAGGGGCGGCTCATTGAGCGCCCCCTGTGTATTGTAAAATATGTTAGCAGGCAAGTCTGGAAACTTGGTTGCAACACTATCTATATCATTTTTAGTGGAAGTACAGTGTTTTTAACATAAAAAATTCAATTCTTCATTTTATGATATGTAAGTGGCAGATTCTTGATATCTTTGAATATTGTGACTTATAAATAAGACTATATCTTTTATTAAGTATAAAACTGTATAGTATAGCTTTAATAAGAAATTAATGTACTATATATTATTTTAATGACAGACTTCTATAACTTTTATCATTGAAATAAAGTCACTAATAAACCAAAATACCTAAAATCATATGCTCGTATCTTACGGGAAAATCCATTATTTTGCTTATACTGAAGTATTATTATAGCTTTACATAAGCTGAAAATTAAGTTAATCTTTTTTATTAAAATTATAGTTTATAAAACAGCTTTTTGCACAGTTTCATATTTTTATTCAATTTAATACAGCTACATATAAATTCTATTCTAATTTTTATTTTGAAACTAAAATAAACTTTCTTTTAAAAACAGCTAATTTAAGAATTTTTTATTATCTAGCATATAGTTTTTTATTGCAGAAATCTATTTCTTGGAGTCTCTTTAGTCTAGAATAAATTTGAAAATATATAATTTTATATATAAACTGTATTTTATTCTGCTCAAAGTTAACCTCTGGAAAATCAATTTTTGCACTTTGATCTTTGATATTTTTGATTTTCACACTTTCAACCTTAGGAACTTTGACCTAAGGAACTTGCCCCATTTTTTTAGGCAGTAACTGACCACTCAGATGCCCCTTCACTATTTGAAATCCCCTGGAGTGTGTCCTGCTGTCAGGATACCAAGAGTACTGTGGGGCTCCAGTAGGTGAGGGAGGAGTCAAAGCAGGTACTGGCATGGCCCACCAGATGATGGGACCTAACTTTAGCAGGTAGGAAAGGGCCTTCCCAGCCACAGTCCAAGGCCCGGTTGCTGGCAAGGCAGAGTTAATCAATCCTGTGCGCGCCAGGTAAAGCACCCCCAGGAATTGACTGTTCTGGCCAGTGGTGTCAGAGGTGGGTGGGGTTGAGATGGTTGGTTTGGATGTCAGTGGTGGCTTCATGGGGACCAGGTAGGCAGCAGGATTTTTGTACTTCCCGTTGAAGATCAAAGGGTAAATGGTGATTGCTTTGCCATCACGGACAATTTGATAGGGTTCCTTGGGTGCGTTTGGGCGGGTGTACCACTGCAAGTCTTCTAATGTCCAGGGTTTGTGGTCAGGATTTGGAGGGTACTCAGTGAAATGCACAGGGCCAAATGGAGCGTTGGGTGGACTGTAGTATTCAAAGGCTTTGGGTTTGTCAACTGAAGTCTGGCTATCTATCTCAGTGGATGGGTACTGACGCTTGGGTGTATGCAGATGGAAGAGTATCAAAAATAGATATGGAAGCAGATTAGTGAACCAAAGGTTCATAACAACTTTTATTTGGTCAGGATGACAATACAGAACTTTTTCAGGTGCTTCTGGTTTATATACTTACTCACATGCAAGTGACTCTGGGCATTCTTCTGGTGCTATCTGTGTGGCAAGGCTTGACATCTCAGGTTCTGCTGTTTGATTGGCTGCTTCATGGTCATTTTTGGGGTTTTCAGGAACAGTTGTTTGGCTTTTTGGTAGTCCATCTTGGCTTGGCTGGCCATTGGTTCTAGCAGGTTTGGCTTCTGGGGTTATGGGGTTTTCCCAATTTGATCACCTTTTTTGGGCTGGCTTGACAGGCTTTCCTGAGGCCAAGGAGCTTGATTAAAAAGGGGTCCCCAATTGGGGACCCCAAATTACTTAATGGAGGGTGGGCTTGAACTGGGTTTACTGGGCAGCTAAAAATAGCCTGCCCAGACCCAGTCAAACCCACCAAGGCTTGGGCGTAGCTTTTGGGGCCCAGAATGGGCCCTGCAGCTACTGCCAGGGCAGGAATGGTTCCTGCACCTGGATTTGCTTCAAAAGCAAAAATCCAGGTGCGGACAAATCTCCCCTGCCCACTAGCCCTGCCTGGTGGCTAGGAGCAGGTTTGATTCCCACCTGGGGCATCAAAATTGTTACTTTTGTAACACCTGTAACATTGGGAAGGAACCATTGATTTAGTCCTTAAGCTTTCACACAAAAGGAGGTGACAGAGCCAGCTGCCTGGCCACATGATTGACATAGTTGGAGTAGAATGTTGTCAAGACATACAGAACCAGGGTTTGGTGCAAAAAATCTATTGACTACTTATAAAAAAACAGGTAAGTATCTTTATGTTTTTATTGATTTTTTATTTGGGTCCTTCTTTGATGCTTTCTTTGCATGCAGCCTCATTTTTTGGCTACCTTTGATGCAGCCAGTTGCGCAGGCATCCTGATGTCCACCATTATGGCACACTTGATGGGTTTGAGATGTGCAATAATATCTGGGTTGTCAACCCAGACAGACGGTGCAGAAATATTTTATGCCTTAAATTTCAGGGTAGGACACACCATTTCAAATAGCATCTCAAAAAAAGCTATTTTGAATTATGCTATCTCAATTTTTGCTATCTTGAATTCATAGTAAAAACGCCATTTCTATTTACAGCATCACAACTAAGAAAAAATGGTTTTAAAATTTTTGATTTTTTAACTCCAAAAATAACCCATAAAATTATCAAAAAATAAAATTTAAAAAACATTTCTAGGCTTAAAAATACACCAGAATTTTAAATCTGCAACAAAAAAATGGGGTCAATTAGTAGTAACAAGGTTGCGTAAAGCCCAAAAGTTAAAATATACCCAAAAACAACTATTTTCATCTATTATAACTATAAGCCATACTTTAAAATAAGCATATAATTGTACCAAATACTAAAAAAAGTCAAAAAATAATAAAACTTAATGATAATAAGAAAGAAAGTTGGGAGGTGTTTATTGGAAAAGGGCTCAAACATTGGTAGAAAGAGCAACTGAGATAGCTTGGAGATGCTCAAGCTTTCTATCCTTAGGATAGTATGCAAGGACCACCTTGCATATTTCAGTATTTTTCTTTACAGCCTTAGTCTGCTTAGGGGGGTTTTCCTTTGGACTTCATGCTTGTCTTGAAGAGCCAGACAGAGATGGCTTGCTGGGTTTTTAAATGCACCATTATCTTGTTGAATTTGGGCTTCTGAACCTTGACCCTTGTAGCAAACTGGCTATACCACCCTTCAAGGGAAGAGGTGGTCTTGGCGAGGTCATCTTTTACCTGCTTATAGAAGTTCCACTGGATTAAGTCACCGTCTTTTCTGATGTGGTGTGCTCCATTAAAGATACCAACTCATTGAGTTTCAAAATACTTAATAAAAGGCGCAAAGGCTGCCTGGTTGGTAAGGATATAAGGATGGTAGTGAGGGCGTTGTAAAAGGCATTTGTCTCCTCCTTTTGCACAAGATCAAGGGCAGCAAAGCAGTTAAACACGTCCTTGGCTTCTTTAGTGCTTTCAGAGTTGACCAGCTCATGAAGGTCAGAGCACTTTTGGAGGCGGCGGCAGAGTGCCTGCCAGAAGTGGAAGTAGAATCCCTGAGAGGAGCTCTTAAAGACTCAAATGAAGGCATTTGCCTGAGCCTGTTCAAAATCCACTACCAGATATTCATGGTAGGGAAGGCTTTCTGGCTGCTTCCTGGTTGGGGTGGCTTCCTCTGACTGGGACTGGGCCTTCTTCTTGTGCCCTCTGGTTTCCTTTGGCTCCTCTTCAATGGTTGAGAGGATTTCATCCAAATTGGCCTTTAGAGTTGTAAGTACACAGACATAAGTTTCCTATTTCTTATTTGAGAGGGAAAAAAAGACCAGGGGAAGAGCCAGATTTCTAAACTGCCCATGGATGTTTCAAAGCTGGCTAAATAGCTTTGGGAAGGTGGAGAAAGTTCCATCTGCAAGCCAGGTCTTGCATTTTAACAGGTTGTGCAGATCCTGGTTTTTGGCAAATCAAATGATGCGCTTGTGGGCATGTTGACCGTTGTTGTGGAGAAGGAATCTCTCCTCATGACAAGATAGTTTTTTTCCTCAGTAAGGATCAATTGATCAATTGATGAAGCACTGATGCCTTCAGTACTCAGAGCATATCTCTGATTAGTGAGATATCTCTGTAATTTTGAGGTGCACCCAACAGTGGCAAGTTGGGTATCATTTAAATTAAGGAGGGCATCATTGACAACCTCAGTGGAAGTTTGATTCTAGGTGGTTGGGATCACCTGGCAAAGAAACAAGCGGATCAGTTGATAAAGGGGGTCAAAAGGCTTGGTGCAGTCATGCCCAGTATTCATGACCTTGAACCTAGTGAACCCATAAATGGTGAATCTAGAAGGGCAACCAACATTATCACATTTGTAGTGATGTTGGTGGATTTCTTTATTCTTGTCATTACAGCTAAAGCTGTAGCCCTTGTAGACAAAGCCAGCACCCCCTTTTTAAGTCATTATGGGGTAGTTGGCTGGCTATGTTGTGGGCACAGCAAAGGTGACATTTAAATTGCACATATTGTGGACAATTTTAAGATCCCAGAGCTCAATTTGCTCATCTGCAGGATCACCAGGCTCCTGCTCCTCTTTCTCTTCAGGCTCTGAGGTGGGATCAGAGTGACAATTGAAGCTGAATAACTTCTCTTGTGGATCAGAAGGTGAGTAAATAAAAGGAGAGTGGGGAGGGGTTGGGCTTGTTTACTCAGGCTCTAGTGATGGAGTTGGGGTCTTGGGGAGAGCTTTGGTCTTAGAAGGCTGCTTCTTTGGGGTAGTCTTGGCCTTCTTGGCCTTGGTAGGAGTGATCTTGGACTTTGAGGCCTTGGAGGCCTTGGGCGCAGCTTTAGTGGTAGGCTTGGGAGGCATCTAAAAGTGAATTAGTATCAAAATATGAGCAGTTTGGGGGTTGCTTTTAAAGAGAAAAATGAAAAAAAATTAATATAAAAGTAGTAATAATTTTCATATAGAATTGTAGAGAAAGTTATAAAATATATAATGTCAAAATTTCAATGTTTTTTGTCTTGTAAAAATAAAGAAAAGATTAGTAACACAAGTATGCAAAACTTTGAGTTTTGACTGAAAACTTTCAGTCAAAATGGCGTTTTTGAAGTGACATAATTGAGGTGCCGTAGCTCAAAAACATAGTGTTTTTGACCATTTTTTATATTAAATTAACAAATTTCTGGTGGAGCTACCTCAACCAGGCCAAAGAGTAAAACTTGAATTTCTCAAAAACTAGCTTATACAACTGGGGTTAAAAATTACCCAGTTGTTTAGAGGGGATAAAAAAATATATATCTGCAAAGTTTCAGACAATTTCTTACATTTTTATTAATATGAGTTTTAACGTTAATTTGTACTTTTGAAAAGTGGAAAGCAAGAATTGCAGTGGGGGAATCAATATAGCATAGCCTGGCATCATATGTAATTTCCCCTTCTTTTTCCCTATCCATTGTGCACATCAAATCAATTGGGTGATATGAAACTTGGTGGAATTTGAAGTGACATAAATTGAAATGGCGTAATCACCCCCTTCCATATTAAAATCACTATTAAAATATTTTATTAAGAGATTCCTTATTAATGTATCTATGTATATTAAAGTTATAAATTACATATAACAAAACTGGTTTTTTTACCCAGCAATGACAATCACTAGAAGGACTATCATAGTGGTATCTTTTTAGGTTGTTCTTATTATAAGTGTCTTAGATTAATACTATAGGAACATCTTCTGGCACTATACAACAGGCTTTATTTTGGTTTGGGCATAAGCTTATTTTAGTTAAAGATAAATAGCGCAATTTGAAATGAGGTAAATTTGAGATGGTGTAAATATGCCCCACACTAAGTAATTTCATATGTAAATAAAGTTAGCGGAATAAGATTTAATTAATATGACTCAAAGTGACAGAATCAAGATGGCGTAAATTTGAGATGCCGCATTATAAAGGTATATGTAAATTTTAAATATTTTATTGTTTATTTTAATTTTTTGTGATTCAAAACCACTGACACAAAAAACACCATCTCAAATTAAATTCAAGATGGCGTAAATTAAAGTGCTGTTTTTGAAATGGTGTGTTGTACCAATTTCAGGCCCTTAACCACAGTCTTTTGAACATTTAGAGCACACTCAAGGGTCTTCTCAGGGGTGTCAGGCATCTTAGCCATGAGCGCCTTTGCAGACACCTTGTTGATTTTGTTGCCTGTTATATTGGCAGACTTGACTTTTTCTTTGACCTTGAAGTCAATTTCCTTAATCTCTGCAATTGCTGAGTCCAGATCATTCAAAAGCTTTTCAAGTTCTCTTATATGATTTTTTTACTAACATTTGCATATTTTTTATAGCTTTCACCCCAATAAACTCTGTGTTATTCTGATATACTGTCTTTTTGTTTATTCCTGTTTGTTTTCACATTTATTAAAATATCCCATCTTTTTACCCATTGTTTCTATGTTTTATACTAATCTCAATATGTGTTGTTTGCTTTGTGTTGGCATTGCTTCCATAATTACCATATTATTTTTGGCACTTAAACAAAGCCCCTTGTGAAAATATTAACAACAATTTGGTGATCAGCCAAATTTGAATTAGAAAACTATATGTTAATTGTGTTTAGATAAAGTTGTTACTGATCCAAATTCAAAACTTCAATGATAAACTTTAAGACAATCATGAGGTAAGTGAGAAAGTGATTGTTGTGACATAAAGGGCCATTCAATAATTCTTTGATTCATGTGCACTAATTAATCTGATTGGCTGGTTATTTTGCCATTGTGCTCCATTGCCGCTGTGGCAAGTTGTTGGTGGACTAGTGCTAACCCAGTAGCTGATTGGGCACTAGTCCATCAACAACTTGTCACAGCAGCAATGGCACTCAATCAAAAAAAATCCAGCCAATAAGATTAATTAGTTCACATGTATCAAAGAATTATTGAATAACCCTTTATGTCACAACAATCACTTTCTCACTTGCCTCATGATTGGCTTAAAGTTTATCATTGAAGTTTTGAATTTGGATCAGCAACAACTTTATCTAAACACAACAAACTTATAATTTTCTAATTTAAATTTAGCTGGTCACCAAATTATTGTTGATATTTTCACAAGAGCTATGTAAAGTTCTAAAAATAATTGTTTTCTGGATTTAGATACACAGCATAGTAAGCATAAAATTTTATAGAAATAAGCTGAACATAAAGAATAAAACCAACTGTAAACAAAGAGAAAAATAACAATTGAAATTCAAGATAAAGATAATACAAATAGAAAAATTTGGCAGCAGGAAGTTTATTGGGAGACAGGGAATAGTGCTTCCTAGTAGGCAGAATAGCGCAGGAAGGAAGGCGTAGAGGCAGTGCTGGCCTGGGAAGTCTGGGATTGATCAGGAGGGGCTGGCAGGTGGGGGTGGGGGTTGAACCAACTGGATTTATTGTGATGGCTGCCATATACTGCTTACTATATTTCTTGTCTATCATTGGCTGGATTTATTTATAGACAGAAGTAGTGCAGGGTGGTAGGTGCTTGTCTTTACATGATTGGTTGCACATATGCACATGAAAAACCGTTTGAGCAAACAAGTCTGCCATAATTTGGCAATCAAAGAGAGAATCATGGTCAAGGTGTCAGGGACCTATCCTGCGGGGAGTTCTTGAGGACTTGTGGGCAGACAGCCCAGAGGGGAGGGCCCACCAGAGAATAGGAGCTAACTTTACACCATATGACAAGTATTTGTCTAAGATGGCCCAGGGTCCATTGGTGGGAACCATAGAATCCACAAGTCTAGTTATAGTGATATACATTACTCCAAATAGTTGTGTTGAAGTGGACTCATTGACTGCCATGGATTCTTGCAGGCAGTCAGGCCGCAGGGTTAGAGGCAAGGTCATAAGAACAAGGTAGGTGGGCAGGTAGTTACATTTATCTCAGAATAGCAGAGGGGGCACAGTTATCCAGGTTCCTTCTCAGACAATGATCTTGGTTTCTTGGGCTCTGGCTTTGGGGTCTTAGATCAGGATTTTCTTTAGATTAAACTCTGAATATTACAGGTTGGGGGGATATTTGTGAAATTTACCAAGCCAAAGGGTGCTCTGGGTGGTCAATATAGCTTGGGCGGACAGTCCACAGTTTCTTGGGGTTGATAGTCTTGGGTAACAAGGCCGCAGAGGTTAGTCTGCAAATGAAATATAACTAAAATCAGATATGGGGTGACTTGGTTGAACCAAAGGTTATGTCACTTTATGGCAAGAATGACAATGGGTAGTTTCCTGGCAGCCCAGGGTATAAGTATACAATCTGCCATGGGCAAACTTTTGAAATTCCCCTCAGGTCTGGTGATACTGTCTACCAGGGTTAGGCAGCCCTCAATGGTATCTCTTGCAGGATATCTTTCATTGACTGGCTCAAAATGAGAGGACTCAAATTTCTCTTTTGGTTGCAGGATTGGTCATCCTTGGGTGGCCTGTGTTCCACAGGAAGTTTCTTCAATTCCCCTGCCAGGGTGGCCCCAGTTATCTTAGGGTCCTTGGTTTGGCCTGTGCTCTCATTGGTGGGACTAACAGGAACCTTTAGAATGGGAGGCATTGATTCAGGTGATTTTATCTCATCAGGTCTCAGGAATTTTCCCAAAGTTAAATCCTGCTCTGGTTTGAGCCCAGAAAAATGCGGGCAGCCGGGCAGCTGGTCCTGCGGGCTGGCAACCTGCAGGATTCCGGGGTTTGAATCCCATAGTTGAGTTTTTCCACAAGCATAGTTAGAAAGAGTTTGTCATCTGCAACACAAGGACTTCAAGATAGAGGTTTTGAAAGTCTGTGGGCAGTGCTCCTGGACTGTGTCTTTGATATTGAAGAACACAACATCAGCCAGATGGATGTCAGCGTGGCCAGCTGGGTAGACTGAGGCCTGATGCCTGCGTCCTTGGATTGACTCAAGGGCGGTGGAGCTACCCTCCATATGGTGGTTCAAAAAAACTTGATAGTTGGACTTCAATCTACCCCAAGAGCTCAGCAATTCACTGAGAACATGACTATACTCATAGCCATTAGTATAATCAGGGTTTTCTGATAAAAGACAGAATTCTTGGCCAAAACAGCTAGGAATGCACCAATAAATGTCTCCCTCTTGACCTTCTTTCTTCCATTTTTTTGGTGGCTTTTCCTTGCTTGCCAAAATTGTCAAAAGCAATTGGTAACTTGTAGTAGGAGATGAACATGACGCTATCTGAAAACCTTTTCAGGCATTGGACCAGAGTGGATTCAATAGAAGGATCATATGGGGAATCCTCACTGTCATCCCATTGGTTGCCACTAAAATTGGATAACACCCTGATTGAAGCCACTTTCCTGTGCATCCAGAGCTGCACCATGTGCTCAGAAACCCAAATGCCATGGTGTTCAAGTTGTTTCTATACCTGGGTCAATGTAAGCTTAGAAATCTGCTGCAGGAGATTGAGCATGATTGGGTATGCCTTGTTGATCTGAAACTCTGGGGCCTTCTCTGGCTTCTTGGCTGTCCCAATCAGGTTTCCCTTGTTCATCAGGTTATTAAATTCCTGCATGATAGTAGCCCAGGTAAACTTCAATTGGTTGGAAATTTTGTCCCAGGTCAGGCCACACTAGTTAAGTGCCACAATCTCTTGGAGAATTTGGGCAGTAATTATTTTGTGTTTGGGGTGCTGGGCTGCGGGAACTGAAGCCTGATTGGCTGAGGGGGGAGCAGGTTAGCTGGTGATGGGAAGTTGTTCCAAATCAGGTTTGCCATTCTGATTAGTTGGTTGGCAGCTTGTGTAGGGGTGGGTAAGAGGGCAGGTCAGAGCTGGACACTAGGTGACTTCAAAAAAGTCAAAGCCATAGGGTTTGGGGTCAGGTACAGGTTAGCTTCCTTGTTACCTGCCTCAAAGTCTTGGGTATAAACAGGTGCCTCCACGCCCTGAGCCTTGCCTCCATTGAAGCTGGCTTGGCTGCTGGTGCTGTTGAAGATGTTGTTACTAGTAAAAATCATCTTGAAACAAAACCTAGGATAAAATCACTAAAAGTAGAAATTTTAAAATTTTAATGATTTATTTTTATTGTAATCTCAAGTCCACGTTTTTGAAGGTTCTCAAAACCATTTCATACAGATCAGGATCCATGAAAATGAATAAAATGCCTCTGTTCCTAAATTGGATAGTTGTTGATTGGTTGTTAAGCTGTTAATTTTCTATTTTAGGTTGCTCATACCACACATCTTGTGCGGCTTTATTTTGTTTTGTGTTTAGAAATCTCACTTCTAGGTTGTTCTATTCTGATTTCATTTTGGTCCTTCTGTTGGTGCCTCATATGAATCCTGATTGGATTATGATATATTCTGGAACAGCATCACCCCATTTCCCTTGATGTGCCAGCTTATCTTGTTTGTAGTTTGAACTACGCTGGTTGCTGTTTGATAATATTTTGTACTATGTGTTAGTGAAATTTTGTTTATTGTTTGACATTTTGCCAGTTATTCAAAATTACTCAGGTTATTTGAATCCTGAACCTTGCCCAATTTGGATCTTGCTTAAATCTGAGTTCATTCTGTTTAGATCTGAAGCATTCTTGCTTGTTGCCATAGCGTTTAAAACTACTGTGCATGCATCTTTGAAAGTGTGAAGGTTAAAATTGGTAGAGTAGGGTCTAAACTATTGCCGTAACTGTGCTGTTCTAACAGAGTTACAAGGGGAAAAATATTTAGAAACTAGATAATATTCTTTATTGAGAGATAATGATTATATAGTTGGTGTGAATCATGGGTAACAGGAACATGATAGCGTTGATCACACAGTTGGATGGTGAAGGGGGTGGCTTGATCCTGGTAATGAGTCAAGCGCCAAAATGAGGTATCCACCATAGGGGATCAGCATTTGTTCATGCTGTTGGATTTGGCAATTTGAGTTGACTTCTTAGTCTGGCTTTGAGTGGCCGGATAATCAGATTGCGGGTCACAAACCCGCTTACTCAGAACCTTACTGGCGGGTCAAGCCTGCTGTTTTGACACTATGTCAAACTGGGAATATAGGCCCCTTGAATCAAAATAAATCTTTATTTGATTATGTAGTTTTTTAAAACAGTAACTAACCCCATTCAACCATATCAATGTGGCTTAGTTACAAAGATTACCTGGCTCTAGAATGTGTGGATTGAAATTGGAAATGATGAAGCAATTGCTTAAGATGCCTTTATATGATTGGATGTTTAGGCTCTGCTGAGGAGTGAAATGACTTATGAAAAGAGACCATGATCAGTTTTAAAAATATTGGATTGAAAAGAATACATAGATGTTGGTTTAAGTACAGGATGATTGGCCTTCAAATTTTGAATCTGTCTATTCCAAAGTGAAATAATATAATATTCCACTTGGATGCATTGCCTGATCCAAGTGGCTACAGATTGTTTCAGAGTAAACCTTGCTTGCCACAGCTTCATCCCAAAAGAACATCAGTGGAGTAAACTGGCTATGGTAAAATTATGTTTTAATATAAAGATCTTCATGAAATTTAGAGGATGTAGATCAATTTTTCAGAGGATTGTGATCAAAACAGTACCAAACATGATAGCTCTAGATGCTCAGCTATATATTTAAGTACTAGGATTGAGCTTGTGTCATAATCAAAGGCTTGGACTCAATTCGATAATATCAAAAGTTACTTTTAATACACACTAAAAAAAGTCAATGTATCTCAGTGAAGGCAACAGTGGCAAAATTGACTGTAGGGATGTAAAAGTGAGAATTCAAAAGTGAGAATCTAAAAGTGGCCATGTCAACACTTTTTAAATTTTCAAAATGGCTTTTTATAATAAAGTAATTACTTTTTCTTGACTTTTTTAGTTGAGAGAATGAATAAAAAGTATTTTATATGACTATAATAAATTTTAATTTCAGATGAGCTGTTTTAATTTAATTTTAAAATTTTAAAAGTGTTGACATGACCACTTTTAGATTCTCACTTTTGAATTCTCACTTTTACATCCCTACAGTCAATTTTGCCACTGTTGCCTCAGTGAATACTAAGCCGATATTGATGTGTGATAGCTTAATTTAAAGCTCCAGATCAGCTCTGCATTTTGCAGGGATTTAATAAATCAAATTTTAAAATTTAAATTTTAAAATTGTTTTTTAGCTTTAATATACTTAATAATGATACTCCACTTATTTAGATTTATTTTTTAGTACTTGGGATATGATTTTTAATTTAAATAAATATAGTTGTAATTACTTTTAAGATGTAATTTTAAATAGAAGTTAAATTTAAAATTTTATAAGCAATCTTGGCCTAAAGATACAATTAGATATATTGAATTGATTTATTAAATTCTCTTTATATCTGTCCTTGGACGGGCAACCACCTAGTAACTGAATAAACTTAGTGGGGCTGGGATGCGGCTCAGGTAGTTCTGTTTTGGTGATGGCTTGTGCTGCTATCAATCCCAATCAAGGGTTGTTTGCGGCATGTATCTATTGTTGTTGTGGGCTGGGGTAGTTTTGCCCATCAACACCCATCAAGCCATTGCAGGGGTGTGTACTTTTACTAGGGAGTTGGATCTTGTTCTGGGCTGGGAGGTTTCTTTTACCCCAGCAGGTTCTGAAACTACTGTATATCAGGTTTTTAAAAAAGAAATTTTTTCAATTTTTTTGCAGAAATATGTTGAATGTTGAGCAGTTTCTTCTGAAAATCGATTTAGCTATTTTTAGGATAAAAACCATTGCTTAAGTTAATATAGTTGATTATATGTAAATTATTTAAAAAGTAAAAAAAATTATTAATTTTATTAAGTGTCATATATATATTGTTTTTGAATTCTACACGATCAGAATAGCTTAAAAATGCTTTGGGGCTTGTCTTTTACAGTAGGATGTTCAGCATTTGTTTTTTGTTTGTTGAAAAGTGTCTGCATCTAGTAGGCTACATGGGAATTAACTTAATTTAGACTTTTCTGAGATGTTGACTTGAGTTTAAAATCAATTTTGAGAGTCAACTTACAGACAGTTGACAGATTGCATTTTGATGGTTGCCAATAAAATCAAAAGTAGATGAGTGTAGTTGGGGTTTTAGTGAAAAGATGGAACTTTTTATGCTGACATGTAAATTTACATATTACTCATCATCCCAGTTGGGATTATTCTTGGGGACTTTAGGACCACCTGCAGGTTTGCTCATAATGATCTAGAGAATTAATTGAAGTTAAACACAGCAAATTACCTGATCGACTAGAAGAACAGTGAGTGCAGCATGGGTGGCTAACTCAATAGCGTTATATTTGACAGAAAAGACATCCAGAATGCCTTTCTCGACGGCGTCAATGGTAGCAGCTTGTTCACTCTATGGAAATTTAGGGTAAATTGTATGTCACCTTACGTCAACATCGACTCCAACGAAGCAGTTACTATCAGAAGAATAGTGAGCAGCACGAATCTTGGAGAGAATTTCAAAGCTCTAATGAATGTCAGCTGATTGATAAAGAAACGATATACGCTCATGCCAGATGTCTCTCCCAATGTGCGTGGGACAATTTCCAGGGCTTCCGAGAATTTTTTAATGGCATGCTGGTTGAGGCCAGGGGTTTTCTAAACGAATTAGTTATAAAGCAATAGCAGCCTAACCTCTCCATAAGAAAATATACGCTTGGCTAATTGCATCTCGCAAGCGCCAGCTCCAGCAAGCAGACGACCATCTTTGGTGAGAGCCTTGACAGTATTGACGCCATCATCAAGGGCACGCTCAACATCATCAAGGAAGTTCTGGGTAGCACCACGTAGCAAAATAGTAGCAGTCTTGGATTTCTCCTTCTCTAGAACGATTCAGGAGAGTTTAGGACAACAATTACCTTGGCGGAAAATCACAACACGGTCACTTCCAATCTCAATGGACTCTACAAAGTCGCAGAAGCCCATTTCCTCAGCCATGGGGACGCCCTAATTAATTAGCTTAGATTTAATCGAGGGGTTACCAGACGCGCAAGAGCAGTAGCACCCACGACGCGGCAAAGGCGGCGCAGATCAAATTTAGAAGGGCATTTAACCACCATCATTTCATAGCGGTTGATGTAGTGCAACGCCAACTCCCCAACGGTTGCGCCAGTAACCAAGACCTTAACACCCGCTTCAGCGAGCTCTTTGAAAACAGCTTCAACCTGAGTTTCCTCGCCCTTAGTAAAGTCAAGCATCTCCTGGGCATTGTGGATCAGAACGGTTCCTTTGGTCTCCGTCTGTGCAATATCAAGAGGGCAGCTGAAGATAGCAATTTTAGCTGCCTCAGCCTTGTGAACATTTCCTAGTCTATTAGTGCAACCCAAACAACAAGCAATACCCTCGGCTTCACGGCCAAACACCATCCCTTTTACAACAGTTGAATCTAAGAGACTACCGCCCATAACCTTGACAACTCTGACGCTATCGACATTGAAGGTACTAGCGTTCTGGGGCATGATCAAAGAACATGCCTCCCAGGCGAGCTTAGCTAAGAAATCCTCATACCCATACTGCTTGGATCCAACGGCAGTGCGGATTGCTTCAGCGACAAGTGGTGAAGTCCTGATGTCATCAACCTTGGAGGTGGAAAGTTCTTGGGTCAGTTAGCCCAAGTGCTGGGGTATATTACCTTCGAGGATTTCAAGAGCCTTTTTAGAAGCCAACTCGTATCCTTGAGAGATTTCACTTGGGTGGAGTCCCATTTTCAAAAGCTCTTCAGCTTTCTCCAAGAGTTCAGCGGCGAGCATAGTGACAAAGTTTGTGGCATCTCCAAGCTGATACAATTGAATACAAGAAACATTCTATTTATTACCTCACTTTCTTGATGAGCACTAGCCATTGCCAATAGTTTGGCAGCAGGATGAACTACCTCAAGCTCTCTAACCATTGTAGCAGCATCATTAGTAACAAAAAGCTTGTCTATGTGATTGATAACGATTTTGTTGCGCCCTAGCAAAAGAAATGAGAATTGTTTTTAAAGAGCTTTACCGTTGGGTCCAAAAGAGGACAGGGTGATTTTATTAAGGTCGCGACAAGCTGTAATATTTTTCAGGACAGCTTCATCAACACCTTGGGCAAACTATAAAATGAGCTCGCAGCAGATCAAACCAATACCTTGGAGCCATCTTTAAAGAGACCGGCAGAAGAGTGTTTGGGAATTCTCAAAGCCATTTCTAGACCAAACTTTAATAAAAAAGGAACAGTAAAAATTTAAATGAATAATACTTGATCAAGTGTTTAGAAATAAAAATGCTCAAAAAACAGGATGTCCCTTTTTAGCTACAACTTATTATTTTTATCAGGCTGAAATGAATAGTTAAAGTAGTCAAAAACCTGATGAGTTACAAACTTTAAATGGGTTGGTTAAAATCCACAACTTTAGGAACGTTCAACTATCAGATGAAATAGTAGCAAGGGCAACTTTGCTTAAACCCTTTTACTTTGCTTGGGACTGTTTAGAGATATTACTTTCTGGTTGAGATTCGTCTGATAAAGCTGAAGATGCTAATTATCCAACCGACCTTGTTAATAATTTGCAACCCCTGCTGAATAATTTCAAAGCGCGTCAAGGTAAAATTTGCATTTGGAAAGTTCGCCCTCCTAATCCCCAGCCACTCAAGCAGCCAGATCAACAAAATTCATCTGTCTAGATCAACTTCTATCGTGATCCTAGACTTGTCCTTTAGCTGCCGTTTTATGGAACAATAAACGGGAATATTCCGATAAATTCGGGAAACCATATATGCATATTTTAAAAAAGGATTGGGTGGTTCGAATATATCCTACATGAATTAAACATTCAAAGCTTTCATAATAATCAACTGATGTAGCTTAATAAGTTATCAAAAGCATGATCATTATATTCTACCCTTAAAGATCAACCTTAACCCATTTATTCCCTGTATAGCAGTAATTTTCAAACATGCTGAGGAAAACAAATTTATTTGCTACCACTTTATAAATTATCATGTTACCCATAAGGTATATCTCACAGAATTTCCTGATATTAGTCAATGAAAGCTATATAGTTAATATGCCAGTAGCACCTTTGCATCAGAAAACAAACCACATACCAGTCCAGAAAGTAGTTATTGGCTAGTGTTAAAAGGCTTCAAATCAGGTCCAAGGGCACCTTGCAAGGGAGATACAATCACTCAGCAAGGCTTCATAAGATTACATTGAATAATCCCAAAAGAACTCAGTTGACATCTCAGATCCTTAAGACAGTACAAAGATGGTATTGTGACATTGAGGATCAATTAGCAATACAATAGTAACTTTCAAAACAGCAGGGTTGACCCATAGAAAGGTACCACCCCATCCAGGGAGATCCATAATCTGGCTTGAGTTACCAAGGACAAGAACCAAGACAGTTGAGCAGGAATCTTACAGCCAATAGGTCTATATAAGGAGCTCAACTACCTCACCTTCAGAGAAAGTGCCTCTTATATAAGGATACTACTCTTCCTAAAGTTATATTGGCAAGGAGACAACTTTGGAGGAGCTTAAAATAATAATTTAGGCTTCTTATAGCTAGAGATATTGCTGTAGATCCCTAACTGGGGTCAGTGGTTGGCATTGGGTGACCCAACTCAGATCAGGATGGGTGGATCAAGGTTGAGGTGGGTGAAAATTGGTTTGATGCTGAACTGGGTGGATTTGGGATAAATTTCTTTGGTACCAAACCAGGCAAATTTTAGGATATCAATATAGGTAAGTGGTAGTGTCAGAAAGCCAGTCATAGGTGGAGGCATTGGGCGGCTCGGGGTGAGGCGCGGCCGAGCCGGCGGGTAAGGCCCACCATAGAATGGGTGCTAACTTGATAATGTAAGATACAGATTGACCGAGTAAGGATCAGGGTCTGGAGTTGGGGACCATGGAATCCACCAATCCTGTCAAAGTAATGTAGAGTACTCCAAACAGTTGGGTAGAGGTGGTCTAGGTGGCGGTGGTAGGTTCCAGTGGGCGGTCTAGTCTTGGGGTTAATGGTGGAGTCATGGGAACAAAGTACACTGGTAGGTAGTTGTACTTGTCTTTGAACAATAAGGGCGGTATCTTGACCCTCTTTCCTTTATGTCCTATGTACTCAGTACTTCTTGTCCTTGCCAAAGGGTCGGCAATGAGGATGGTTTCCAAGTTGTACTCTGAATAAGGCCGGGTTGGGGGTATTCAGTAAAGTGCACAGGTCCAAAGGGGGCTCCCGGGGGACGGTATAATGCCTGGGGCAATTCAGCAGATTGGTCTCAGGAGGGGGGTGGCGGCCTGGTAGTCTACTTGACCAGAATTAAGATGAAAGATCACTAAGACTAGATAGGGTAAGATTTGTTCAAACCAAAGGTTCATAAAACTTTATTATTGAAAATGATGATGTGGTCTTCACCATACCGCCAGGGTTTTTATACCATGGGACTTTGCTTCTTTGATTTTTGCAGGGTTCAGGTTTGCAGACAAGGCACTGGCGGGGCATGGATCTTGGCTTAGAGTCTTGAGAGCAGGAGATCCAGGTAGCGCCTGCTCTGGTGAATAGAAGTGGCAATGCTTTGTTCCGCTGCCACTGTTCACTATGTCACCTGAGTAGTTCAATTGCACTACCCTCTCTGGACAGAATGCTGGCAGTTGATGGTGGTCATTGGCAGAATTAAAAATAGGTTTTTTAACCTCCTTAAGGCAAGCTGCAACCTCTTCATAGGTTTGGGTCTTTAGTGGCTCAAGGTTGGCATCAATCTGATGACTATTTGGGGAATTGTCCTTGGGAGACTGGCGGGTCTTGGAGTAACTTGTCAACTTGGGTATGCAATTTAGCAAGTGGGCGGGTTCTTGTCCACTTTGCGTGACTCAAGTAGTCTTTGGGGGATCAGGGTTTGATTCTAGGGCTTCCAGCGTTGATTCCAAAGCCCCAGTATTGGCTCTTGGCAGGTTGGCAATAGGTCCTTCCCCAACCTCCATTAGCCAGGTTACATTTACTTTGTTGGTATGGGTCTTCATTGGCACCAGTTTGGCATCAGACTGGCAACTATTCAGGGAATCCTCTGTAGTAGGCCAGCAGGTCATGGAGTAATTTACCAATTCAAGCCTGTGACTCAACAGATTGGTGGGTCCTGGACTGTTCTGGAGGGTTTGATCCATCTTCTGGGAACTGGGGCTCAACTTTTGGGTTTTCAATACAAGTATTGAAATGTCATTCATGACAGGTAGCTGAACTATCCTGACACCAAGTGCTTTGACAATAGCATAGAACATACAATTCCTTTATCATAAGATGGAGCCATCACTGTACTTTTCATAGTGGTTGAGATAAATTAAGCTGTTGAGCATATATTTCCAAGGAGCACAGCAGTTCTCACAGACATGGTGATGAGCAAAAGCAACTCAGATCTAAGCCAGACAGACGCAGATTTAAGCAAAATCCAAGACTCCATTTAAATATACACCCCATTAACAAGGATTTTGGGCAATGATAGACAAGTTGGCTCAATACGGCAACAAACAACCCAAACAACAAGCAAAGATAACTGTAATCCAGCACAAAAAACACAGGATCACAAAAGAAATGAAAAATGCTGCCCTTCAGTGTACATATGCTCACCATTTAGGTCAGTGACAGAATACACTAAGGCACCCAGGTTGGAACTCAAACCAAAAACAGAGTGCTATAGCAATCCAACCAGTAAACAAAAGCACCTAGATGCTATGTGAAATGAGCTGTAAACAAGAATGATACCTAGCTATCTAACATAAGGCACAGGAATGAAACATAAATTATAAAAACATTGTTCTGGGTATTTAAATATGGCGTAAATCTGGGAGATGGGTGGATTTTGATTTAGTGGTCCTGAAATGGGTTGTGTAAACCCAAAAACATCTAATCAAGATATAAATAATCTATTAATGGGTAGTTGGGTGGTGTAAAATCTATTCAAAAAACATATTCAGATAAAAGGCAAAATTTGAACCCAGAGTTATAAATTAACTGGGCTGAGTTTAGTATTTTATAGTAAAATGGTAGGGACACAACAACAGAGTGGTAACACAGCCAGTGTGCGCTGTGGTTGGGGGCATCCCACAGGTCAAAAATATGTGTTAGTGCAACACAAGTGCCAACTTAGGAAGTAGATGGGGGAGCATAGAATAGTGATGAGATTGCACAGACACAACAACCAGTTCAAGTTGCACAGGTTGGGAGGGTAAAGAACATAAATTCAAGGGTGCCCAAGCTATCCAGACAGGCTACTGAAGTTGCCACGTCTAAAACAATGAACAGCAAGAAAGTCAAACTCACTTCTTTGGTATTTGACCACATTTACTGCCAAGAGTTGGTCCCAACATCCATGATAAAAAAGTTCAGCCAGTGCTTGGCACTAGCTATGAGCTCTATGTAAGCAATGGTGAACAATATAATAATAAAAACCAGGGTTTTATAGGGCCATGTAGGGGCAGCAGGTGTTAAAGAAGGTCACAGCCTTCTATAAAAAGGTGACTATGCCCTATGTACCATTCACTGAGCAGGATTCCAATTCAACTGTACCTGAAAATTCAACTCAAAAGGGGTTCACCAATAAAAAGTTCCTTACAGTAGTTTTAAAAGCTATGACAGCAACCAAAAATACTTCATATTTAAGTAAATTAAACTATCAGTGTAAAATATACACTTGGTTAACAGGGATTTTTGGTGTTAATGGACAAAAGGGGTCAACACAGCAGCAAAGTGCTCACACGCCAAACAAAACTATTTGAAATCCAAACCAAAAACCATGGATTCAGAAAAAAATGGTTTGAGTTGACCTTCAGTGTAAATGTGCTTACAGTAGTTTTTAAAGCTATGGTGCCAAGCAAAAAAATCTGATTTAAACAAATTTCACTCAGACTTAAACAAATTGAAATGAATCCAAATCTAATCTAAATTAACATAAATTTATTTATTTTTATTTTTTTTACATCTGAATTACTTTTGTTTAAATCTGAATTATTTTTGCTTGGCACCATAGCTTTTAAAACTACTGTGCTATGTAAATTGGTGATGAAATACACTCACACATGGTGATCCAAAACTCAAACCAAAAGCAAAACACAATAACAAATCAACATGTAAAAAAACCACCCAATTGTTGTGTGCAATGAATTTTAAACAATAATCATACCAAGGTATCAAAAATAAGATGCGAGGTCTGAAACATAAATTTTAAAAATATTGTGATGGGTGCTTAAATTTGGCGTAAAATATGGGAAAAGGGTGAAACCTATTTTGGGTATTCTAAATGGGTATTCTAAACCCAAGAACAACTCATTAAGAAATAAAAATCTATAAAGCGGGATATTGGATGGGGGAAACTCTAATTAAATATCCATATTCAGATAAAAGCAAAAATTAAAACCAGGGAGTCACTTAATTGAACTTTTATTTAGTGTTTTATTAAATTTTAAAATGGAAGGAACACAACAACAGAGTAGCAATGCACCTGTTGTGCGCTGCAGTTGCAGTTGCCCCCGCAGGTCAAAAGATTTAGTCTGTGCAACCCACATGCCTACTAAGGAAAGAAACAGGAGAGGAGATCTCAATAGTGAGGTTGTACTGACACAACCAGTTCAAGGAGCATAATGTACAAGGGCGCAGAGCATCAACCCTTGGGTCCCCAAGCTGACCCAAAAGCCCACCAAGGTCACCACTACCAAGAAAGTTAGAAACAAGGAAATTGAGCTTACTTCCTTTGTATTTGACCCCATGTACCGCCAGGAAGCTATCCCAGCAGCCATGATGGAGAAGGTTAAGCCTGTGTTTGACACTAGCTACAAGCCCTATGTCAGTGATGACAACCAGGAAGACAACAACAAGCCCAATTTCTATGGGACTACAGAGGAGCAGCTAGTGCTAAAGAATGTTGATTTCTTCTATAAAAAGGTTCCCATGCTTTATTTACTTGTCCCTGAGCAGGATCCAAATTCACCTACTCCTGTTAAAGCCACCTGGAATCTCATTCCCGACATAAAGTGCATAATTTTTCTCAGGTTTATGTGGGAATCTGGTAATTACAAGACGGCCACAGCTCTTGTTGGGGTGGATCCCAAGTACTCCATTAAGGTATTCAACAAGTACATTGATGCTGGCCAATTTCTTGCTGCAGAGAAATCCTTGCACATTTCCACCATGCTCACCAAGAAGCACAAATGTGCAACCTGCCAGTGGATAAACCAAGACTGCCATCTCTAATTAGAAAATATTCATGCAATGGTCAAGTCTACTTTTGGGGTTAAGGCTTTGATTTAATTTTACTACCATGTGGTCAAGGGTATGAGGTTTTCCTGGAAAAAACTTGGGGTATCTCCCTACAACCAAAACAACCTGACTTTATTGAGACCCAGAAAAATACACTGAGGAATACACTGCCCTCAAAAACAAAGGGAACATCAAATCCTATTATATTGACAAATCAACATTTGCCTCATCTATACAAATGCCTATTGCTATGTCCACAAAGGCTCCAATGACAGAGTAGCTTGGCGTGCTGCAGTTGGCGCCACAGCCTATTCAATGATGGTTCTCCTTGGTCCAAAAGGGATTGAGCTCTATCAAATGATCTTAGGATCTCACAATATTAGGACCTTCTTTTTGTTCCTCCAATTGGTCCAGGAGCACCTGAGACGCACAAGCCTGGGCTTCACCAATGTCATTGTGTTGGATAATGTTGGTCTCCACAAGGTGGCAAATATTCTCAATGAATTTCCAATGATTGATACAGGCATTGCAGTTGGCCCACAACAATTGGCCACATCAAATTTGTGCCTCCTATTCCTCCCTGCCTATTCCCCATTCCTAAACTCTATCAAGCAGGTCTTTGCTGACTCAAGTGAGTTGTCAAGCAGGGACACCAACTGGGACCAAGAACCTCTTTGATTTGCTGTAGGCCGGGATCCATACCCTTCCAGCCAAGACAGTGGCCAAATTCTATGGACAGGCTGATTCATTTCTCCCCATGTGCCTTGACAAACAGCCAATCAACTAAAGGCTTAACAATTCTGACTACTTTTTATATCCTTTGATTTTATTTTTTAGATTTATAGATTATCATTTTATATTTTGAAGCATCCAAGCCCACACTCACATAGAACAGCATCACTGATGCAGATACTTAATTTTTGTATTGCAACTTATTTTTTCTTTTGTATTCTGTGATGGCTTTCCCAAACACTTAATAACAAAGTATAAAATATATATGTCCATGTCACTACTGGCACATAAATATATAAAGTTAATTAAAAAAGTAAAATGTAAAGCTATCAAGGTAAATGTTGATTTTTTATTGATAAATATTATTATAACTTTATAAATATCTGCTTTAATATATCTTTTTTAATAATAAATCACTGAAATAAAAAATTGGTTAAAAATTAATTATAATAAAAAATAATATAAATTTTAGTGTAGATTTATGTAAGGATTGAAATCCTTCCAGCCTAAATATGATAATGGAACATGAGGTAAATGCAGGAGATTCTGGGTTGCTGGGACATAGTCAAGAAGTTAAACTGTTGCCTCAACCTTGGTTGCCTCACAATTTTACTTTGGGCCTTATCAATGATGAAATCCAGATTTTGGGATTGGTAGATTGGGAAACTAATAAGCTAGATGACAAACAACGTCAGAATAGTTTACAGTTAGTTAGGCACCTCCCAGATTCAAACTCAGAATCTTTGTGCAATCATCTTTCTAAAAGAATTAATCAATTGTTAAATAAGATTGAGTTAAGCTTACCTATGGATTCAAAAGCAAAACCAGGTTCTTCTACAGTTTTTAAACTGCTAAAAACAACAGAAAGCAAAAACAGCCTCCGTAATTATCACCTACCAAATCAGAGCTTAGTTTTACCCTTTACCACAAATAAGAAAGGTCCAGTGGAAGCTTGGAGCCAGTTCAATCAAAGATCAAGCCCAAACATGATGGGTTACATAACTTGCCAACTATATCCACACCTAGTTTAAACCTGGCCCAGTTCAGCTTGTAGAAGTTCCTATCATTCATTCAACTAGCAGGTTTGGCTGCTGCAAGCTGCATATTACAGTCTGCTTTGCAGCAGCCAAATCAAAGTAACCAATTAGAGGATAACCACAGGTTAATTCATTCACCCCAAAATTACACCTCACCTTATTTCACATCCCCAAAGCAAATTACAAGTATTTAGTGAGTAGTATTGGGGATTTTCCCAGTGCTCTAACAACTTCAATTTCCTGAATCAATAAATTTGGTCAGCTATATTTTTACTTGATAAATTAGTAGTTTTCTAATTTTACATTCAGATGGACTGGAAGCAGAAATTCTTTCTGTTTCTGTTCTGCCTAGCCTTCTGGTATCCTGTTGCTGACTGTCACCAATTTGATTCCAATATCCAGGTCAAGGATGCTACCAAATCTTCAGCTTGGGATTATATTTACACTAAACACCAGTTTCCTTCTACAGTTGATCAATCCAAACCTCCTTCTTGGCCTCCTCCCTCACCTCCTCCTGTGATCTGTCCAGGAGCTCCCTGATATGTCTTGACTTATATTGTGGTATATTATTGATTAACTCATTTTTCTCTGTTCTTGGGTTCCTATAAATTGTGGGGTTATTTGGTGAATACCTTGATGGTTGGAATTCCTGTAGGATCTTCTTTGGTGGGTTTGCACCCTACTGCTCTTCTACACTATTTAGGTTTCTTTCTACCTCAGGAATGAATCCCTGATAATTTATTGTAGAAAAAGGTTTATTAGTTGTGCCAATAATGGGTTCTGTGCTATGTACCCACCCAGCAATGGAGATGTTGCACAACCTCCATTGTCATACCATGCACAGTGGATACTTTACTGTCAAAATATTCTTGGCAGCTTGTAAAAGGAAGGATAGTCAGGTGAAGTTCAGGAGCAGCTTTTCTGGCAGGGCTGCAAACCCATATATGGTAACCAGGACCAGTGTGTCTTGTATCACATGGTCAACCAAGTTGTATCCAAGGGGACCTTCTTCCCATCCAGGGAGAGCCTGGCCTCATTTATCCCAAGAAGGACCCCATCCAGGTTCTTTACGTTAGCACCCATCCCAAAGTAGAAGAGATACCCAAGGTAAACCATGAGATGAAGCCTTTGCCCAGCAAAGGCCTCTGTAAACTCACAGAGTTTATTATAACGGCACTAATCTTCTTCTTGTGCTTGATATTGGAAAATGTGAGATCCATGACCTGAGGGAGCCCCGTCTTGTCAGCACTCCAGTCCAGCCCAAAGTCAGCAAGGAGGATCTTTGTCTTCTTTACGGCTATTGCATTTGCAACAGCCAATTTTGACACTGCACGCCTGAAGTTCTCCAGGAGGTAAGAGATGATGTGCTCCATTGGGAAGCAGAAGCAAGCAGCCAGTTGGGCCTGGCTCATCTCTGGTATATTCTTGAGTGGGAGTGTCTTCAGGAAGTCCCAAACAAGCTCAATGAAGCTTACACAGTAAACTTCACTAGGGACACCAGGTCAAGGCAGAGCAATTGCGCATCCTTGTAAGCAGTAACTGCCCACTCAGATGCTCCTTCACCATGTTTTAGCCCCAGGAGTATGTCCTGCAACATTGGAAAGGAACTGTTTATTTGGTCCTTGAGCTTGCGCACAATGGGAGGAGAAAATGCCAGCTGTTTTGCCACATGATTGGTGTAGTTGGCATAAAATGTGGCAGGGAAAAAGAGGTCCAGGACCTGGAATATTATGCCATCAATTATTTCTAAAAAAGGGTTAGAATTTATAAAAATTTATTAATTTTTTAGATTACCTTCTTTGGTGTCCTCCTTGCTGGCGGCTTTGGCAGGCTTAGCCATCCTTGGCTCAAGCAGTTGCACCGGCAATTCAGTATTCTCTGTTCTGGCGCGCTTGGCAGGTTTAAGATGCTCATACATCTCTGGGTTGTAAACCCAGACAGACAGCGCAGAAAGATTGTACACCTTAAATTGCAGGCCAGTAGGACACGCCATTTCAAAAATAGCATCTCAAAAAACGACATCTTGAAATATGGCATCTCAAATTTCTGCTATCTTGATTTACTAGTAAAAACGCCATTTTGATTTACGGCATTTTGACTAAGAAAAAACGGTTTTAAAATTTTAGATTTTTTGAACTCTAAAAACTACCCAAAAAATTCCCAAAAAAAAATTCAAAAAACATTTCTAGGCTTAAGAAGCCTCAGGATTCCAAATCTGCAATAAAAAAATGGGGTCAATTAGTAGCAACAAGGTTGCGTAAAGTCCAAAAGTTAAATTAATCCCAAAAACAACCATTTTCATATATTTTAACTATAAACTATGCTTTAAAATAAACATATATTTGTACCAAATACCAAATAAAATTAAAATAATGATAAAAGTAAAGGAAATAATAGAGAAGATAGAGTGGTGTTTATTGAGGAAGGATCATACATTGGTTGAAAGAGCAACTGAGATAGCTTGGAGATGCTCAAGCTTGCTATCCTTGGGATAGTAGGCAAGGACCACCTTGCTAATCTCTGTATACTTTTTCACCGCTTTGGTTTTCTTGGGGGGATCATCCTTGGTCTTGATGCCTGTTTTAAAGAGGCGGGCGGAGATGGCCTGCTGAGTTTTGAGATGCACCATGATTTTGTTGAACTTGGACTTCTGAACCTGGACCCTTGTGGCAAATTGACTATGCCACCCTTCAAGAGAAGAGGTGGTCTTGATTAGGCCATTCTTTACCTGATTAAAGCAGTTCCACTGGATTGAGTCACCACCCTTTCTGATGTGGCGTGCTCCTTGAAACACTCCAACCCATTGAGTTTCAAAATACTCTATGAATGGAGCAAAGGCTGCCTGGTTGGCAATAATGTAAGGATGGTGGAGGAGGGCGTTGTAGAAGGCATTTGTCTCCTCCTTCTGTACAAGGGCAAAGGCAGCAAAGCAGTTGAACACGTCCTTTGCTTCCTTTGTGCCTTCAGTGTAGACCAGCTCATGAAGTGCAGAGCACTTTTGAAGGCGGCGGCAGAGTGCCTGCCAAAAGCAAAAGTAGCATCCCTGAGGGGAGCTCTTGAAGACTCTAATAAAAGCATTGGCCTGAGCCTGCTCAAAATCTACTATCAGTTATTCATGGTATGGAAGGCTTTTGGGCTTTTTCTGATTGGGGTGGCTTCCTCTGACTGGGCCTTTTTCTTGCGCCCTCTAGTCTCCTTTGTCTCCTCTTCAATAGTTGGGAGGATCTCATCCAACTTGGCCTTTAATATTGTTAGAGCCTGACATAAGTTTCCTGCTTCTTATTTGGGAGGAAAAAGAAGACCAGGGGAAGAACAAGATTGCCAACCTGCCCATGGATGTTCCAAAGCTGGCTAAATAGCTTTGGGAAGGTAGAGAAAGTTCCATCTTCAAGCCAGGTCTTGCATTTTAACAGGTTGTGCAGATCCTGGTTTGTGGCAAATCAAATGATGCGCTTGTGGGCATGTTGACCGTTGTTGTGGAGAAGGAATCTCTCCTCATGACAAGATAGTTTTTTTCCTCAGTAAGGATCAATTGATCAATTGATAAAGCACTGATGCCTTCAGTACTCAGAGCATATATCTGATTAGTGAGATATCTCTGAAATTTTGAAGGGCCACCAACAGTTGCCAGTTGGGTATCATTTAGATTAATGAGTGCATCATTTACGACCTCAGTTGCAGTTTGGTCTTTGGTGGTTGGTATGACCTGGCAAAGAAACCAGCAGATCAGTTGATACAGTGGATCAAAAGGCTTGGCACAGTCATACCCAATAGTCAGGGCTTTAAAATGAGTGAACCCATACTGTAAATTCAGAACCTGAACGTAAAAATGTGTGATTGTCAAATCCTTGGTCCAAATTTTGAATCACTTTTGCGGGATGGCCTTTTTTTTAATTAAATTTATTTTTTTGAGTATTTATTTGAATATTTGAAAATGCGGGAACTCATAGACACTTTGCAAAGTTCAAGTCAAACTGCATATTTTCAATGGACAAAATGAATTAACTGGAATCAGATTTGAAGTATTCAAATCCATCAACCATTTTCATTAAGTTTACCATGTTTTTTGAAATTGCGGGATTGTCAAATCCAAGAACCAAATTTCAAATCACTTTTGAATGGCACTGGTAAACTCAGATATTAATTGCAGGAACTGGAATCCAAATTGAATGTACAGTAAGAAACTAGGACAAATCAACCCAAATCAAAAAGCTCCACTCTGGATAAAATCAAATAGAAAATACAATCTCAACAACCATGTTTAGACATGAAATTAAGTGAAATGTAAAATTGTCTAAACTGGAAATGATGCAATATTCTGCACTCTAAATCACTAATATAGCAACCATAAACCCATATAATGATTTATGAGCTACTCTCCTGATGACGCAGAATTTTTTTAAAAGTTTCAAGGAAGGAAGGAGGGGTAAAAATAAACCATTAGTTTACTAACTATGTATTCATGTATTGCTACTAAGAATACTTGATTACAGTAGATTTCAGGAAATACTAATAATAAAATAGAATTATATATTACAATCTGTTTTTACCATGTTGCCTTTTCCTTGGTGTGTTGATAGTTCATTTGCTGTTGATAAGGTGTTTGCATTTAACTGGAGGTGAAACCATCCAATTAAATGCAAACACCTTATCAACAGCAAATAAACTATCAACACACCAAGGAAAAGGCAACATGGTAAAAACAGATTGTAATATATAATTCTATTTTATTATTAATATTTTCTGAAATCTACTGTAATCAAGCATCTAAATTTTAGCCTTCCTAAAATGGAAAAGGGTGATTTTTGAGAATGCCTATGATTCCTAAAAGAATTAGCACAAATCCACTCTAGATCCTTTGGCATCCTTTTTGAGACACCCATAAATTATATTTATTTCAAATTCCTTGCAATTATGATTTGAAACTTGGTTCTTGGATTTGACAATCCCGCAATTTCAGATTTGTTAAGTTTTCCATGATGTCTATGATTTGTTTGAACTACAGGAAATCTCAGATTGTACATTAGAATCCTGCATTTCTGATTCATGTATCCCACATTTTTTTGCTGAGTTTTGTCTTTTGTTAGTTGAGTTATCTGCTCAAGAGATTCAAAATTTGTCAATTTAAATAAACCAAAAAAAGTCAAATTAAATGGTTGATTTTATTAAATATTTTATTTTTCACTCAGCTGAGTTGCCCGCAAAAGTGATTTGAAATTTGGACCAAAGATTTGACAATCTCGCATTTTTACGTTCAGGTTCTGAATTTACAGTAGGTGGTAAGTCTAGCTGGACAGCCAACGTTATCACATTTGAAGTGATGCTGATGGATGGGCTTCTTCTCGTTGTTGCAGCTGAAGCTGCAGCCCTTGTGGACAAAGCCAGCACCCCCTTTCTTTGTCATAATTGGATAGCTGACAGGGTATGTGGTGGGCACAGCAAATGTGCCATTTCTGTTGCATAAATTATGGATGGTATTAAGATCCCAGAGCTCAATTGGCTCATCTGCAGGAGCAACAGGCTCAGGCTCCTGCTCTTCTTCATCCTCAGGCTCTGAAGTGGGGTCAGAGTGGCGGTTAAAGTTGAACAACTTCTCTTGAGGGTCTGACAGGGAGTAAACAAAAGGAGAATGGGGAGGGGTTGGGCTTGTTTCCTCAGGCTCTGGTGAGGGCGTAGGGGTCTTGGGGGGAGCTTTACCCTTAGCAGGCTGCTTTTTAGGGGTAGTTTTGGCCTTTGGAGGAGTGGTCTTGGACTTTGAGGCCTTGGACGCAGCTTTGTTGATGGACTTGGGAGGCATCTAAAAGTGAATTAGTATCAAAATATGAGCAATTTGGTGGTTGTTTTTAAAGAGAAAAACAAGAATGTTTTTAATATAAAAGTATCATTTTTTTACATATAATTGTAGAAGAGATTAAATAATATATACTATCAAAATTTCAATGTTTTTTTTGAAAAAATAATTTTTTTATTAGTAATGCAAGTAGGCAAAACTTTGAGTTTTGACTGAAAACTTGCTCTTGAGATGGTGTTTTTGAAGTGACGTAATTGAGGTGCCGTAGCTCAAAAACATAGTGTATTTTGACAATTTTTTATATTAAATTAACAAATTTATGGTGGAGCTACCTCAACCAGGCCAAAGAGTAAAACTTGAATTTCTCAAAAACTAGCTTATACAACTGGGGTTAAAAAGTACCCAGTTGTTTAGAGGAGATGAAAAAATATATATTTGCAAACTTTCATATGTTTTTTTACATTTTTTATTAATGTTAGTTTTAACGTTAATTTGTACTTTTGAAAAGTGAAAAGCAAGAATTGCGGTGAGGGAATCAATATAGCGTAGCCTGGCGTCATATGTAATTTCCCCTTATTTTCCCCTATCCATTGTGCGCATCAAATCAATTGGGTGATGTGAAACTTGGTGGAATTTGAAGTGACGTAAATCAAAATGGCGTAATCACCCTCTTCTATATTAAAATCACTATTAAAATATTTTATTGATGAAACCCTTATCAATGTATCCATGTATAATAAAGTTATAAATTACATATAACAAAACTGGGTTTTTTACCCAGCAATGACAATCACTAGAAGGACTATCATAGTGGCGTCTTTTTAGGTTGTTCCTTTTATAAGTGTCTTAGATTAATACTATAGGAGCATCTTCTGGCACTACACCACAGGCTTTATTTTATTTTGGGTATAAACTTATTTTAGTTTAAGATATATGGCGTAATTCAAAATGACGTAAAGTCAAGATGGCATAAACACACCCCACACCAAGTGTTTTCATATGTAAATAAAGTTAGCAAAATAAGATTTAATTAATCTGACTCAAAGTGACAGAATCAAGATGGCGTAAATTTGAGATGCTGTATTATAAAAGTATATGTAAATTTTAACTATTTTATTGTTTATTTTATTTTTTTTGTGATTCAAAATCACTAACGCAAAAAATGCCATCTTGAATTAAATTTGAGATGCGTTTTTTGAGATGCCATTTTCAAAATGGCGTGTTGTACCTGCAGGCCCTCAACCACACTCTTTTGAACGTTTAGAGCACACTCAATGGTCTTCTCCAATGTTTCAGGTGTCTTGGCCATGAGCGCCTTTGTGGACACCTTGTCTATTTTGTCCCCTTCAAGGACAGCAGACTTCACTCTGGCTTTGACATTGCAGTCAATTTCCTTGATCTCTGCAATTGCAGAGTCAAGGTCTTTAAGCAGCTTCTCCAATTCTCTCATTGATTTTTTTACTAACCTTTGCATATTTTTTATAGCTTATACCCCAATAAACTCTGTGTTATTCTGATAGTTTTGCCTCTTTGTTTATCCCTGTTTGTTTTCCCATTTACTACAATATTCCATCTTTTTACCCATTGTGTATATGTTATTACATTTATCTTGATATGTGTTGTTTGCTTTGTATTTGCATTGTTTTCATAATTGACATATTATTTTTAGCTTTTTACACAGTCCCTTATGAAAATATTAACAACAATTTGGTGATCAGCTAAATTCAAATTAGAAAATTATATATCTATTTTTTTATAGATGTTGTTGCTGATCCAAATTCAAAACCTTAATGATAAACTTTAAGCCAGCAAGGAGCCAAGTGAGAAAGTGATTGCTGTGACATAAAGAGTCATTCAATGATTCTTTGATGATATGCACTAATTAATCTGATTGGTTGGTTATTTTGCCATTATGTGCCATTGCCGCTGTGGCAAGTTGTTGGTGGACTAGTGCCCAATCAGCTGCTGAGTTAGCACTAGTCCACCAACAACTTGCCACAGCGGCAATGGCGCACAATGGCAAAACAACCAGACAATCCAATTAATTAGTGCACATGTATCAAAGAATTATTGAATGTCCCTTTATGTCACCACAATCACTTTCTCACTTGGCTCTTTGTTGGCTTAAAGTTTATCATTAAGGTTTTGAATTTGGATCAGCAACAACATCTATAAAAAAAATAGATATATAACTTTCTAATTTGAATTTAGCTGATCACCAAATTGTTGTTAATATTTTCACAAGAGGCTGTGTAAGTGCTAAAAATAACTGTGTTCTGGATCTAGATACATGGCATGGTAAACATATTATTTTAAAGAAATAAGCTGAGCATAAAAGATATAGCCAACTATAAACAAAGAGAACATGAACAATTGAAATTCAAAATAAAAATAATATAAATAGAAAATGTTTGGCAACAGGGGGTTTATTGGGGCAGGGAATTGTGATGCCTAGAAGGCAGAATAGCACAGGAAAGGAAGGCGTAGATGCAGTGCTGGCCTGGGAGGTCTGGGATTGGTTAGAGTGGGGCTGGCAGGTGGGGGTGGTGGGGGTAGAGGCAGATGGATTGCGTGTGATGGCTGCCATATACTGCTGGTGGTATTCCTCATCAGGCATTGGCTTAATTAGCTGGTAAGTGGCTGTGGCACAGGGTGAGTGGTGCTTGTCCTTCTGTTATTGGTTCCCCATATTCACATGAAAAACCATTTGTGCAAACAAGTCAGCCACCATTTGGCAACCAAAGAGAGAATCATGATCAAGGACCCCACAGATCAAGATTATTGAAAGTTCTATGAGTGGCGCTTCTGTACTGTGTCTCCAATATTGAAGAACACAGACATTAGCCAGATGGATGTCAGCGTGGCTGGTGGGATAGACTGAGGCCTGATGCACACGTCCCTGGATTTCCTCAAGGGTGGTGGAGCTACCCTCTATCTGGTGGCTCAAGAAACCTGATAGGTGGAATTTGAGCTATCCCATAAGTCAATTAATCCACCAAGGATATGGCTGTACCTGTAAATATTATTAAAACCAGGGTTTGTCTGATAATAGACAAAACCCTTGGCCAAAACAGCCAGAAACACACCAATAAAAGTCACCCTCTTGACCTTATTCCTTCCATTCTTGGTGGCAGCTTTTTCTTGCTCATCAAAATTGTCAAAAGTGTTTGATAGCTTGTAGTAGACAATTAGCATGAAATAATCTGGATAAACTTGTCAGGCATCAGACAAGAGTGGACTTGATGGCAGGATTGTATGGGAAATTCTCACTGCCTTCTTATTGGTTGCCACCAAAATTGGATAACACCCTGATTGAAGCCACTTTCCTGTTTATCCAGAGCTGCACCATGTGCTCAGAAACCCAAATGCCATGGTGCACAAGTTGCTTCTGGACCTGGGTCAGGGGAAGCTTGGGGTCCTGCTATGAGAGATCAAGCATAATCAGATATGCATCATTGATCTGGGACTCTGGGGCCTTCTTGGGCTTTTTGGCCATCCCAATCAGGTTTCTCTTATTCATTAAGTTATTGAATTCCCGCATTATGGTGGCTTAGGTAAATTTCAATTGATCAGCAATTTGGTCCCATGTCAAACCACACAGGTTCAGTGCCATAATTTCTTGGAGAATTTGGGCAGCAATTATTTTGCGTTTGGGGCGCTGGGCTACAAGAGCTGAAGCCTGATTGGCTGAGGAGAGCAGGTTGGCTGGTGGCAGGAAGTTTTTCCAAATCAGGGTTATTGTTCTGATTGGCTGGTTGATTTGCAGCTTGTGCAGGGGTGGGTAAGGGGGCAGAGCTAAACACTAAGTGACTCTCAGAGGCAACAGTGATAAAATTGACTGTAGGGATGCAAAAGTGAGAATTCAAAAGTGAGAATCTAAAAGTGGCCAAGTCAACAATTTTAAAATTTCAAAATTAAATTAAAACAACTCATCTGAAATTAAAATCTGTTATGACCATATAAATAACTTTTTATTCATTCTCTCAACTAAAAAAGGCAAGAAAAAGTAGTTACTTTATTATAAAAAGACATTTTGAAAACTTTAAAAAGTGTCAACTTGGCCACTTTTAGATTCTCACTTTTGAACTCTCACTTTTGCATCCCTACAGTCAATTTTGCCACTGTTGCCCTCTCAAAAAAGCCAAACTCATATGGGTCAGAGGTTGGGTACAGGTCAACTTCCTTGTTACCCACATCAAAGACCTGAATGTAAACGGGTACCTTCACATTCTAAGCCTCACCTCCATTGAATCTAGCTTGGCTGCCTGCTTGCTGCTGGCGCTATTGAAAATGTTGCTAGTAAAAACCATTATAAAATAAAACCTAGGATAAAATCACTAAAAGTAGAAATTTTAAAATTTTTTGACTTTATTTTTATTGTAATCTTGAGCCCATATTTGGAAGGTTCTCAAAACCATTTCATACAAATCAGGAGCCATGAAAATGAATAAAATGCCTCTTTTCCTAAATTAGATAGCTGTTGATTGGCTGTTAAACTGTTATTTTTCTATTTTAGGCTGCTCATACCACACATCTTGTGTGACTTCATTTTGTTTTGTGTTTGTGAAATCTTGCTTCTAGATTGCTCTAATTTTGTTTCATTTTAGTCCTTCTGTCAGTGCCTCATATGAATCCTTATCGCATTATAATATACTCTGGAACAGCATCCATCCATCTCACTTGCTGTGTCAGTTCATTTTGTTTGGTTTAAACAACACCACTTGATATTTGTTATAATTTTGTATAATGGGCTAGTGACCTTTCATTCTTTGTTTGACAGTTTATTTGTTAACCAAAAATGTTTAAATTATTTGAATCCTGAATCTTGTGCGACTTGGATTTCGTTTAAATCTGAAATAATTTTGTTTAAATCTGAGGTATTTTTGGTTGTTACCATAGCTTTAAAACTACTGTACCGGGATCAGAATAAGTCAGGTGATATGACCCAGAATGTGTGGGCAGTGATAAAGCCCCATTTAAGGAAATGTGGCTATTATTAAAGGCAAACATGAAACCAGTTAAGTCTTTGCAGTCATCACAATTCACAGGTAGCATCAAAATAGCGTGAATAGTGTGCTTCACGACATCAATTTTAATTTTCTTGTGTGCTTGACTATTTTCATAATCTGGACCTAGATAAATGGAATTTTGTTGAATATAATTGGCCTTCAAGTGGAGCCAGTTGCCTTTTGTTTTGGACTGAACTGTTTTTATCGGGAACCTTTTTGTTTATCTCAAGAGGCTGTAAAACTACTGTATCATATTTATATATGCTAACAGCAACGCAATTTGAAAGTAAAAATATGTGCATGAGATTCCACATTTTTAATTTAAAAGTGCTAAAATATTAAAATAATTGACATAAAGCTCAAGTTGCAATCAAGGTTGTAAATCATATATATCGGATTTGAAAATTCTATATTATTTAAAAAGATTATATTTTTACAGCATATGGATTGGCCATTCTATATATGAAATTGGGACTGCATCCAGAGATCCCATATATTCGAGATAACGTGAATCGATATGCTCTGTTTGAGATGGTGCCATATTGTTTTAACATAGGGCATGAAGGAAATCACCTATTTCCAAGGAGGCCTTCTTATGGTTGACAAACTTTCTGAAAATTAAACCAATCAATAGGTCAAGACGTCACATCGATGATACTAAAGCCAAAACAATGTCCTATACCTCACTGGGTCTATCTAAACAGCTGGTGCGTTTTAGATTTCCGTGATTTAAATATCCAGAATGTTTCATAGTTTCCATTAAGATAACTAATTGAGCTTACTAAGCAAAAACCAGCTTAAAGCCAGCTTAAATCTGAACAGGGCCAACTCACTATGGACAAGGCAGCACATAACTCCAAGCACTTAAAGATTGATCTTCATACCCATATTTTACCAAAGCAATGGCCTGATCTTGCCAAAAAGTATGGATATGGCGGCTGGATTTCTCTAGAGCATTTTGAAGAGGTATACTTGTCAAAATTAACGTTTAGCTTGAGTAAAAATGTCTAGTATTTTTTATCTATACTACTTACCCCTTTTTTGATTTAACTATATCTTTTTAGCTATCTCGACATCCTTTAAATATTTAATTTTATAGGGGAAAGCCAAAATGATCAAGGATGGAAAAAACTTCAGGACCATTGATTGTAATTGTTGGTCTCCTGAACAGCGCATCAAGGAATGCAATGATACAGGTGTTGACGTACAAGTACTATCAACCGTACCTGTCATGTTTAGCTATTGGGCAAAGCCAGAACATGCCCTTGATTTATCTAAGTATTTGAATGATCATATGGCACAAACAGTGGCTGAAAATCCTTCCAAATTTGTTGGACTGGGGACGATCCCAATGCAGGCACCAGAGTTGGCTGTCCAGGAGCTAAAGAGATGCGTACAAGAGCTTGGGTTAGCTGGGGTGCAAATAGGGTCTCATGTCAATAACTGGAATTTGGATGCCTCAGAATTGAGTCCAATTTTTAAAACAGCTGAAGAGCTAGATTGTGTTTTATTTGTGCACCCTTGGGATATGGATATGACAGATCGGATGAGCAAATTCTGGTTTCCTTGGTTAATTGGCATGCCCTGCGAAACCACAGTTGCTGCCTGCTCTTTAATATTTGGTGGTGTTTTTGAGAAATACCCCAAGCTTAAAGTTGTTTTCGCTCATGGAGGTGGTTCATTTCTACCTACCATTGGCAGAATCGACCATGGTTTCAATGTTCGGCCTGATCTTTGTGCTACGCATATCAAACGTCCACCATCTAGCTTCTTGAACCAAATTTATGTAGACTCACTAGTCCATGATATTGATGCATTGCGGCTATTGGTGTCTAAAGTAGGTACAGACCATATTCTTCTAGGTTCTGACTACCCTTTTCCTTTGGGAGAACACCATCCTGGAAAACTGATAGAGGATGCAACTGAGTTTAGTGATGAAGAGAAGAGCAACATGCTTTCTGGGAATGCGATCCGTCTTCTTAAGCTTGGACCTTCTAAATTTGAAAAGAACTGTTAAAGGTTATTGCTCAATACAAATGAATATATTTTTGGGATATTGCTGTTTTATGAGTATTCATCAAAATTTATTATGACTGGAATACTTTGGTGTAATCTAGTTCTTTAAAGTTTTTGGTTAAAGTTTCCTTCCTACAGGTAGCAATCATAGTGGTTAAAATTGTTAATCGAACTTGATCTTTACTTTTCCTAGCCTTGAGTTTGACTTCAAAATTAGATGATAATGATGTCCGGATTGTAAAAAATAAGATTCCCTCGATGTTTATCTTGCTTTTTAATTATGATACTGTGCTTTTCAGAGCTGTTGAGATGGAAGAACCAAAGCCACCTCAGAGAAAACAAAAGTCACACGTTGAACAAGATTAAACACTAAGCACATGATTTGATATATATTGATGGGTAAATCAAACCAAGCACACAATGCATCAAAGCTATTTATAAGATCAGGATCTTGAGATGCAAGTGAATCAACCCACACATAAATTTCTATTATGCTTGCTGTTTTGAACAGGACACGCATAAGCTGCACCCTTTAATGTAAAACTCACTCACAAATAAGGGCAATAAAAAATCAACTACGCAGCACACAAGTCAAGTAGTAACAAATCATTCCAAGCACTATCTCAGTGCTGAGCTGTCCAAATTAATTCAAATAATACAAAACAAAATATAGATATATATATTCAGGGTGTGCTTTTTGGCTGTAAACATTGTTCAAAATTGAGGAAATAATATAAAAATGATAACAAAATTTGCCCAATTTGGCCAAATCTAGAACCATAATACACATAAAGCAGATAATGCATAAGCACACACAAGCAATTTGATACCTAAAGTAGTGTCAAGGGAGCATATTTCATACCTTCCAACTTCTCCTTGGTCATTCTTTTTGTCCTCTTCACCAATAAGATAGTTCAGTCACATAACAATCCCCCACACTATCTTTCTCACTCATACTTGATACTTATACCTTAGTAGGATCAAACCACAATATATTTAGCTTAAAAGGCCAAATCTATACCTCAATAAAAAATTTCTCTCATTTATTTCTTTCTTCTCCTCCATAGGTTCATTTATTGTCAATAGTCTAAAAGAATCCAAAATTTAGTATACTAAAGATAAAAAAGTAATTTATATTCTATTTCAGTGGATAATGCTGCTCAAAAAATGCACCTATTGCCAAGCATCTGTCAGGGATCCACTCATTGGGGAGCCTTTCTCCAATTGAATGGAGAAGAGCTCCTAAGTTAAACTTAATCAGGGTGGATCCTACTGGGATTCCTATCATTAGCATATGTAAAAGGTGACCAAATAAGCAAAATCTTCCCAAGAAGGAAGTGAAGTGGTTTAGGAGATAATATACGCTGGTATACCCCAAGACCAACCAGGGGGCCTTGGGATGAATAATAGGAGGAAACCAAGCTGTTTCTACATAGGGGCATGGCAACAATGTGGACCAAAACAATACAAAATAGAGTCTTCTGATTTATCTATGGGAGTAGGTTCAGGAGTTTTGACGTTCACATTAGCTTGCCCATAACCAATTAACACACAAAAAGCCTATATAATAAGAATGAGCTTCATGTTGTTGAAAGAGAGCCTTATTTATCTACTAATCAAGTTTTTAGAAGTTTGAAAATATATATTTATTGACTAAGATAGGAATAAAAATTGCTGGAGCAATTTGCTCAGGAGGGGAAGATCAGTTTAAATACTGAGTGAAAATGTGGGGATAGTTAGATTAGTTACCAAAGGCTGCTGTAAGGATTGATTGTGAAGTATTGTCTTTCAAGACTGCAGCAAGCTGCAGCCTGCAAGGCAGGAAGCAGTAAGGTTTGGTGGTGCTTGCAGGATGCATTTGGCCTGGTGGTTAGGTGATTGGGAGGATTTTTTTATTGATATGAGGGATATTTCCTTGGCTTGGGTGATCTTTGGCTTCTGGTTGGTTGTTTAGGATGGCAGGAGTTGCAGTGGAGGCTTTTGTGGATATATGAAGACTTTGATTGGTGGTTTTGAACACTGGGGTGTCTTTGGTTACTTTAGATTTTATATTTGGAACCTTATTATCATTGTGGTTGTTGTTGTTGTCTGTATCATTGCCCAAAACCAAGTTTACTGAATTTAAACTAGGACTTATATGATTAGACAGGTTTTCAAAGTTGTTTTTGCATTTAAACTCTAAATCAGAGCATATAGTGAAACTTCATTCATTTTTCAATTTTGAACGTGGATTTGATGGCTTGTTTTTAAATGGTTCCAAGGTTAAGAGTTCAGTTTCTGCATGTAAAAATGCATTATTTTTAGAATCTTCTGTGCCAGTCCCAAATATCAAATTATTCTGTGTAGAAGGAATGAAATTCCTTACAGCATCAAGGCTATGGGTGCCCTAGGGAGTTTGCTGATGGATCTCCTATAAGTTTGGGTAAAAACAATGAGCACATCTAACAAAGAAGAAAATGTGATAAAAACTCAGAGCTAAGATGGTTACACTAAAAGATCCAGTATCATCAATACCAAGGTCTCAAATCTTACAAAAAAGGGGGGAAAGTGACCACATCTAGAACATTTAATAACAAAGCAATTGAGTGTATTTATCTGGTATACTCACTTAATTATCACAAGGGTGCGCTCAGTGCAAGTACATGTAAGAAGTGTGAAGTTATTCTTGATACTATTTATGATCCTTATGTGAGTGGCAGCAAAAATGAGGAAAATGAAGAAACCAAGATCTAATACACTTTAAAGGACCAGAAGATTTTAAAAAAGTCACTGTATACTATACACAGGTGCATATGCCCATTATCAGCCAGTCGGCTGCTGACACACAAAAAGTTGAAAAGGGAAATAAGCTCATCCCCAACACTAAATATGTTATATTCATCAAGCTAACACAGCACCTGGCTGACTTCAAGAAGGCTGTGAATGTTATAAGAATTTTGATAAAATCAGTCAATCACATGCTATAAATTCAGAACCTAAACGTAAAAATGTGGGATTGTCAAATCCTTGGTCCAAATTTTGAATCAATTTTGTGGGATAGCCTTTTTTTTAATTAAATTGAATTATTTGTTTTTTATTTGAATTTTTAAAAATGCGGAAACTCATAGACACTTTGAAAAGCTCAAGTCAAACTGCATATTTCCAATGGACAAAAGAATTAACTGGAATCAGATTTGAAGCGTTCAAATCCATCAACCATCTTCATTAAGTTTACTATGTTTTTTGAAATTGCGGGATTGTCAAATCCAAGAACCAAATTTCAAATCACTTTTGAATGCCACTAGTAAACTCAGATATTAATTGCAGGAACTGGAATCCAAATTGAATGTACAGTAAGAAACTAGGACAAATCAACCCAAATCAAGAAGCTCCACTCTGGATAAAATCAAATGAAAAATTCAATCTCAACAACCATGTTTAGACATGAAATTAAGTGAAATGTAAAATTGTCTAAACTGGAAATGATGTAATATTCTACACTCTAAATCACTGATATAGCAACCAAAAAACCATATAATGATTTATGAGCTACCCTCCTGATGACGCAGAAATTTTTAAAAAATTTCAAGGAAGGAAGGAGGGGTAAAGATAAACTATCAGTTTACTACAAAAAGTGCTTATGTATTGCTATTAAGGATGCTTGATTATAGTAGATTTTAAAAAACGCTAATAATAAAATAGAATTATATTGATGAGGAGCGCCTTTTGGGAAAGCTTCAAATATGGAAATGAGAGAGAAGAGATGTATGTTTTTTTTATAATACTTTAGGCTTATATAGCTTTATCTGTGGCGGAGATTTAGTTGGATTGAACCTAGGGGTTGGTCATGTGCGGGATGGGTTTGAGTCACTGGATACTTAGACATTCAGGTGATATTGCTTGGTTGTCATTTCTGGCATGTCAAACTGTATATTGGGAGGGCACCAAATTGGGCAATGACTGGATGTTAAGTGAGTTTTTTGGTAGCCCAAATACTTGTATATCCAGATCCTTGACAATATACTACAATCTCTTTTATCACGTTGTCTTTTCCTTTGTGTGTTGATAGTTCATTTGCTGTTGATAATGTGCTTGCGTTTAATTGTATAGTTTCACCTCCAGTTGCCTTGGCAATAGGAAACCAAGTTGCCTCTGCGACCACAGCTGGTCTCAGGGAGGCAACTTGATTTCCTATTGCCAAGGCAACTGGAGGTGAAACTATCAAATTGAATGTAAGCACATTATCAACATCAAATGAACTATCAACACACCAAGGAAAAGGCACCATGATAAAAAGAGATTGTAATGTATAACTCTATTTTAATATAAGCGTTTTCTAAAATATATTTTAATCAAGCATCTAAATTTTAGTCATCCTAAAATGGAATAGGGTGATTTTTGAGAATGCCTATGATTCCTAAAAGAATTAGCACAAATCCACTCTAGAAGCTTTAGTATCCTTTTTGAGACACCCATAAATTATATTTATTTCAAATTCACCTCATTTTTTATTTGAAATTTGGTTCTTGGATTTGACAATCCCACAATTTCAGATTTTTTAATTTTTACATGATGTCTATGATTTGTTTGGCATACAGGAAATCTCAAATTGTACATTATAATCCCGCATTTCTGATTCATGTATCCCGCATTTGTTTGCTGTGTTTTGTCTTTTATTAGTTGAGTTATCTTCTCGAGGAATTCAAAATTTGCCAATTTAAAGAAATCAAAAAAGTTAAATTAAATGGTTGATTTTATTAAATGTTTTAATTTTCACTCAGCTGAGTTGCCCACAAAAGTGATTTGAAATTTGGACCAAGGATTTGACAATCCCACATTTTTATGTTTAGGTTCTGAATTTACAGTATACCAAGTATATAGGAAGACTAGTAAAACTAACATAATTGAGAACCCTAAAATAGTACTGGTCATTATCACAAAATAAAATAAGTGTACAGTCCTCCAGTGAATCAGCCAAAATTGCCATCTTGAACTTAAAAGTATACAGATAACTTTCAAGTTCACTTTTGATATCAACACATTTTCCCCATTTCTACCAAGTTTTAAGATGGCTTTGCTTCTTGCAGAAAAGCTTATTGCTTTTCTGTAGAATCAAAATAGCCCCAGTAACATTGAATCCTTGAAAAATATTTGAAGGTTTACATCCCTCAAATTCAATGAAATATTTTGCATCCTTGAAAAAATTTCATTTACATCTTTCCTCCAAAACTCATATGGGTATTTTGAAAAAAGCATTTTTAAACAGGGGATCATATATACCCTGCCAAGTTGCTAGAGAAGCTTTTTACTATGTTTTGGCATGGAAAAACTTACCTTTTTTACGTTTTATGAAGGCTGACAACAGTATCAGTTGTGCCTATTGGATGGTTTGGTTCTGATGGGTGATGCTGCTGCAGGAGGGGTTGTTGGACACTTTGAAGTGTCTCACAGCATCCTCGCCTGCGGCAGTGTCAATTAAAGTAAAAAATATGTGAGGTGGATTTAAATTAATATGGTTAGATATCAAGGTAAGACATTTAAAATTCTATTTAAAAACTTACTGATAACCATTGGAGCTAGAAATGACATCATGAGCAATGATTGGTCAATTCAGTCTATTTCTCTGCCAAACAGATAAGATTAGATTTACTAAACTAAGGTAAGCCTTAACTAAACATAGTACCAACTTTTTCACTTTAAATTCTACAGATTCACTTCAACTCAAAGGTAAGCTTCAAAATATACACATAATACTAACTGTTTTAAGCATAGTAGATCAAGGATACTCAAGTTAAGCATATTTTTTTAAATTTGAAGCTAACTTTGCTTTATAAAGGTAATAATTTTAAAAAAACTAATTCAATTCAAAATCAAATCAAGGCTTAATTTCAGGTAACCCTTTTAAATAAACTACTAATCTTCTTCAAATTCTTTTAGATGGACTTGATCCACAGCAGATCTTGGGGTGGGCAAGGCATTTTGACCAATCAAATTTACTAACATAAATTTAAAAAACAGATTTTTGCCCCAAAGTAGATTAAGGTTTGGTAAGCAATGTTTTGATTCTCAAAACCTTTTAAAATAAAGCTGCATTTGAACAGGTAATCATTTCCAATAAACTACTAACCTTCAATCTTTTTAGATAGACTTAGTCTACAGTAGATCTTGGGATGGTAAGTTTTTTCACTAAATTACCAGCCTAGATTTATTAAGCCAAACTTTTATCCTGAAGCCAATCTAGGGCTTGGTAAGTTTTTCTCTATTCACTAACTTTTTTTATAAAAAACCTTTTTACCAGCATCAGATCTTGGATTAGGTAAGACTTTCAATTGAAAGATTACTAACCTAAGTTTTAGACCCTGGGTCATTACTCCAAAGCAGATCCTGGGTTGGTAAGTATAATTTGCAAGTAACAAGTATACTGCAATTTTCTATTGTTTGATTTTAAGTCTTTTTTGTTCCAAGTAACACTTTTAATATATGTAATAATTAACCAAGTAATAAAATATTTTGTATTATTTATATTACTTTGTAATCTATTATCTATAAATTTTAGTTGTATTTTTTAATTTATCTAGAGCTTTAAAATCTCTACTTCTTAAGCTAATTTAAAGGTTTACTACCAGAACAGTATAATCATAGAACTTTTTTAAATTTTAATGGTTTATGTTGCCTTTTTATAAGATTTTAAGTTAAAAGTATATTTTAGAGCTATTTTTTAATCCAAATAACTTGCTTATATTAACCTTGAATCTGTAGAAGCTCTAAACACAAGAAAATAGTTGAATAAATAAATGTAAAGTTAGAAACTTTAACAATACTCATAAATGGTAAAATATAATAAAAATATATATAATGACTTTCAGGGATCCAGTCTTGGGCAGCCAGCCCGTTGTTTTCAGGGGTAACTTGGGCCAGATTTTTTGCGGGCAATGCCCACCATAAGAGGGGAGCTAACTTTAAAAGGTAGGAGGTGGACTTCCCCACCCAAGACCACGGGCCAGCAGTCGGGATTATAGTGTCAATCACTCCTGTGAGGGTGATGTACACAATCCAAAACAGCTTGCCAGAATGATTGGTTGGGAGGTCAGGCAAGGAAGCAGGCATAGGTTTTGGGGTCACGGGCAGTTCCATGGGCAGGTTGTAAGCAGGGAGATAGTTGAATTTCCCTCTGAACAACTTGGGTGTTGAAAATATCCACAAGCCTTGTTGGTTGTATCTAATTGCAGATTGTATGCGGGCCAAAGGATGGAGTTTGAGTATCTTTTCTGGGGTGTATTCCTTGTATTCAGATTTCAGAGGGTAGTCAGTAAAATGGACAGGTCCAAAGGGTACACCAGGAGGACAGAAAACAGCAGACAATGGGGAAGGCAGGCCAGGAGATCTTGAACTGAATTGGTAGACAGCAAATACAAAATAAGGCAATAGCTGTGTGAGCCAACATAACATAACCTTTATTCAAAAATGGCAATAAGTTTGGAGCGCAGGATCCTTTGGTCTATATAGTACCCCACCTCCAAACTTAACATTTTCCATGGGGGGTTCATCAGGGCATTGGGAAGGGCAGGGCTGGGGGAACTGGGTGCTTGGGTCCAAAGGCAGCAAAATGGCACTTGGCCCAGGAGTTCTTTCATTGGTCAAGAATCTTGATTTGGCTACCTGATTATCTTGCTTTAGTGTTGTGGTCATGGTACTGGGCTGCAGGCCTGTGCCTCTTTCCTGGGTTGACTCTTGATTGGTTGCTGGTATAGCCTTCAAGTTCATGAAGCTAATAGTTGCCAAATCAGTACCTCCATTAGGCGCTGTGATTAGTCTTCCATTTGGTGCAATAATTTCCTTGGTTTGACTTGTTTTAATGCATGGGTCAACATTCTTGGTATCAGCTTGTGGGGGCTCAATCCCAGAAAAACGCAGGCAGGCAGTCCTGCGGTCCACAGGCCCGGCGGCCCAGGGGGGTCCAGGGTCAGGGTTTGATTCCTGCTCCTGGGCCTGGGTTTCCAGAGAGGAAGAATTGACAATACTGACAATAACCATGAAAACAGGTTTGATAGCTTAATTAAAAAACATCCACCCATATTTTTCTATAAAAGTTGGAAAAAAACTAAATATATCCTTTTATTATGGAAAACTATAACTTTGTGTGTCACTGAACCATCTTTAAACAAAAAGAATAAATAAGAGTTAAAAAAGACATACTGAGCCTATAAAAAGTATTTCTGCTAGGGAACAAGAAAAATATAACAGTGGGAAGCTGTGCAAGGATATAGCTAAGTTAGCATAGCTGTTTTTTTAGTAGCCTGCTCACCACTTAACTTTATATGCTCATCAATTTATGATATTTTTTATTGACAAATATAAATAATTGTTACCAAGAAACCATAAGGAGGCTGCATCTTTAAACAGGTTTTTATTAGGTATGAGGCCAGGAACGCATACTAGCAGGCTGCCATCACCCCTGGGGCTCACTAAAAAATTTATGATAAAGATCATTAAAAAGCCAAAAGATTTAAAATTCAAAAAATATAGCTTCACACCCCTCTTTAATCATAGTTTTTACCAGTTATAACAGGAAAAACATACCAGCAGGCTGCCATAAAAAAATGAAGTCAAGCGTAGCACAGCTTTGCTCTTTTGGCAGCCAGATTACACATATTTCCTTTTACCAGCTATAGACTAGCAAGTCATACCAGCAGGCTGCCATCATTGAACACTTTTTATCATATATAGGCCAGAAATGCATACTAGCGGGCTGCTGTAAAAGCGTGAAGCTGAGCGTAGCACAGCTTTGCTCTTTTGGCAGCCAGCCTAACACACCTTTACTTTTGCCATCTATTGACTAAAAGCACATATCAGCAGCCAGCCATCATTAAACACTTTTTAACAGCTACAGACTAGAAACGCATACCAGCGGGCTGACATAAAAGAGTGAAACTGAGTGTAGCACAGCTTTGCTCTTTTGGCAGCCTGCATGAAACATCTTTCCTTTTACCAACTAGAATAAAAGATAAATATTTTAGAGGTCCACTGAATTAAAAAAGGCTTTCAACTAGGATACCTGGACGCGTACCCAGGCAGGATGCCGTAAAAGGGCAAAGCAGGCGTAGCTCAGCTTTGTTCTTTTGGCATCCTGCCCGCCACATTGGCTTGTCAAATTTTGTATCAGTGTGTGCCACTGTGCATTTAATGATAGCACTACTTGGTTTAAAGGTTTTCAAATTCTAAAAAATTATTAAGAGCTGTGTTGCAGGTGAGGGCTAGGATTGGCTAAATACAGATTGGTTGCCTAAGAGAGATAAAAGATATTTGTTTTGTTGATTTTCTTAGCCTTGGTAGTTTTGATTGGTTCTTTATTCCTTAGGGTGTTATTAAGCGGGGCCCTTATTAGTGCTTTGAATGATAAAGAGATGCTCTAGGATGTTTATACCAAGGAGTGTAAGCATCATTAGACCAACTGGGATGATAATACAGTTGGGGTTTCCCTATGATAAATATTCTGGGATGGCATTGAAATCCTATTACTATCTGAAGAGGCAACTGTAGTAAAATTGACTCCCAGGTGCTTGACACTATAGTAAAGTGAGAATTTATCTTTTTCCCTGATTGGCAACTGGAAATTAACACTTTTTTAATTAACAGACCTTGATGTTCTGAAATCTTTAATATATAAAAATAAGCTATACAGCTATGGTATACTAAAGTGACTCCAGAGAGCTCAAAAAAACAATAAAACCAGTACCTTAATTAATGATAATAAAGAGAAATAAGCAATTATTTCTCATTTTACTATGTAATTTATACTCTTTATCATAAAAATATTTTTGATTATCATAAAGATTGAAATTCCAATGAAACAAAAATAAACAAAAACACAATAATAAAAGCTGTGCAAAATATGAAGAAATATTAATACTTATTTAATATAGTTCATATAAGTACAAATGTGAATATCTTATGTTTTACTAGTAAATCAACAAAAATTAAGACATTTCACTCACTTTCAACTGTAACTATTCATCTCAAACTTACCATATATACATAAAATAATCAATAATATCTAACTAAATCAAAAAATAGAAAAATTACAACTAAAAACTAAGTGATCAAAACTAAAAAGTAAAAATTAAAGCTAAAAAGTTAAAAGTTAAAACTATAAAAGCAAGCAAGCAAGTTTACTCTTCATCCTTCTTCCCCCTTTTCATTTTAGCCCCTTACAGGAGGGCAGTAGTAATAAGATCAAGCTGCTGCTTAAGCTCAGAGGCCTTTTATTTGTGCTTAGCTGCACCCTGGATGGCTTGGTGAAGAGGGTGGATCAGGTGGTAGGCTTAATGGGGGGACGCAGTTGACCAAGTCAAACAGCTTGGATATGGTTTTCTCCTGCTTGTGCTGAAGGAGGGAGAAGAACAGGTTAAACTTTGGGTGAATCCCAAAGTTGGCCTTGAGATGCTTGTGATAAGCCTCTAGCGCCAAAGTGGTCTTGAGCTCACCATTCACCGCAGCCTGGTACACATTCCAACTGGCCTTGGCTCTGGCCTTGTCTCGCCTCTGTGTGACAACCTTCCCAATCCACTGGGGCTCAAAGTACTCAAGAAAAAAGCTTGAAATACAGATGTTTGGCTATGTAAGGACCCTTTAAGAGAACCTCAAACCCCTGTGCAGTGTGCTCTGGCTTTAAAAAAGCCAAGGCACTGAATTGTGCCAGCACAAATTTGCAGGTGTCCAAAGTGTTCCTCTGGCTCAACCTACTAAGCTCAGCATGGGCCTGCACATTTTGAGCAACTGCTTGACAGAAGTGGAAGTGGCACCCCTGAACCTCCCTGATAAACAGCTGCTCAAATGCATTGAACTTAGCAGGCTCAAAGTCCATAATTCACATGTGAGGCACTAGATCTCTGAGCCTTACCTTTTCCTCTGAGTCCAGGGTGACCTGGTCCTTGTCAGCAGCAGGAGGGTTTGTGTGAGTGTGAGGGGGGGTCTTCTTGGCATCATTGTTGTTGTCAAGAGAAAGGTGGGAAATTGCTATGTGGAGGATTGAGAACATGCAGGTGGAAATGGCCTCAGTGGCCCCAGGGAAAAGGAAGAAAGCAAGTAAAATCACCTGGATGTCAATATGGGCATGAATCATCTAGAGCTGTTTGAATATCTGGGGGCAAGTGGCAAAGGTATCATCAACTGGCCAGGTTGACGCCCTTTTCAACTCCAGCAGATTCTTATTGACTTGTGTAGCAGATTATACGGTCTTTGATGCCAGGCCCATCACTGTGAAGAAGGAAGCACTCCCACTTGGAAGCTGCTTGAGCTTGTGGGTGAGTGTAAGCTCTGATAAGACGCCTGATGCCTTGGGGGGAGGGGGATTGGCAGCAATCCTCTTGTTGCTAATGAACTTAACCAACTGCTCTTGAGTTGGCACCAACTTGAGATTGTTGGGCTTAAAATGCTGCAGGGTCTTTATGGCCAGATCAGAAGCCCAGAGGTGAGAGGAGGTAGATATTACTTGAACAAGGTACCACTTCAGCATCCTTATGATCAGGTAATTGGGGGGCTCACATGTGTGCTCTCCCTTCTCAGAAATTACCCACTCCCAGCCCTTGGTGTTCAGGTGGGCCCCACAAGTCTTATCCTCACAGACAAAATGCTTGCTTTTACTTTGCCATTTTTGGTTGTTGCAATTGAAGATGTAGTTGTCAGTAACGTAACCAGGGCTGCCCTTTACGGACATAATTGGGAAGTAATGGGGGAAGCACTTAGGAACTTTGAACTCTCTGTTCACATTCCAAATGTTGTGGATAGCCAGTGGATTCCAAGCCATGTGATCAGAAGCTTTAAACTTCTTGGAGTACTCCTCAGGCTCATCTTGGGGGTCATTTGGGGTGGGGTAAGAGCCATCAGGAGGGGGAGGGGAAGGGTTCTTTGAGGCCTGCTTGGATGCCTCCTTTATCTTACCAGAAAAAGAGGTGGGCTCCTTGGCAGCCTTTGCCTTCTTAGTACAGTGCTCCTTGGTGGGCTCAGAGTTGACCTCTGACTTGTAAAATGAGTGATCAGTGAGAGAGTCATCACTTTTATTTGAGGACTTGGGGGGAGTTGAAGATGAGGGTGGAGGGGGGGAGGAGTAGGAGATGGGGGGAAAGTTCCTTAGGTCAAAGTTCCTAAGGTCAAAAGTGCAAAAATCAAAACACTATGTAGGGTGCAAAAATCAAAAATATCAAAGTGCAAAAATCAATTTTCTGAAGGTTGAATTTGACGCAGAAAAAATACAGTTTATATTATACAGCTATATATTTTAAAATCTTTAATAGACTAAAAAACCCCAAGAAATTCATTTCTGCAATAAAAAATATATGCTAGATAATAAAAGATCCTTAAATTAGCTGTTTTTAAAAGAAAGTTTATTTTAGTTTCAAAAGCAAAATTAAACTAGAATTTATATGTGACTGTTTTCAATTGAATATAAAATATGAAAATAAACAAAATAAACTGCTTTATAAACTATAAGTTTAATAAAAAAGGTTAATTTAATTTCCAGCTTATGTAAAGCTATAATAATACTTCAAAATAAGCAAAATAAAGGATTTTTCATGCAAGATACAAGCATATGATTTTAGGTATTTTGGTTTATTAGTGATCTTATTTAAATGATAAAAGTTATAGAAGTCTAACATTAAAATAATTTAAAGTACATTACTTTCTTATTAAAGATATACTATACAATTTTATACTTAATAAAAGATATAATCTTATATCTTATTTATAAGTCACAATATTCAAAGATATCAAGAATCTGCCACTTACATATCATAAAATGAAGACTTGAACATTCTTATATTAAAAACACTGGACTTCCACTAAAAATGATATAGATAGAGCAAATTTATATACCAAAAAACATTTTATACATCTATTTTACTCTAATACATATAGTAAAAGATATAGTAGAAGATAATTAAGGGTAAGAAAAGGAGAAGAGAAGATAAAAGAAGAAGAGAAGAAAAAAGAAAGTTTTTCTACTTGGTATCAGATTTTATATAATCCACCCTCTTGACAATGCAGAATTTTTTTTAAAAGTTTTGAGGAGGAATGAGAGGTGGAAAGGAGAGGTGGAAAGGAGAAAATTCAAAAGAGAAACCTTCAAAAAAATCAAGAGCTTATTGCACTTTGGTTTAGGCACTTCAATTTCTGCACTTTGATTTGGGCACTTCAATTTTGTCCCCTGAAATAACATAGCAAAACATAGTACAATATTATATTAATTTAATATTTTTGAAATTGCCTCCAAAACACACCAATTTATTAATATTGCAATAAAATAAAAACCTACCAAAAAACTTTATTTCTTTTTTATATATTTAAATATCAGGTCTTAAAAAATCTACATGAGGAATTTCAAAAGTTTTTATTGATTATTTAAAATTTTATAAGCTTATAAAAAGTGTGACTAAATCTAAAAAGTTGATTCTCAATTTCCTCACTTTTAATTTAAGGAACTTAATAAAACATAATGAATAAAATATTAATTTTTGCAAAAATTTAATATTAAGTGGTCCTAGTTTTTTGGTACCTTTTTGGATTTTGATTTGACTACTTTTCAATTTCTGCACCCATTAAGAAACTATATGTAAATTTTAAAATAAATTTTTATGAGATAAAATTTTATTTTTAAAAAATGAACGACTTATAATAGTAATTTATATTGATATTTAAACAAAATAAAATAAAAAATTTGTCTAAAGTTAAAAAAGCTTTTATTTAGCTCTTGATTTCTTTTTTTACATATAGAAAAAAATTTAAAATTTAAATTTTTTTAATTTTGATGTGTCAAATATTAAATTGAAGATTTTTTTGCACTTCAATTTTTGCACTTTTGATTTTGTCCCCTATATTCAAAAGGATGAATAAATTCTATTTTAAAAGCCAAATTAATTTAAGGTGTGTTTTAAATTGCATCAATTTGGGCACTTCAAACTTGGTTTTTTTATTTTAGCTACTAGTAAAAACATTTTAAAAAAGTCAAACTTAAGAAAAACATTAAATTTTTTTGGAATTTTTATTGAAAAAAAGTGCAGAGATTAAAAAATCCATCAATTTGGAGATTTCAATCTCCACACTTTGACTTTAGGCACTTGCCCAAGATGAGGTGGGGGGAGATGGAGTTGGAGACTTTGCCTTTGCAGGCTTCTTGACACGCTTGGGTGTGATGGCTGGTTCTTTAGAGCCCTTGCAGGCTTGGCGCTTGGTAGGCTATTGTTCTTGTTTGATATTGGCTAAAGGAAAGTTTAGTTTTATAAATAAAACATTATGAAAGATATAAAACACAAAAAGGTAAAGCAAAGCAAAAGTTAAATAAAAAGTATGCAAATAAAGTTTTATTTATCAAGAAAAAAACATAACAAAGTAAATAGAAGCAAAATAGAAACTCAAAGTATAGATATAAAGGTTAAAACATAGAAAATAGGTGAAATTATGATGAAGCATCAAAGATGTTAGGTTCAGCATAACATCTTAGTGCTAAATTGATGTAAAAGTATAATTAAAAATCAAAAAAAGTATATAAAAATTAATGGGGAGTAGCAGGAAGAGTAGTAGATTATAATTGCAAAAAAATTATTAAGTGTAATTTTTTTATTGGGAGTTAAAAATTAAAAACATAATAAAGTGTCAAGTTCAGCAATGTCAATCAGTTAGAAAAAGCTGAATTCTCACTGTCGAGAATGCCAGAGTCAAGCAGAAAAATCAAATTTACTATGTTTTTTACATATAAAACTTGCTTAAATTTAAAACAGGTTTGAAATTTAACCCAAAAGCAAGGCAGTTTCATATGCTCAAAAATAAAAAATACAACATAAGTTAAAACAGTAAATTAGTAGGAAGGTGTTTATTAGTGATTAAAGTATGCTGTGAGGATCTGGGAGTGAATATTTTACCATAGTGTTAGTTAAAATGTTAAGAAGCTCTCTGTACTAATCCCCAAGTTAAAGTGTCAAGTGGATGGGTGTCAAGTGGCGCTCATAGTGTGTCACTTATTAATTTAGTCTTAATTACGAGCCTTTGATTAGTTAAATATGAAACCAATTGTGTGGCAAGTAGATAGAGTCAAACAAAGGGGGAGTCAAGTTTCAGTTTTTTATAAATTAAATATGAAATCTCTTAACAAATCAGGCTTAATTTATGTAGCACCACTTAATCCACAAACCCAGAAATGACATAATATAAAACAAGTGGGATATTTGATTAATGTCTATACCACTCAATCCAGTATAGTGGTGCTTGGGAGCTCAATCAAGAACTATGGACACTAATAATAAAATATAATAGTAAATAAAAAATTTTATATAAGCGTATAATTATTTTATTAATAAAATATGGATTTGGCTTAAAAAGTGTTGAACTGACCACTTTTTGTTTTAGAGTATCAACACAGGTTTTTCATTTCTGTTAGTAAATTTACTTATAAATTGCCCCTTAAATTGGTCTTTTAGCTAACCAAATTATTAAACAGAGTCAAATTTGAGTAAATTTAAACTTAGTTTTTGGTTTAAAACCCCTATATTACTAGTAGAAATTAGCTTAAAATCAGTTAAGCCAAAAATATTAATAGATTCACATATGCAGCACTTGACTCCCTGGTACTCAACAAAGTGTCAAGTACTAGGGAGCCAATCACCAGGGAGTCAAACTTACCACAGTTGCCTTTGGGGAGAAGAAACAGCTGGGTTACTTTTATCAGAAGGGGATAAAATCATCTCTTTTTATTACTTATTAGTAGTTTAAGGAAGCCTTACTGCTAATTTGCAAGCATGAATGGCCTAGAATCATCATTAGAGTGGCTTTTTAGACAATCAGCTGCTGAAATCAACAATTTGGGGTATATAGGAATTGAAGTTGATTAATTTTTTCCTAAAGCTCAAAATAATCACTTGAGTAAGTAAGAACAGGAGTGATGCACAAAGAAATGCCTGCTTCTGAAGTCCTAGTTAGAGGACACTGATGAGGGCTTGATAATATACTTAATAGATATGTTAGGTTCTAGGCTATTATAATAGGTTTAGAATGGTCTGAAAAAAATTGAGAGGAATTGCTTCAATATTTCTCCAAAGTAAGTTTCTTGAGAAAAAAGAGGCTAGAAAGTTTGGGGAAATGTTGAGGAAAGTGCATAGACATTTCTCTGAAGCAAGTTGCATGAGAAGCAGGAGGTCAGAGAGTTCAGGAAACTCTTTTACTTTGGTTTTTCTGAAGAGGAAAAATCAAAAGGAAAATATTTGAGATTGCAGTAAAACAATTCTTCCAGTGATTTCCTATGAAAAAACAAGTTCAAGCACAGAAAAATGTTAAAGAAAATGAGGAAATTGTTTGGGCACAAGGTTCAAATTGTCTACATTTTTCTTGTTAAAATGTTTACTTCCTATATAAGTTTTGGTAAGCCTGTGAATCAAAGCAAAACACTTCAGATGTTTAAAGATGATGAGCATTGGCATGATTGATAAAGTTTGAAGCTTATTTTAATAGTGATTTTCATTGGTATAATAATCTAAAACTTAATGAATATACTTAAAAATATCAGGAGAATTCAATGAGACTGACTAGGATAAGTTTTAAAGCTTATTTTATTATTTTCAGAAATATGTGGATTGTGATATTTTAGCATCCACCAGATGATCTCCTAAGTCTTCTAACATTAGGAAAATACAGAGAACCTGTGACTTTGGTGTAACCTATGTCCTGGAATATTTGTTGCCATCAGAAGTAGCAAGTATGACAGGGACCAAGGCCTAAAGGTTTGGGACGTTCTTTCTATTTCTGGATATAGGTTCATAGTTGCTGTCTCTATATTCAACTATAGATAATTATACTGTATGCTGGAAATATCATCTTTTTCTCTACTAATAAAGCCTAAGAGAAGATCATATTAAAGAAATAAGACTTGGATCAATCATCAAGTCAGTACAGAATCACCAGTCTTTTATTCTAACAGACTGGCATTAAGATGGCCTGCTTGACAGCACTTTTCTGAGTTAGCTTACAACACTAAGTAGAGACTGAAGTAGCATTAGAGCAACACAGCAGGGGGGCCAGCCTTTTCTGGATGGATTTTGGTGGAAGCTTGCTTGACAACTCCCTTGGCTTATAGTGTTTTTCTAGACACGCCATACAACTATCCCTCAACCTGAGCAGAGTAGCAATCCCCTTGGATCACATTCCAGGGCTAGCTAGCCTGCTTGGCTACTAGTTGATCAAGGTGATTGTTCCTTGATCAGAGTTATCCTAAAACAATAGGCTCAGGGCCTTTTATCTTAAAGTGTTTGGCCTGGTGGCCTAGTCCATGGTGGACTCTTCTAGATGTAATGCAGATGACAGTCCATATGACAGCTCTCCTTTTCTAGGATATAACTAAAGTTTAGAATAATAATTATTATGTGGTGCATATTGAGGTGCATGCAGAAGGAAACTAATTAAGGAGCAGTAATTACTTGTCCCATTCATTAATTATAATAATGGATTTTTTGATGCCAGAATATGATTTGGTTGTTGATTCATTGATCCTGCAGCCTGCATTATTTTGTTGAAACCATTCCTAAGAGCAATTGACATCTGGCCCAAGTTAATTGGTTGAATCTGTTAATTATTCAATATCCCAAAATCCTGACAATTATAGAAAAGTGAAAGCACAGATAGTTTAAGCTTGTGAAAAAACTTGTATAAAAAGGATTTAGCCCAAGACAAAGGGGCTATATAAGAGCGGCTGACTGAGCAGGAGCTTTGAGGAGGATACTATTAGAATTTCTTGAGTTTAAATACGTCCTGGGCTTCAAAATTAAATAACTTTGTCCCCAAAGCAGTGTAGCAAGAGCTAACAACCCCCTAAGACATATTTGAAGTTGTAGCTGGATCTAAATTCTGCAAATGGTTTCATTTTAAAAGGTTTCTAAGAGAATTTTCCTCCTGTAAATAAAGACTTTTACAAACCCAATATATTTATAAGAATTAGAATCATGAAATCTTTCTCATGTATCTTCTACCCAAATGCAGGGCAAGAGGAGCAATATAGGTAGCAGTGCAGAAAGCTCTACATAAGCCAAAAACTTGGAGAAGAAAGGAAAATTCTGTCAAGAGGACTTGAACTTATAAGAAAAGTAATGTAGTTCTTGGGCAAGAAGTTTGGTACAATCTTTCAGGAGCTGTACACCCTTAAAGCTGAACAAACCCAAGCAGATATAATTATGCATATTGCATATACCATTATGCTGGTAGGGAAAGTGCTAGAGTGGTTTGCACGGCTGCACATAGTACATTACATTAGATGTATAACTCAGCCACTTAAAGTATGGCACCTTAACCAAGTCAGTCCCTGGCTTTAACCCAGGGCATCTAATGATGGCCTCTCAGAAGCGCCACTGGGTCTTTTTCTAATTCTAATAATAAAATCAATCATCAGGCTGGTGATCTCATAAGCGCCACTGGGTCTTTTTCTAATTCTAATAATAAAATCAATCATCAGGCTGGTGATCTCATAAGCGCCACTGGGTCTTTTTCTAATTCTAATAATAAAATCAATCATCAGGCTGGTGATCTCATAAGCGCCACTGGGTCTTTTTCTAATTCTAATAATAAAATCAATCATCAGGCTGGTGAACTCATAAGAAACTAGCATTTCTTCTAGAAAAATCATCTGCTCTCTGGAATAAACCAAAAAATCTAATGAGAAGAACCCTCTGGTGCCTCAAACTTACCCAATTAAGCATCTGGCAGTGAATATTAATCATTGATATCCAATGCCAGCTGAATTTGCTTTTTTTCTGTCACAAAGAGCTGATCACCAACAAAATCAATGAAGTTCCTGTAAAATGTAGAAGCAAATAACACAATAATATGTTTTCTTCATATTTATTCACTAGTTCTAAAAAATAAATTATTATTTTCTCTCTTTCAATTTAATTATTAGTTTTCTCTTTCTCAATCCCATTTGTAGCCTGATTTAGTGTGCCTATTATCAAGTCTTCTAACTGGGAGAGCACATCTTTAACTTGATAAAGAGCTTGCTATGGAGCCCTTTAAATTATGTTTTGGAGGGAAATTCCCTTTTGAAGATTAAGTGTGAGAAATGATGAAGGTTTAAGGTTGAGACTTCCAACTATCTTTATTGGGAGGCTTGATAGCCTGTTGAAAACATCTTCTGGTGGAATTTTTAACCCAGATATGATAGCATACAGATTAGCTTGTGTTATCTCCTGCAGCCAGGTTATGACAGTACAAACAATTATCCATATGCTGACCAGTGATTTTCTTTGTTTATCAACTAAAATGTCAATTTCAACAAGAATCTTGGTTTAGTCTCTGTTGTTATTGATTTTATTAAAATATTTTAATGCTATATTTAATATGAAATCTCTTATTTTTATATATTTATAAACTTATTTCATATGATTAATTAGATCCATTTTAATTCCCAATTATTTTTTTCATTTGTAAAATCTATCTTTTTTGTTGCTTTTGTGGTGATTATCTTAGCTTGTCTCTGCATTTATTTGTCATTTGCTGTGCCTTATTGTCTCTATCAGATTTCAGGTTAATTGGCTGGTGGGAATATACACTATACTGTACATGGGGTATATTGAGCTTGCATTTTCTGCAAGTAAAATATAACCCAGATAAAAGATACACAAAACAGAAAAATGCACCATTATATAATTCCTGGTATGTGTTTATTGGCAACCTCCGGAATTAACTCATACAGAATGGAACATACTTCATGTCAACAATTCTCAAAAATATTTTTCTTATTTTCAAAATTAAAGATTATTTTTTTCTTGATTAAATGATTGAAATTGATAATAGAAGCAATGTTTGATTTTTATTTTGAGCTTTTAATTGAAATTATAAAAGATAAAGCAATTTTTTTTTGAAATTGTCAACATGGAGAATGTTCCATTCTGTTTGAGTTAATTCTGGAGGTTGCCAGTTTATTTGGCTACAAGAGACAGAAAAAAGGGAATATGAAAGAAAACAAAGTAAATTTAGATTCTTAAAGTGCCTTTGTGGTTAGCTGTGAGAGACTTGTGTTCAAGTATAGCTAGTGTCAAAACAGCAGGCTTGACCCTCCAGCAAGGTTCCAAGCAAGCAGGTTTGTGATCTGCAATCCAATTACCCGGCCAATTGAAGCCAGACTAGGAAGTCAACTCAAATTGCCAAATCCAACAACATGAACAGATGATGATACTTTATGGTGGATACCTTGTTTTGGTGCTTGACTCATTACCAGGATCAAGCCACCCCCTTCATCATCCAGTTGTTTGATCAACACAATCATGTTCATGTTATCCTTGATTCACAATGACTATATAATCACTATCTCTCAATAAAAATTATTATCTAGCTTCTAAATATTTTCCCCTTGTAACTCTGCTAAAACAGCACAGTTACAACATTGGTAGCACAGGTAGGTTCTCCATCTTACCTTATCTTGAAAAATTCTGCCTGTTTCCTGTACTTGCCGTGGCCAACAAATCCTTGACAGAATTATGTCTGGCCTCCTGCTGGACTGGACCCCATACACCCCTGGTACTGAGATACCCAATGACTTTTTCCTGTACCAGAACACGGTGATTCCACTACCCGCCTTCAACGCCATGTCTGCACAAGGGTTCTTCCAGGCTCCCTCTTCTATTCTGCAACCAACCAACAAAAGCACCATGTCCGCCTATGTAGCCCAAATATTGCAAAGCTCTGCCTTGGAACCTTTTGCCGGGGCCAACAACAACACTGCCTAATGGATCCAGTCCGCCCAGAGCAAACTGGCCCAGATGGAATGCCCACAGTGATTTTGGATTGCAGAAATCTCCATCTGCCTGACTCACAACGCTGGCACCTGGTGTGACAAGTGGCACAAAGAAAATGCTGACAAGAACTTGGATACCTTCAAACAAGACTTCTTGGCAAGGTTTGTGCTTAAGGACATGGCACTCATGATCATACACCAAGTAAAGAGCCTACCCCAGACAGGCACCGTGAAGGAACTCACCCGCACCTACAAGGAACTCCAACTTTGTGCACCATCTGACATGGCCTTTGACACCCCAGCTACACACATCATGTACTATGACACCCTTAAGTTGCATTTAATGAGACACTTGAACCTGGACTAAGTGACCAACCTACAAAGTCTGTACCGCAAAGCGGAGAAAGCAGAACAAACATCCAACACTCTCCATAAGGCACAAACTGGAAAACAAGAGAGACCCAAGGATTCTCACACAGGTGGGCGCTCCACTCAACCACCCCCTGGAAGCAACAGGAATAACACCAACCATAAATTCACAAGCTCAAACGGACATGGGAATGGAAACAATGGCCAGTCAAATTGTATTCATTTCCGTATCACTGCCATGCCAGGCAATCAAGATGAGGGAAAAACCCGGGGAGAGCATTAAGCAAGCCAAGCTCTCCCCACACAACTTCTGACTTGCCCAATGATGAGTACCAACCCAAGGACATGGATCAATTTCAAATGATCCAAGTACCCTCAGAGGATCCAGTACTGTACACCATTGTCAGACATCCCAATAAACTGATGTCCTATACTTTCTGTTTTTGAAGTTACACAGGCTCAGCGCTCCTGGACTTGGGTGCAGATCAAACCCTAGTCAACAGCAGCTTTGTAGATAAGTTCAAGCTAGCCACTAATCCTTTGCAGATTAAAAACGTGGTCCTGGCTGATGAATACCACATTGCTGTGACAAGGGAAACTGCCCCCTTCTTTGTCATGCTCAAGAACTTCCACTCCACTATCCAAGGCCCTGTCATCAACTTCCCAAAGTTTGACATTGTACTGGGGTTGGATTGGTTACAAAATAACAATCCTCACGTAGACTGGGCAACCTCAGTGTTGATCATTAAGCGTGAAGGTGTCAATCACCAAATCTACCCTGACTCAGTGGATCAACTCCTACGCAACCAAGTCTTTGTGCGCATCACAGAGACCCTAGACCAGAAGGAAAACCTGGAGGCAATTGACTGGGACTCCTGCCAGTACAAGATCATACACTTCAAGGATCACCAGGATACCTCCATGCCTCAGGATTGCAATATTGTGGCCCGCCATCCAGAAATCTTCAAGGAAGCTCTACCTGGGTTGCCCCCTGAGAAACACATTCAAAACTCCATCCAACTCAAAGGAGCTGTACCCAAAGCGCGTCCCATCTACAGGCTGACCCCAAACAAAGATGATGCCCTACGCGCCTACCTCAAGGAAGCGTTGGAGAAAAGACGTATCCACCCCTCACAGTCTCCTTTTGAGGCCGCCGTATTCTTTGCGGCCAAGAAGGACAGTACCTTACGTCTGGTCACAGACTACAAGCCCTAAACAAAGTTTCCATCAAGAATTGTTATCCACTACCACTGATTGACAATCTCTTTGACGCCTTGGAAGGAGCCAGAGTCTTCTCCAATATTTATCTGACTGCAGGCTACAACCAGATTTGTATTAAGGAGCAAGACATCCCCAAAACAGCCTTCTGCACTAAATACAGCTCATACAAATGTGTGGTGCTCAAATTTGGCTAGAGACGCCCCTTCTACCTTTATGACCTTCATGAACAAAGTGTTTGCTCCACACATAGGCAAGCATGCCCCAGTCTACCTAGACAACATCATCATCTAAAGCCCCTTGGTGGAACAGCACCACAAAGACCTAGAGGCAGTCTTTGCTACCCTGGCGCAACACAAACTATTGCCCAAACCCTCCAAGTGCCAGTTCTTCTGTGAGCAATTACCTTTCCTGGGACACATTGTCTCAAAGGACGGCATCAAACCCAACAGTCAAAAGATACAGGCCATCTGCAATATGCCGCCACCCAAGGATACATTGGAACTCAGCACCTTCTTGGGGATGGTGGCCTATGTACGCTGCTTCATACCTGACTGTGGTGTTTTGACTGCCCCCTTATCCACCATAACAGGCGCCAAATCAAAGTTTGTATGGACCCCCCCAATGTGACCTCTTTTTTAGATGCCTCAAGGAGAAGCTGACAACAGCTCCTATCCTGCAATACCCCAAACGTGACAGGGAATACCAAATGGAAACCAATTCCTCAGATTCATCCATTGGGGGAGTACTATGAATCAAAAATAATGATGGTGACTTCCTATCTGTAGCTTATGAATCATGAAAGTTGACAGATGGCAAGTGTTGATACCCTATCCACAACAATGAACTGCTGGCCATTGTACACTGTCTAGTCAAATGGTGTTGTTATCTAGAACAGCAGGAAGAATTCACAGCACTAACCAACCACAAGCTGCTCATATATTTCAAAACCCAAGCAAATCTATCTTGCCGCCAAGCCCGCTAGATGTAGCTCTTGGAGAGACTCAATATGCTCATAAAGTACAAATCTGGTCCCAAGCTTGCCATGGCAGATGCTCTCTCACGCCTATATGTCTGTGCCACAAGAGCGGAAAATGGGCTCAACCCAGACTGGTCTCTCTTGGTACTACAAACAAAGGACAAGGGCTTCCCCCTGGTACAACCAACATAAAAAAGGAAACAGTCATCAAAAACAAACACCTATTTGCTGATGTGTACGGGACCCTGCACAGAAAAATGTCCAAAGGTACTACTGTGGTGATCCACATGTGTGCTGTTTTGCAGGCAGGGGTTGATTTGGCTTCAAATAAAGACAGTATGCTGAAGAGTGACAATGTGTGGTTAGCTGGTGACGCTGTAAGCTAGTAGGTAACATAGGGCTACTAGGGGTAAGTAGGGTGAGCCTAGTAGGTAACATGGTCTACTAGGGTAAGTCAGGCCTGGCTGGTAGGTAACATGGTCTACTAGGGTAAGTAAGGCCTGGCTGGTAGGTAACATAGGACTACCTGAGGCAGATGTTGCCTCCACCCAGCAGAAGGAATTGGCTGCTTTGGGCTATAGTGCTTCACCTTGCAGAGAACTGTGGCTGTGGAAGGGTGAAGGCTGAAATAGCAAGCAGGAAACTTTGTCTGTCTGGGGGGAGTAGGTTTTGGACCCCTGGCGGGTAACGCGGGCTACCAGGGAGGGGAAGAGCTTTGAGGGCTCAACATACCCTAATACACTTACAGGAGGTCAGTGAGCAAGCACCCTACCTAACAGAATGGTAGGTTGTCCTCGTTTATGCCCCTATGGGAGCTTTGGGGGAACCCAAAGTGAGCATTGGAGGGCATAGATTTGCTAAGAGGTGTCACCAAGGTGGTTTGCTTGGGGAAGCAAGCTTCAGAAACTTGGTGTGATCAGGCCTCTGGGAAGTGGAGCTGATTACTCTGCAACTGAAAGCCCAGACTTAATCACCTGGGCGAGTAAAGACAACACATAGACATTGATCTATGGTTAAATGGCCTAAGTGGATTTCCACTTGCAAGGGCCCAGTCAAACGCCAGTTCAATGTAGACTCATGCCTGGGTCTACAAGTTCTGGTAATGGGGACTGAGATAAAGAACCAAGGTGGTTCACAGAATTAACAGAGAAGACTAGCAGGAGGGAATGTTTGGTCATACTGAAGGCTAGTTGATGGACTGTTAATTCATATTGAATTGTGGGAACCAATATGGTTCAGTATATAGAAGAAACAAAGGAGGTTCCTAGTGAGGATTGGTTGAGAAACTGGTTGAGAATAAGTTGAAGGACAAGAAGATTATGATGCAGGACTAGCTGATCATAATGCAGGATGGCCAAAGGACCAGAAGTTTGTGTTGAAGGACTGAAGAGCTGAGAGGATGTGAGTGCAGGACCAGGAGATAACCTGAAGGAACTAGCCAGACTGAATACAGAGACTGGAAGAACTGTTTATGTGTCTTTTGAGAGGAAAATAGATAAAAAGAAGCAGTTAAACAATAATTAAATACTGCCTGATTATGATTGAAAAAGGATTTAATATCATACAATGAAAAAGAAAGAGGAGGAAAAATAATATATAGTTTGTTAGAACTGTAAATTTATTTGAAGGGAAGAAGTAAGGAAGAAATGAGCTAGAAAGAAGCTGTAAATAGAACAGAGAAACTGTGAGGGCAAAAGAGCAAATTTTGCCAAGAACAACTAGGAGAGGCAAAAGAACGAGCAGCAAGCGGGTTCAAAGTTGCAAAACATTGAGAGAAACACAGAGAAACATTATAAAATTGAAGGGTTGAAATTTGCCTAAGTAAAACTTATGTGGAAGCGCTCAAGATTTGCCAGGAAAACATGATGGGAATTACGGCAAAACTGTTCAAAACGCGGAGCAGTTGTTTACCTGGAGCAAGACAGCCTCAGGTTCAAACCAGGGTCAAGAAAAGGTCATCCGGGGAAACCTTTTTGGCAAAACTATTGAATCAAGGCATGTGATTGGCTGCAAACCAGAGTCTATTTGATCAGTGTTTTAAGGGCTTTAACTTAAGAGTTAAAGCCTAAAAAATGAGGAGCAGAAGCAGAAAATTCAGGGCTTTCATTGGCTACAGTAAGTTTAAAGGTTTAATATATTATAGGAGGAGAAAAACTGGATAGTTTAAGCTTTGAAAAACCAGAGTTCTAAGAGAGTTATTTGGTCTGAAACAAGGGGCTATAAAAGGGAGAGCTATCTGAGACTCTTCAGGGACTGGATCAAGTGGATTACAAAGGCCACAAAAGCTACAGAAGGAGCCAAAGACCAGGGGTAAGAAGCCAGAGCTGGAACAGACTGCAGGAGCCCAAGATTAGAACACAGGAGCCCAAGACCAAAGCGCAGGAGCCCAAGACCAAGTACAAGAAGTACAAGAGATTGTTAAAGGACTCCAAGTATTGGCACAAAACCCTCATTGTTCCCTATCCCAGGGCTATATATCAGAAAATTTCTAAGGGGATCTTCCTTCTGACTGTGAATAAAGTGCCTATTACAACTCCTACCCAAATTTACCGCGTTAAGAAAGGATATAAAGTTCTATGAGGCAATTACCCCACATTTTCTATCCTAGACCAGGGGACAAGAAATCCTATTGCCTAGGGTGCAGGAAGTTTGCCTCTAGTAAGTCTTCCAAGGAGGAGTGGGAAAAGGTGACTAGGCATCTGGAAATGACAAATAGAGGAAGGGAGTTTATTGGGGGAGAGTTTTCTAGACTATTACAGGATTGGTATTGGCCTACAGAAGGGCTGGCGCCTGCTGAAGTACAAGTGTATGATGGAGACACTCTCCTAGTGATTGGGAAGTTACTGGAAGAGTTTGCTCTTATGAAGGCCAAGTATAAGCTCCTAACCAACCATTCACCACTGTTAGAGAATGACAACTCCTCCAAGCCAGTTCCTGGCTATGACCCAGGACACACTTTGGGGACTGGTGACCAGGAACCCCACAACTACCATCCCTTATATCCCCACTCACCAGCAAGTAGACACCATCCTATGATATCACAGAGACCTTGGGCACACCAAGAGTCAAAACCTATATGAGTTCCTTAAGCACAAGGCCTGGTGGTCAACCCTATATTGTGACATTCAGGAAGTCCTAGACCAATGTGAGTTATGCGAGAAATTTGCCAAAAGCAAAGCCCCTCCAAAGTCAGTACTACCTATCCGCACACAACTACCCTTCAAGGTGTGAGCCCTTGACGTCATTGTCCCCATGCCAGGGAAGCACAATGATAAGAAATACATCATCACCACCACCATAGACTTTGCTACAAGATGGCCAGTAGCCCAAGCATTAAAGGTGCACACTGGCAACAACGTACAATAATTCATTGGAAAAGAGATAATCAGCAAGTTCAAAAAGCCAGAACTCCTGATAACCAATGGAGGGAAAGAATTGACCTCCAAAAACACTAACATATACCTTGCTAAAAATGGGGTCAAACATACCGTGACAACATCATACCACCCACAGGCCAATGGACGTGTAGAGCAGCTTAATGGCAGCCTTGTGCAAGCCTTAGCCAAACTCACTGCCAGGAGACCTGAAGACTGGTATAAGCAGCTATCAACTGCACTACTTGTGTGGCAAACCCAAGCAAACAGATCCACTGGAAAAAGCCCTTTTGAGTTGGTATACAGCACACAGCCAAATATCATTCAAGCATTAACAGGACCTAACTGGAAATTCCAAGTAAAGTCCCCCGCGTTCAGACCCTCAAGTTATAGAGGCCAACAGCAAGCAAACAGAAAAATAAAATGAACGTCTGCAAAAAATCTTTGTCCTCATCTGAGATAGACATGAAGTTGGGGACAAATTTTGGGTCATGAACATTAATAAAAGCAAACTACAACCCAAGAAAGTAGGTCCAGCAATCATTCTAAAGGTAAACAAAAATAACACTTACCTTGTGCAAGGACTCGGGAAGCGCAAACAAGACAAGACCCTATATCATGATTGCCTGAGACCCTGCAAAGCAAGACAAAAACAACGCAAAACTGCCCTGCCCACCACAGAACAACAATTAGTCCAGTATGACAACCGTGCTCCTGACAACCTACCCCCAGAGGAGGCCAACCTTCAGTTGGGGAGGGGGTGTCAAAACAGCAGGCTTGACCCTCCAGCAAGGTTCCAAGAAAGCAGATTTGTGACCTGCAATCCAATTACCTGGCCACTTGAAGCCAGACTAGGAAGTCAACTCAAATTGCCAAATCCAACAACATGAACATATGATGATCCTTTATGGTGGATACCTTGTTTTGGCGCTTGACTCATTACCAGGATCAAGCCACCCCCCTTCACCATCCAGTTGTATGATCAACACAATCATGTTCCTGTTATTCTTGATTCACAATGACTATATAATCACTATCTCTCAATAAAGATTATTATCTAGCTTCTAAATATTTTCCCCTTGTAACTCTGCTAAAACAGCACAGTTACAACACTAGTAGTATTAATCATGGATGGGTTGGAGGATGTGGTTTATTTGTGAGAGGGTGGGTATATAAAAAATGACAAAATCCCATTTTCAGCAACACTCAATGCATTATGCAGCACTGTATACTGCTCTTATGTCATAGGTGTGGTGAGGGTAAATAGAGTGGAGCATAAAATGAGCAGACAAGGATTAGAGTGGATTTTTACTGTATTTAAAATATGAAGTACTTATTCAAAGAAAATATAAGAGACAACACTCTGGGTAGAAAGTCCTGTATGATCATTTAAGGCCAGTAATATAGCAGCCATGTCATTTGGATCCCTAGCTCAGTTCATATTAGCAATATTATAAGATATAATATCAGCAAGATAAAAGTCTGTGTGGCCTGCTGGGTGTATGAAGGACTGGAATCCCCCCATCTTGGATAAAGGTTTTTGTCTTTTTGTTGTCTTCCATTGGATGGCTCAGATAGACTGTGTAGTTGTCCTCCGTTAACTCTCATGTATTCAGCATGGCCTCCATAGGAGACTTATATCTTTACCCACTAACATATTTGGCTTAAGTCTAATAAAATAGAGTCCATCTCAAGAAAACTGTCAAAATTCCCCAAAAAATCAGCCTGTGGATGTTTTTACCACTTGTATCATTGTGGCCTTTTTTAAGGTTATAATCCTTTCAAGTTAAAACCATTTTTTGGTAGGATATAGAAATTACATCATTCCTAGTTGATGTGAGGATCTTTCTAGACAACATCATCAATTATGGATTGTTGGTGTATTTTTGTACTCAAACCATCTATCTCACAATGATTAGAGAATAGTTGTGTTTAGATTACAGCTCCATGCATACACACCTAGGCTATTTTCTTGGTGACCCAAATATCATATTGACCCAAATTGGTATCTGACCTGAGTTATTTTGATAACAGGGCTATCTTATAGTAGTGATATTATGATATGATAAGCCTCTGTACACTTGGATTCCTTTTTATAATGTACAAGCTTTACTTTGATAATGTTTTATTGCTTGTGTACCCTGAAAACTTTCTCATGCTGGCTGCCTGGGGGAGCCTAAGACATTTAGCAATTGTCAAAAGTTCAGTCCCTACGTTCATGACCATAATCTCTTGAAAAATCTTATTAGTCACATTATTTTTGCCTTTTTAATGCTGTTCTTAAGTCTACTTCCTTAAAAATAGATGGTGCTGTTATAACTGTGCTTTTTTAGAAGAGTTACACAGGGAAATCAATTAGAAGCTAGATAGATATCTTTTTATTTAGAGATTGACTTATATAGTTTGGGTGAATCATGGATAACAGGAACATGATTATGGTAATCACTTGGTTGGATGGTTAGGGGGTGGCTTGATCCTGAAAGTGATTCAAGCGCTAAATTGAGCTATTCACTGTATGGGGTCATTGTCTGCTCATCTTTCTGTTTCTGGTCATTTGAGTTGACTTCCGCATTTGGCTACGGGTCACTGGGAAGTCAGATTGCAGGTCACAAACCTATTCAGTTGGAACCTTTCCGAGAGTCAACCCCATTGTTTTGATAATGCTGATTGGCTGGCTTCAGTTATTGCCATATGAATCTTATTGACTGAAGATATATTTATTTTGATCTTTTCATATAAACAGGCCTGGAAATTGCCCTGATAAGAGATGGTATTCAAGTAGTGTACAAACAAAAAGTTGCCATTTTTAATGGCAGAAAAATGAAGCTCTTTGTCCTCTTGAGTGTAGTTAAAGCACAGGGTGTATACACCAGCTGTATTAGCCCCTTGCTCTTAGTTATTGCCTGCCATAAGCTCTTAGCACTGAGCGTCAATAATTGAAGAATCACCATCACTTGCAAAAAAAACTTAAAAATGCAACAAGTTATTAATAAAAAGAGAAATATATATTTTCTTGTGTTTTTAATATGAGTTTAATAATGCTATAAGATTGCTAGCCAATATGTGAATGATCTGACTGGGAAAAATAGTTTTTAAATTTGATACCACAATTTTCTAAACAAGAATAAGTGAGTTGACTGTAGATATTTATCTTTCCATTTTGGCCTTTGAATCAAAATAAAGTGAAAATACAACATTGTTTAAATGAGTTTTTTTGCTGTACGTGCAAAATTTTTACACTCTTTGTTTGATGCTTCTATGTTCTAAGTATACTTTTCTGTATGCATAATAAAAATGCAGGTGCTGTTTAAAATATGGAATATACATGAATGAGTTTAATTTTTCTGTTGTTTGGGTGCATATCATTGACGTTGATTGTGGCTATAATATTTATTGGTGTTTGATGTGGTTGATGTGTCACATTGAAATTATTAACAGCTTTTTGCCATGTGCCATCTCTGAAAAAATTGCACCATTTATGTTATTTTATATTCAAATTCAGTTTTCTATAATCCGCCTTTGATCTGTACATCTCAACAGCTGGGAAAACTACAGTGCTGTTTTCTTGAAAAACAACATCATAAGCTTTGTAACCGCACATTTGCAGGAAAAAGACAAAATCAAGGTCAACAGACAATTTAAACCATTGTGTAAGAAAAAATAGTTCTCTTTGCATCTGAATAAGCAGATAAGCAGCTGTTTCAACTTCCTAGAGCAATATAGATGTAAAAATAAAAGTATAACAGTACTAACACTTTTTTTAGATGAAAAAAACTTGAAGCAGGAAGTATAAAGTAAAATATGAGAATGTCTTTAAACAAGGCAGATAATTACATAGAGACAAGGGCTCTTAGGATAAATGATTTGAAATGGGTGTATAGTGCTGCTGCAACATTGGGTGTCACTGTGTATTAGGTGAATTTTAGAAGATTGAATAATTATTATGGATTCTGTGGTAGGCCCTGCTTTACTTTAAACTTGCTCCATCCAAACATATTTTTGATTGTATTAAGAAACAGGCAATATGTAAAAAGAAATAGAAGTCTCAGTGGATTGATTTGTGGATATTTTTATTGATAGATGTACATTTAGAAACAATCAAGTCCACTTTATGAAGATCCAAATTATCAAGCACTATAATTTTGATGGTGCCTGTTTAATTTATCCACAGATATTCCTTGAAAACTCAGAGAAGAGTGAAAAAAGTTCTACTGTTATGATGACCTTTTATCATCTGATACTGATTTAATTCTCATGAACTAAGAAACAATATCATGGAATAAATCTAGAATATTATAAAGAGACAATAAGATGCACTATTCTTGGATCATTTCTTGACCCATCCATGCCTCAGTATAAGCAATGAATCAAATGATGATTCATTGATGTAAAAAGTTAGACATTACATGTCTTCTTTAGCGCAATATTCTTTAAAATTATAAACTGAATAAATAATGTTGCAACCAAGTTTCCAGACTTTCCTGCCAACGTATTTTACAATACACAGGGGGCACTCTATGAGTTGTCCCTTGACATATCTAACAACATGAACCAATCTGGTGGCAATGTCAAACTGCGGGCACTTTCTCCTAATTAGGAGTGCTACCAATTCAACCTGCTGATCCCTGCACAAGTTATTCCTCGGCTTTAAACCCTACATGGAACATCCCACTATGTCATCCCCTTGTGGCCTTGTGGCTTCCCCATATAGTATATTAATCACAATATCCTACAATAAACAACACCTTATTCTATTCATTCTCATCTTTTCTATTGGACTGTTGTCTTTCCCAATTCAAATACTGAACTCTAATTGGTTCAGTTGCAACAATAATGCAGAATCCCCATATTATTTACCTAAATTCACTAACTTAATAAAGTAATTTTCATCCCAGAACAGCTTTTTTCTTTATATAATAAGACCAAAAATTTTCAGCAAGTCAGTGAATTCAGTTAAAAGAATATGAGAATCTCACATTTTTATCAAGGTTATAATTTTACAATATTTCTCAACATAAATGTGAAAATCTTCAGTATTTTTCTTGCTGTTTGGGTTGTAGGAAGAAACACCCAACACCTTTCAAAAAACCCAAATACTGCATGGTTTTATATACAAGTGATTGACAGAAAGAAAAGCAAATCTTGATATCAACATTTATTAAGAATTAAATTCAAGAGCAAACTCTGGAGACTCATTGACTAATAAATTTAATGTGTTTTTGTTGTAAAAGGTTTGAATGTTATTTTGCCTTTGGGATTTTTAAAATTTGGCTGGTATCCATATACATTATTAATCCAGGAGACATATTTTACTTTACTATCAAATTGAAAAGCAGTGTTCTTGAAAGACATTTCATTAGAAATGCATCTAATAGCTTCTTTGCACTTAGCGTCCAACAGCTGATACCTACTTTTTTGCAGGTACTGTAGCATTTACACTTTCAGGGTCAATACATGGAATGTAAACTTTGGTATTAAACAACATACCTTTATTACATGCATTATCATCTTCAATTGTGGAGTTGGAAAGAAAAAAACTGGATATGCAACTGCAGCCAAGGGCCCATAGAATATGGAAAATACCCTATGACACTTACTTGTAACCCTTAATTCTAGTGTTTGAGACCAAGTGACAACTGAGTAAACAGTGTAGATGTATGAAGCATCATTGTTTCTAGAAACTTTAGTGTGAGTCACTAAGATGACTGGCCTTGAAAATTGCTTCTGTCTTAAATTAAGGCTATTATATCTGGCTTGAGATGTGGGCTGTGGTTCACTGCTTATGACACCTTAAAAGGCCTATATCTTGGGCTCAATACTACTGTTACCAGTGTTAGTTCTATTTTTCAACTCTCTGAGGTGTTTTCTTGGGCCTTCTGTGTTGTGTTCTCTTTCAGGAGCTGATTGGGTATGGAATAGTCTGTTCATTGAAAAATAAAATTACATGTTAATTTGTATGTATGTTTTATCTTTTTTGCTTTGTATTGTTTTTTTACTTGTGATTTATTCCTGAATAGAATCATTATTTCTATTTTAGTGATTTGAAGTGTATAATATTTTACTTGGCCCTTTTTAGATGATTTTATATTTATGTAATTTTTATATCTTGAAATGGTTATAAAAATCATATTTTTCCTTGATCTATACCAGATTGAAGATTAGCAATTTGGTTTAATTTGTCCCAGTTTGCTTACTGTACTTTTATTTCAGATCTTAGATGCTTCAAAAAATTTGAACTTACCAGTGGCTTTCATTTACAATTTTAAATTTGGTTGTTGAATCCGACAATCCTGCGATTTCAAAAATATTGAACTTTTTAGAAAACTGTTTGATTTGAACAATTCTTTTCGGATTCATATCAGCTAATTTTGTTTGATTGGAATATTTGGCCGCAATTTGAAGCTTGCAATGTGCCTACAAGATCTCATATTCTGTTCAAATTAAGTAAAATGCCAATTAATTGATTCAATGAGCATAAACGCCAAATCACATTTACAATTCCAACTCATGTGTGTTGAATTTGAGAATCCATATTTTGCCAAACTGGTTCTAATTCCACAGTACTCAATTGACCCAGCGGGAAAAATTATCTTCTGATTTTTCTTTTTTATAGTATTTTATTTGTAGGTTGTATAGGTAACCTATTATTGCTACCACTGTTGTGGTGTACTTTTGAATAAAATGTATTAAACAGGAAAAGGGGATTAGAAGAGATTGATAGTTTTATTGAAAAGAGAGTGAACTTTTTAAAGCTAAACGTATACCACAATTTTGTCTGTGTAGATAAATTGGTATAGGAAAGATTCCTGTAAAGGCCAAGGTTTTATATTGGTAATGGTTTATACTTGGATTATGATTCTGAAAACTTACCTTTAATAGCTTCAGAATCAATTGTCAGAAAATGATTTCCTAAAAGAGAGCAATTGAGATTGTTGCAACAATAATGTCAATCTATGATATTCCCTATTAAATTAATTGTCTTGATCGGTTTAAAGTAGTTAAATTAAGTTTATTCTAAATGGAACTTTGACGTTGATTTACAATCACATGGTGGTCAGGTTTATTATGAAATTTGGAGTTCTCTTGGGATTTACCCACGTGTCTGATATTTCCGTAGCCCTATCAATGGGTAAGGTGTTTCAAGCCAACGTAATACTGTTAAGCTAATTAGTTGGTTGAGTTTGTGCAGTGGTGGTAAACTCCTATTCAAACTACGGATTCTAGAATCTTCTGATTAAAATGCACAACGATAACAAATGCAGCAAAGTAAAAGCAATATTCTTTGATCTTGGTGGAGTTGTGCTTCCCTCACCCATTGTAAAACTTCAAAATATCGCGACGGAAAAAGGACTACCAAAGGATTTCATTAATTACATCATGTAAGGGTTAGCTCTGCAAGCTATTAATGTTTTCATCAGAAGCTCTTGGGGAGACGATGGGCCTTTTCAGGTTATTTTACTTCCCGCTAATTATTCAACGAAATTATACGTGTTAAACAAAAATTTAGAGATTTGAGAGAGGAGAAATCCAGGAAGCTGTATTTCTTGAGAAGTTTGATAAACATCTTAACTCAATGAAATGGAGATCTATTTATTTGAGTTCACACGGACCAGGTCTCATGTTTCAATGCATCATCTAATTAGTTTTTAGTGCTTACAAGCGATTCTAAAGATAAAATATTAAACGTAAAACTAAATGCCAAGGCTATATATCAAGAGATATGCTCTGTTACAGATACTATTGATCCCAATATGGAGTTTGCATTGAAAAGGCTTAAAGGTAATATCTTATTTGCTAGGCTTCTGTGTATTTTGAACTTATCCACTATATGTAACAAAGAAGCCACCAAAACAAAGCTTGAAATATCACGAGGCTTTAAAGTTATTTTTATAGATACTTTAATTTTTTATTTTTCCTTATTTAAAATAGACAACTAAACTTTATTCCTTAAAGAAATTGTCCACATGTATTAACTTAATTTTTCTCAAATAGAACACAAAGCATTAAAAGTATTTGCGTTGACAAATGATTTCGAATCACTTATCAGCGAGAAATCTCCCTGCCTTGGTCTTTTCGATGACGTAATTCATTCTCATAAGATCGGAATGAGGTATTTTTCTTTTTCAGCCACAAAATCCGATTGCTAAGCGATATGGGCTTTAACTAGAAAGCCAGAAGCCCAGATATTTCACTATGCATGCCAGTTAGCAAACGTAGAATTCCACGAGGCAGCCTTTCTCGATGATATTGGAAGGTGACATAAAATATCTATTTTAGACGGATACTGAATGATTATCAAATAGTAATGTAAAAGCGGCTCGTAAGCTCGGAATCAACACCATCTGTAAGGAATTTCGACTTTGTCTAGCTTAGCATAGATTGTCTTTTTACCCCGATAATCAAGTTGATAATGCATCTTTTGGAGCTAAAAGAAATCCTTTAGTGGTTCGTCCCAACAATATCAGTGGAGCCATCAGCGAACTGGAAGCTCTCGTTAAAGTAGACTTAAGCCTTTCTAAAGGAAATCATGTCCTTACTCGAAATATTAAGTCACGGCTATAATCAAAATGCTTGGAGGGCAGTTTGGGATTTAAATATAGCAATTTTTATTTATGACTTATTATTGATTATTATACTTGCATTTGGGTGCAAATTGATCGGCTATAAGCCAATGAAATTGCTATATCAAAGTAATAAAGTATGAGTCTAATTGCTTTGGCACAAATAGTCATTGCATGTCTGTCAATTTCAATAATTGTATTTATTTGAGACTGGGGATCTTGGACGTAAACTTGCTGCTGTTGCAACTGAGACCGATACCTTGCCTGTCAACATGTTTTACAGCACACAGGGGGCGCTCACAGAGCTGCCCTATGACATATCTAACAACACAGGGCATTCTACCGCCAGTGTCCAAATAGAGGCAATATCTCCAAATTAGTAGTGTAGCCAATTCCATGTGCTGATCCCTCAATTAGTTAATCACCACTCATGACATACCTGGATTCTGCCACTGTGCCACCCCCTTGTGGATTAGTGGTATCCTTTTCCAGTATATTAACTACTGCTTCTCAATAAAGCTATTACAATAGTTTCATAGCTATGGCACTAAGCAAAAATAACTCATATTTAAACAGAACTGTCAGGGACCAGGATGCCCTTGAAAACAAACTTATCAACATCTCTATGGATGCATGGAAGTCTGTAGTAAACAACTCCCTTGACGCAAAACCCTGCCCTTGACAAACTTGAACAGCCAGGAATCCATGAGACCTGCATGCCGCAAAACCTGGAGATTGGATCCATGGAGGAAATTGGATCCCAAAAGTATCAGGAAACAGTAAATTGAGAAAGCAATTGATCACAAAATCAAGCAATCAATTTGTTGTGGGCCTTCTTAATTGGTGTGGTACCTCAGTAATTAAAAGCCAAGCACATCACAGGTCAGCACAAGCCAGTGCAGGTCTCTGCACATGCAAATACACCCATTTTTGAACATGAAGAGCATGTCACTGAGAATAATGCCACCAGCCAACTGGTGGCATAAGAAATTAATGCCCCTTCAGTAAGTATAAAGGATGAGGAAGTGAAGCCTTCCTCATGATTGACATCATCTCAATGATCTATGCAGTGTGAGCACCTTTGGCTTACAGGAATTTACTATACAGTTGGAAATTTATATATAGTATTTGCTCTTTTACGTGAATCCTAACAACAGTACGCTTCTACATATCCCTTGCCACCAGGATCTCCTTTCTCATACCTGGCCACCACCACTCACATCCCAGACCCTGAGCTTTATCATCCCCACTGTTTTGATCTTTCTACAGGTTACCCCTCCACCATACTTAGAGGCAAGCTCCTATTGCCTATGATGAAAACCCCTACTGTATCCCCTTCAAAAGAAGCCCTTCTTGCACAAGGCTTCAGAAAATGGGGTTTGTCTATATAACAATGTTAGTGTTAGCTAATCAGGTTGTACCCACACTGATAGCTGGCGTCTCTGGAAAACTGCAGTCAACTATTTGGACATGATATTCCCAACTGTATACATGGCCTTTCAGGCCTGGCCTGCTGCTCCTATAGGAGTGCAACTGGAAACTAACATGGGCTGTGACAAACACAAACTCAGATTTAAAAGAACCTTAAGCCGGGCAAGATTCAGTAATCAAATAACTTAAGTATTTTTGGTGAACTGACAAAATGGAAAACAAGAAACATAATGTCATTAACATAAGAAACATCAAACAATGTAGTCCAAACTACAAAAAAATTAATTGGTACAACAAGTGAAATAGATCAAGGCTGTTCTGGAATATGTCATAATCCTATCAGGATTCAGATGCAGCACCAAAAAAAGGGGCTAAAATGAAACAAAAATAGAGCAAACTAGAAGCAAATTTCAAAAACACAAGACAAAATGAAGTCATGCAAGATGCATAGTATTTGTACCCTAAAATAGAAAAAAATATTTCAGCAGCCAATCAACAGCTATCAAATTTGGGAACAGAGGCAATTTATTGATTTTCAAGGCCCCTTATTTGTATAGAGGTTCCAAACACTATTCAAATTTGAACCAATGGTTGCAATAAAATTCATACTTTAAAATTTTAACCTTCTTCTTTTAGTGATTTTTCTTGCTTTTATTTTAAGATGGTTTTTGTTAACAATAACAATTTTGATAGCGTCAGCAAACAAGGCAGAAGTTTCAGGGATCCATCCTGTGGCAGGTTCCTGAGAACTTGCAGACAGACGTTCTGCAGGCCCAGAAGGAAGGGCCCACCACAGGATGGGAGCTAACTTTACAATGTAGGATAGTGATTTCCTAAGGATGGCCCAGGGTCCGCTGGAGGGTATCATAGAATCAATTAAGCCAGTGAGGGTGATGTACATGACTCCAAGTATCTGGGTGGAGATAGAATCACTAGTAGCAACCAATTCTTGCAGTTGGTTGGGCTGCAGGGTCAAAGGTGAGGTCATTGGTACCAAGTACATGGGCATGTAATTATATTTGTTACAGAATAGCAATGGGTGTTTGGTGATACAAGTTCCTTCACAATCAATAAGCTCATCTTCTCTGGTACAGGATTATGGGCCGTAGATTAGGATCTCCTCTAAGGTGAATTCCAAATAGGCTGGGTTTAGAGGATACTCTGTAAAATGAACTGGGCTATAAGGAGCTCCATGAGGACATAATAACTCAGGAGGTTGGTCCACATTTTCTGGGGCTTGGTGGGAAGCGGGGGCAGACCTGGGAAGATCAAATTGAAAATGATAAAGTGCTGAAAAGATGTAGGGTAAGACCTGCGTGAACCAAAGGCTCATAACACTTTATTGTAATAATAGCAATAAGCATCTTCCTGTCATCTTCTGGGTATAAGTATGCTCATCAAAACTGTGAAAACTTTTGCAAATTCTTGTGGGCCGTGTGGTAGCATTTACCAGGGCTCAGGAATCCTCAGTGGCATCCAACATAGATGAGTCATCATTGGCTGGGCTAGGACAGGTAATCTTGTTTTCCTTCTTTGAGACATGGGATTTGTCATCATTTGGCGGCCCCTATTCTTGGGGAAATTTCTGCAGTACTCCATTGGCAGTGGCCCAAGTTATTACAGGGATATTGCTTGGGTTGACACTTCTATTGGCTAGTCTAAGAGAATCCTTCAGAGGGCAGGGTTTGATCATAGAAGGTGCTACACTGATGGGTTTTGGAGGCTTCTCTGAAGCCAAATCTATTTCTGATTTGAGCCTGAAAAAACGCTGGCTGGCAGCCCACAGGAGCATGGGGTATGAATTGCAAAATTTGGGTTTCCTTGATAATTGATAGCAGGAATTTTTCACTCATGCCAAGCAGCTAAGACAGTTTCTGTGAAGATGTGGATCAGTATATGAAGGGTCTTTTTTACACCCAGATCTTTGATGTGGGTAACAAGGAAGCCAACCTTTACCTATGTTGTGACTATGTAGGGTTGGGTAGTTGGTAGTTTTATATTATTGACTTGAATTGTAACTTATTTATTAACAAAGACTAAGTTAGGTATTTTCTAACTTAGTGTGTATAATAATGTATAATAATTGTAATAATGATCCTTTATCAAATGTCAAGTATAAAGATTTATATAGGGATAAGATATTTGATTGCCGCCACAAAATGCCAGGATCCTCTATAACATATTGAGATCCTGCTATAATCTTAGCCAATATTAACTTCTGATTGTGTTGCAACTGAACCAATTAGGGTTCAGTATTTGAATTGGGGAAGACAACAGTCTAATAGAAAGGACAAGAATGAATAGAATAAGGTGCTGTTTATTGTAGAATATTGTGATTAGTATACTATATGGGGAAAGCCACAAGGGGATGACATAGTGGGATGTTCCATGTAGGGTTTAAAGCCGAGGAATAACTTGTTCAGGGATCAGCAGGCTGAATTGGTAGTGCTCCTAATTAGGAGAAAGTGCCCGCAGTTTGACATTGCCGTCATATTGGTTCATGTTGTTAGATATATCAAGGGACAACTCATAGAGCGCCCCCTGTGTATTGTAATATACGTTGGCAGAAAATTCTGGAAACTTGGTTGCAACTCCCCCCTTGCCCCTTTTTTGTTGTCAGACACCAAGATTGGAGCCTGCAGAAGATCTGGGAAGGTCCACACAAACAACTTTTGGATAGGGATGGCACAACAGGGGCACAAGCAATTGTGGTGAAGTTTCTTGGTGTTTTCTTGGGAATCTTCAAGCTGATAGGTGTGGTTGTCATAGCCCGCAGCTATCTTGAAGGGCCCCAAGTGGTTAGGTTCTAATTTGGCTGAATTAGGGTTGGAGGTGTAGACAGGATCACCTATGGTGTATCTGGCCTTGAGGTGTTTCTTCCTTCCTTCAATTTGTTTGTGTTCAATCTCCTGGGCCTTGGCACGCCACTGGCTCAGGGATGGGTTGTCAACAAAGGGGGTTTTCTGGGAACTGTGAACCATGACTTTCCTTGTTCTACTTCATTAAAGCTGTCAGGTGTCCCAAATGCCAGGGTGCTGGGGCTGAACCTAGTGCCTCTGTTGATTCTTGCTTGTAGGATAAGTATAGTGGTGGGCAGATGTTCAGTCCACGCGGTATTGGGATGCTCCTGTGAGATCTTGGCAATCAGTTGGACCAGTGAGCTTTTCAATTGCTCTACATGTAAATTGGCTTGCAGATGATAGGGGGTTGTGAGTATTTGTTGGAGGGCATTCTTGGTGCAGTACGCCTTCATGACATGTCCAACAAGCTTGGGACTGCCATCTGTGATGAGACATTTGGGCTGCCCAAAGCAGGCCAAAATTTTCTTGCCAATGAAGCGGGTAATTGTGGCGGCGGTGTGATTAGTGGTTGCCCATGCAACTGGCCAGCAGATGAAGTAGTTGAGGACTGTTATGATGTACTTCTTCCCCAGTTGGTCTTTGGGGAGGAGTCCAATAATATCAAGGGCCCACTGCTCAAAGGGCCCCATGGCCTTAATGGGCAGGACAGACTTAGGGGTGTAGGTTTGGACGTGTTCTTTTTGCACAGCACACATGTTTTGAGGAAGTCCAAGATGTTGATGAGGAGCGCTTTTTGGGGAAGCTTCAAATATGGAATTGAGAAAGAAGAGAAGTATATTGCTGTGAATGCCGCCATTCACCATGTTTTGATTTTGCCTTTGTTGGGTTATTTTGAGGATAAATCCCTCTCTTTTGCTTTTGCCCTTTGAAATGAGGCTGGCTCCAAATTGGGAAATACAATTGTTTGGTTTCCTGATTCTGCGCAACTCACTTGCCCCACTCATGCTTGTGGCAAGTGATCCTACCGTCCATGTACTGTTTTGTGATAAAGCTATACAGTATATAATCCCAATCTTTATACCCAATAAAATTTAAGTTCTATTCACATTTTTTTCTTTGTGTCTCCACATACTTTGACGCCTCTCTAACCATGTCTAGCAGATATTATTCATTCAGGGCCACAAGATAATTGCATAGCCTTCCCTGCCATTCTAACCAAGACTTAGTACAAATACAATCCTAAGGTTAGGATTTCCTGTTGTGACTCTGTGCTGCGCCTCAGATCACAACAAAAATGGTGCTCACTACAGGGGCTGTAAGCCCCTTGGTTATCCCTTTTGCAACAACGTTTTTAGGACCTTTGTCTCCTCCCATACAAGAGCCAACTTTGCCTGAAATTACCAGTCCTCCTATTGAGGAAAACATCACCAACCTGTCTATTGTCCCTACCGTGCTGAACCTTGGGAGTGATTCCTGTCTAGTGGCATACCCTTTGGGTACACCTGACTTGGAACAAGTCATGGCAGTAGCCCTCAGGATAGCCTGTGACAGAGCCATCCCTTGCCTCCAGCTTCAGTTCAGATGAGCAGAATACTACAAATTAATTGTAGCTCCACAGTTTCCACAGCATCTCCTCTCAGCAGCTGGCTCTGCTGAACACTTATTTTCATCCTTTGTACAAACCTCCTTAGCCCATCATCAAATGGTATTAGGGCTTCACGTTCAGGGGATTTCATTACTACAAGCCGCCGTCACTCATCACTGAGATCAGTTTGCGGCCTACCAGCAGTAGATCCACTCCCTGTTTTCCTTAGTATCATACAATCAACTTGACTCTGTAACCTCCCAATCCCGCTTGGTCAATTCCATCAAACAAATGCGCCAGTCCATCCCTGAGTATGTCAGAGAGTGTCTTCATGAGTTCCACCAGTTGGAACAGCCCTGGCGCGTCCAAGTAGATTCCACTCTAAACGCCTATCTCACCAACTTTGAAAAACTTGTGCAGCGACTCAAAAAGTTCATTGCTTACTACTTCAATCAATTACAGCAAGTAGAAGTCCATGCTGCAAAAGGCCCCCATGAACTTGGCAAGGAATTCAATCAAGAAAGGGCTGATACTGCTGCTACCATTGCCAAACTCCAGACTCAAGTAAATGAACTATCTATCTCCAAATCAGATGCCCTGCCTTCTCCTCCATCTGATGAGTTAGAGGATAGAGAACAGAGACTATGGGATGTCATTCAAGAGTTAAGAGCATCCACCTGCAGTCAGGATTGCTCTACCAAAGCCCCTCAGCCTGATCCTTGAGTGCTTGCTCTGACAACTCAGGTTGCTGACTTACAACAAGAGGTTGCTACCTTGCGCGAGGTGATGGTGGCTGTTCTTAGTCCAACTGGGGCTGTTGCTGAAGATGGCTGTTGCCCTGGCTTGTCAGGAGCCCCCTGCATTCATTGTGCTAGAGAGTTGATAGCTCTAACTAGTGAGGTGTACCATCTGAAACAAGACCATTCTGAGCTTGATAAAGACGTGTAAGAAATGAGTGAGTTAATCAATTCAGTGAATGATAGGTTTATCCCTTGCCTTTTGGTGGGGCTGTCTCTTACATCCCAACTGGCTTAAATGTCCTTCGTAGTAACAGCACAGGGTCAGCACCTGGATGTTACTGAGTGGCAGACCACCCTAGCTACTAATACAGGCACCCACACTGCTGAAACCTTGACCACCCTCAAGGAAAGTGTTTGCCAGCTGTGGGCCAGACAGCCCCCCACCAAATCCAAAGCAGAATTCTCCTACACATAAATTTATTTGATAGCAACAATGGTGGCCCAACTCCAGAAGCACACTTCAAGCCTACCTTTAAGCAAGTCTTTAACCCCAAAACCTCAACCATCACAGCTTCCCTAACTATCTACAAAACTGCCATGAGAAGAGCCTTGTATGAGGTTAAGAAGGAACACATTATAACCTGTCTGCACCTGACCTGTCAAGAGGCAGTAGTACCAGAGCTGCCCACCATTGAGACCTGGGAAGATATGAAACAACATCTGATTGACAAATTTGGTGGTGACCTTAGTTTGGAAGTGAAGAGGGACACATTTATGCACATTGCTTTCAAGCCAAAGAAGACCCTAGCTGAATTCACGGATAGATTCTACATGGAAGGACAACAACTGATCACAAGCCGCCAGTTGACCGCACATGAAGCATACATGGCTTGTGCTATAAGAGCTTATTCTGCTCTTCCCATGCGTTTTGGCAAACTACTCTTGGCTGCGCCTGCTGTTGTCTTGGAGAATGAGAGCTATGACCTTCTAGTTGGTACTCAATTCCTTAGGGAATATAATGGGATCATCAACTTAAAGGATGGCTACCTCTCTATCTTAGGGTACAAGGTCCCTTTGATCTTTGAAGAGCCAGTTAAAGTTCCCAGAAAGCGCCTCAAGACATGTGCCTTGGAATATCCCACTGGTGTTTTCACTTTAAAATACCGTACCCATTCCTCCAACATGAAGTGCCCTCCTATGGCTTGTCCTGCGTTTTAAGGGGTTCCTCTCTTGGCCACTTCTGCTGTGACTATCCCCCCCTGGGTCTCAGGCTATCCTAGACTCCCAAATATTGTATGAGCTGCCTGAGTGTATGTTCCTAGATTTATACTCTCCTCCCTTGCTAGGACGCAACAAACCCTATCTCTGTCCAGGAATCTTGGACGTCTCTCATAAAGACCCTGTTCAACTGCTGGTTGCCAACTTGACTGCTCTCCCCATACTTGTGTCTAGAGGGAAGGTTGTTGTCTATGGCAGGTTTTTGAATGCTCCTGACATCCTATCACTACATCCCTTTGGTACGTTTCAGGACTTTAACTTACCTGAGGATGAGCCCCAAGTCCTATCATTATTCACTGCTCAAGACTTCCCGCAGCTATCTCCAGTTCAACAGAAAGAGGTGCTTGACCTACTGGATCAGTTTTTGGATATCTTTGCTAAGGATAGCACTGATTATGGTTTAGCCAAAGGCGTCATTCACCAGATTGGTACTGGTGATGCTCCCCCTTTTGCGCTAAGCCCTATCACCACAGTTGGGTAGAGGATGCTCAGGTGTCTAAAGAGCTCAAACAACTTTTAGATGCTGGACTGCTTGCTCCTTCCCAAAGTCCATGGGCCTCCCCTTGCTCATATTGAAAAAGAAGGATAGAGGTCATCATATTGTGATGGACTACTGATGGCTGAATGCCTTGACCAAAAAGGATTCCTACCCCTTACCACGCATTGATGATGCTCTCTGCTGCCTTGGGGGCTCCAAGCTCTTCTCTGCCATGGACCTATCCTTGGGATACTGGTAAGTTGATCTCTCTCCAAAAAATAGACAGAAGACTGCACTCATCACTTCTGAAGGATTTTTTGAGCCTACACAAATGCCGCAAGGACTCTGCAATTCTCCAGCTACTTTCCAACAAGCCATGGACTCCATCCCCCGCAATTTGAAGCTCTTGTGTATCCTATTGTACTTAGATGATATAAATGTCTTTAGTGTTACATTTACCAACCACCTAGCCCATCTTAAGGAAGTTTTCATAAAGATTTGAGAAGCTGGACTCAAGTTAAAGCCATCTAAGTTTGCCTTATTCAAAGAACGCCTTGAATTCTTGGGGCATGAGGTGACTCAGACAGGAATTTGCCCCATAACTAAGTTGAGGCCATTGAAAAAATGCTTCTGCTCTCCTACCTGCAAGAAGTTCAAGTCTTTCTAGGCATGATGGGATACTACAGAAAATTCATCCCCAATTTTGCTAACACTAGTTAACCCTGGGTCCAGCTGCTGCGTAATGTCCCTTTTAAATGGACTGCCAGCCAGCAACAAGCCTTTGAGACTCTCAAAAAAATCTAAAAGAGGCTCCCATCCTATTATATCCTGACTACAATAAGGAATTCATCCTATATACTGATGATAGTGACCTGGCCATTGGAGCTATCTTGGCGTAATTGAATGATGAAGGTATGGATCACCATGTGGCTTATACCTCTTGTGTCCTGAATAAGCATGAGAAGAATTACAGTGTAACAGAGAAAGATTGCCTTGCTGTGCTGCATGCTGTCAAGAAGTTCTGCCATTACATGTATGACTCCCATTTCACTGTGGTTACTGACCACACTTTGCTCAAATGGCTCCAACAACTCAAGGAACCAGAAGGACGACTAGCCAGATCGGCTCTCTGCATGCAAGGATACGGCTTCACTGTGCTGCACCGCCCTGGAATTCAACATAAAAATGCTGATGGACTGTCCAGAATGCCCATCCTTGATCTACACCCTGCTGAGGCTGACATGTTGTACAAATTAATTGGATATCCTTGTGGGAAAATGAGACAAAAGAAGTCTGAGTTGCCCTTTATAAATTATCTGAATACACACTCATACGTGACAATAAGCTATTCAAGAAAGTAAAGGATCACTACCTGCCTTATGTATGACCTAGTCTTTGCCTTTTGGTGGTGCTTCAAGCTCATAAGGAGACAGGACATGGAGGCGTTACCAAGACTTATGCCTGGCTCCAGAAGAATTACTTCTGGGAAAATCTTTACCTGCTGATCCCAGATGTTATTACTAGTTGCCATGATTGCCAACTCCAACAACCAAAGCTGCTGCTCATGAGTTCAAGCTAGTCCCCCCTCAACATGCATTTCACACTGTCAGTATTGACGCTGTAGGACCTCTCCCTTGCTCCCGCTCTGGTTGCTGCTTTATCCTAATTGCTGTTGATTATTTTAGCAAGTGGGTAGTAACTCGCCCTACTAAGAACATCACTGCCAAAACAACCACCACCTTCCTGCTGCAAGATGTAATCTTTTTCCACAGTTGCTCTCAAGTGTTGTTGTCTGACAATGGGACTAACTTCAATGCCAAGTTAGTGACCTCTGTTTTTAAAGCCTTGGGGTCCCACCAGTCCTTCTCTGCCCCTATAATCTTTCCACTAATGGGGCGGTTGAGCGCGCAAACTCAACTTTGGTTTCTATCATGAGGAAAATCACTAACTCTAACGCCACCAACTGGGATCTATACTTACCTGCTGCTCTCTTTACCTATTGCCTTAGCAAACATTGTGTCACCAGGTATTTCCCTTTTGCTATGTTGTATGGTTGTGAAGCCACCACTATGTTGCTCCTGGGGGCCCCCTACTCTCCTCTGATAAGGCCATGAATCCTGATGATCATATCAAAGATCTAGTCAATTAAATCATTTATATATAGGCCTCTGCCTACACAACTGCCTATAAGACCAAGCTGATTGAGCTCTCCCCTGACAATGCTGGAAGATCTCCCCTGCCTGAGTTCAACATTGGGGGCCATGTTATTTACTATCAAAATAGAGTAGGAGGACACACTCATAATCTAAACTTGTTGTGGATTGGGCCCTTGTAAGTGACCTTCAAACAAGGGTCAGAGTATACTGTAAAACTCCTCTCTAGTGGTCAAAAGTTTGCTTGTGTGAATGCCAAGTTCCTCCGCAAATACTACCCCTCTAAGGCCAATATAGAGGGGGCAATGCTGTGAATGTTGCCATTTACCATATTTTGATTTTGTCTTTGTTGGGTTATTTCAAGGACAAATCCCTCTCTTTTGCTTTTGCCCTTTGAAATGAGGCTGGCTCCAAATTGGGAGATACAATTGTTTGGTTTTCTGATTCTGCACAACTCACTTGCCCCACTCATGCTTGTGGCAAGTGATCCTACCGTCCATGTACTGTTTTATGGTAAAGATACACAGTATATAATCCCAATCTTTATACCCAATAAAATTTAAGTTATATTCACATTTTTGTCTTTGTGTTTCCACGTACTTTGGCGCCTCTCTAGCCACATCTAGCAGATATTATTCATTCAGGGCCACAAGGTAATTGCATATCCTTCCCTGCCATTCTAACCAAGACTTAGTACAAATACAATCCTAAGGCTAGGATTTCCCGTTGTGACTCTTTGCTGCGCCTCAGATCACAACATATATTTTATTGGATAATACTTTAAACTTATATAGCTTTAGCTGTGGCAGAGATTTAGTTGGATCAAACCTAGGGGTTGGTCATGTGCAGGATGGGTTTAAGTCACTGGATACTTGGACAGTTATGTGATATTGCTTGGTTGCCATTTCTGGTATGTCAAACTGTATATTGGGAGGGCACCAAATTGGGCAATGACAGGATGTTAAGTGGATTGGCGGTAGCCAGAATACTTGTACATCCAGATCCTTGACGTTCCCCCTTAAGGGGTTACTCTGGTACATCAGTAGGGGGCTTTGTCTTGATGGCTGCCACCTGATGTTCCTGGAGTTGTTTGCTAGTTGGTACCAGTTGGGTCAAGTGTTCTCCTTTGCTAAGGCGGAGACAGGCTCTGTGGTATTTCTTGACAACGGGGTCTTTGGCACCTTGGAATTTAACTAGATAGGTGTTTCTGTCTGGTCTATACTTGATGATTCTTCCTGGCCCTCTGTGTACTGAGTCTAGCTTCTTTCTGTTTCCAGCCAGGAGCCAGAAGGGGGAGTTGGTGGGGAGTGGTTCCTCTGTAGAGGTTACCTTTTGTGATTTGAGCCTTTTTGTTTCTGCTATTTTAGCTTTGAGCAGTATGTGTTGTAGAGTTGGTACTTGTTCTACTGTGGGGGGGGGGGTTTCCCAGGGGTCTTTATGTATGGTTGATTGTTGTGGGTAACTATCTCTGGTTTTTATCCGTATGTTAGTTCAAACAGTGAGTGCCTGTCTCTTGATTGGTGCAGACCCAGGATACTAATAATGCATTTTTCACGTATAGTGGCCATGTGTCTTTGGCTTTACCATCCATTATTTTCTCAAGGGTTCTGATAAGACTGCTGTTTAGGAATTCAACTCTGCCGTTGGCCTGTGGCCTGTAGGGCGAGGTTGTAGAATGTTTGATGTTTTAGGATTTTATTTTGTTGTTTACTACGTGACCTGATAACTCTGTTGCTCCATCAGTTATAATGTAGTCTGGAATGCCGTAGTCAGCTATGATTGCTTTTTTAATGAATTGGTTTATTGTTTCTGCTTTGTGTTCCTTTGTTGCCCAGCAGATGGGCCAGCATGTAGCAAAGTCAATGGCTAAAATTAGGAAACATAGATTTGTCTTAGTTTCTGGGAAGGGGCCCACTACGTCTAGTCCCCAAACCTTGAATGGTTCAGGGCCAGGTACTGGGTTAACTGTTGGCTGGGGAGCCTTTGTGTTGGTTTATTTCTTGCACACTGTGAACTTTTTCAGAACATCAATTATATCTTGTTTGAGATTGGGCCACCATACTATCTCTTTTAGTGTGAGGTATAGGTTATTAGCCTTTGTATGTCCTAGTAGAAGGTGATGTCTCAATATGGTGTCAACTCTTTGTGTGAGTGGGATGTAGGGAACATGTTTGTCATTAACAATTTAATATACAGTGCCATTTGATAATGGAAATACTTTTCCTTCCTTACTAATGTATTGTAGGTTAGATGGTGTGTTGAGGGGTCTTTTCCTTTGGTTTTATACTCAGTATTATATAGGTTTGATCAGTCAGGGTCTAAGTGGTCAGAATGATCCTCTCTTGGCTGACATAGCGTAGAGAGAGCGTCATCTGTGACCAGCTATGCCCCTTTTTGTATTGGATGTCCAAATTGAGCTACTTCAGCAGGGACATCCAATTGGCTTGTTTCTGTGCAAGTGTGTTTGAGTTTTGAATTAGATTAAAGATTTATGGTCAGTTAGTACTCAGACATTTAAATGTCCTTCTAGATAACATCTCCATTTCTTGCATAGCTGATATATTGTTAGCAATTCCTTATTGTGTATTGGGTACCTCTGCTCAGTGTTGGTTATTTTTCTACTTTTGTAACATACTGGCAGGAAGTCTTGCTGCCCTGGCTGGCAGATGCGTAGGACTGCGCCAATAGCAATGTCACTGGCATCTGACTTGAGCTTGTAGCACCTGTTGCTATTTGGGTATTGCAAGATTGGTGCTTCAATCAAAGCTTGTTTTAATAGTTGGAAATTCTTGTCGCATTCTGGTATCCAGATGAATTTCTTTTTGGCATTACCCTTGGTTAAGCCATTGATTGGTGCAGTGAGCTTTCCACAGTCTTTGATGTATTTCCTTAGGTAAGCTACCATTCCAAGAAAGCATCTAACTTGTTTAACAGAGATGGGGCGTTGCATGTTGTTTATGGCTTTTATTTTGTCTAGATCTGCTTTGATGCCACTGTCAGAGACAATGCGGCCCAAGAAAAGGAGTTCCTTTTCCATAAATTGGCACTTACTAGGATTGGCGTAGAGTTTGTGCTTTGCAATTGATTGAGTGTCTTGCAGACATGTGTGAGGTGTTCCTCTTTTGTTTTTGAGAATCTAATGATATTATCAAGGTAGCATAATGTATTTGAGAGGTTGTTTAGCGCTTGGTTCATCATAGTGACAAATGTTGCGGGAGTGTTGGTAATCCTAAAGTTCATTACTTTACATTCAAAGGATCCAAATTGTGTACATAACACAGTTTTTGGTATGTCCTTTTCTTTTACTTCAACTTAGTTATAACCTGAGGTGAGGTCAATTTTAGAGAAAAATTTGGCTCCAGAGAGTCTTGCAAACAGATCCTCTATGAGTGAAAGGGGATATTTATTCTTTACTGTGCTTGCATTTAGTTCTCTGTAATCAGTTAGTAGGTAAAGAGTGACTTCCTTTTTCTTTACAAAGAACACTGCTGCCCCCACAGGATTCAGACAGGCAAATAAATCCTTTGGATAGGTTGTCCTCAATATGGGTTTTGAGGGTTTGGGTCTCCATGGGGAAGACTCTGTAGAGAAGTGCAGGTTTAGGAATGGTTCTACACAGGTTGATGCCATGTTTGATCTCCCGTTCAGGTGGTAACTCTATGAGCTCTTCCTTGAATACATGAGCATATTTGTTTAGGAGTACCACAAGTTCTGGGCATTGGATTTTGGTTGTTTGTATATTATTGAATTTGGTGTACCTCATTATGTGGAGGGTACTGTCTTTGGTTAGACATTCTGAGCTGTCCTGGTTTATGACCTGGAAAAATACTGTGTCTCTTAGAACAAGATTGTTGGGTTCTTTGAGGATATTAAAATTGACTCTGTTGAGTTTGATGGTCATGGTTTTTGCTTTCCAACATATGCTGGGGCTCACTTGGGTGAACCAGTCCATGCCTGCTACAATATTGTAGTTTATGTTGTTCATGAAGAGTCCTTTGATGGGCGTTTGTATGGCTTGGAGGTCAATTCTGAAGGGATTTGTTTTGCCTTCAAGTATAACCTTTGATTTTTCTGCCATTCTGGCGTATTTGAAGTTGGATTTGACAACTGGTATTTTGTACTTGGTTACAAAGGGTTTGCTAACCATGGTGTGTTGTACACCAGAGTCAAATAAAATTTTATGTGTATGTGATTTGTAAGTGCATGGTTAGACAAGAAGTTGTGAGCAATCTTTAATTTCTACATTCATAAAAATGGAGGATTGCGGGACACGTGGGATGCAAGCAGCAAAGTTTGTGCCTTGGTACAGTTTCTTGTCAAGTTGGGGAGACAGGTGCACTTAAGCCTGTTCCTCCTCCTCTTTTCCCTGTTCCTCTGTTTTGAGACCTTTGAGGTCAGATAATGTGGGGTCAGATTCATATTGGGTTGCTGTCTCAGCATTGTTTACTTTGCAGTGTCCTCTTTCTTGGGACAGGAGTGGTTTGCGCTTTGGCTGCAATTGCCATTGTTGCAATTGGAGTTGCTGTTGCTATGATTGGTGTTTTGGAGTTTGTTGCCATTGAGTTTTCTCTGCCATTGCCGTTTGAGGAGCAATTGCTGTTGCATGCAGCATATTCCATGTTTGCGCATTTTTCTGTGTGTTTGGATTCTGCAATGAGCGCAGGCATGGAGGTGTTGGCTTCTGGACGGATGAGAGCAGCAACAGAGGGTTTCATTCTGTTGATGAATGAGGCTTTGATGTGTATGTTGTCAGCTTACACTGGATTTTGGATTTTGCGGTGTATTTCCTCAAATTCATTGATGTAGGCTGTAATAGTGGTCTTCTGAGATTGCTGAGCTGTTTTGCAATGTCTTGGAGGGATTTGGTGATGCAAAAATTGTGTGTGATGTCCTCTTTGAACTCTTCCCAGTTGTAAAGCTGGTTGTCAGTTTGTGAGCCAACCCAGGTGGCAAACCAGTTAGCTGCAGCCTTGTACAGGCTCTTGCTGGCTTTCTGGATCCATTTTTCATGGGGGATGCAGCTGGCGCAGAGTTTAGCAGCTGAGTGGTTTAGCCAGTTAATGACATTTTCTTTGTTTCACCAAAGAGCTTGTTGATATCAATGTATTTGGTGTTGGTAACTTCGCCTGTAATAGGCAGTTGTGTGTTTGTTTGTAGTTGAAGAGAGTGACTGTATTGAACTATCTTGGCACATGTGTTGGGCATGACCAGACCTTCAAATACAGTGCATTCACTAGGTATATCTATGTCAATGTTGTGGGCACAGAAGTACGTTTTCCAGGTCTCCTAGGATGTGGCCTGGTTGAGTACGTGAGCAAAGGTGGGCAGGTTTTGGTCAGTCATTTTCTCTTTCATGGGTGTGGTCAAAAACCTGTAGCTGCTACCAGTGATGAGGAGCGCCTTTCAGGGAAGCTTCAAATATGGAATTGATAAAGAAGAGAAGTATATTTTCTTTGGATAATACTTTAAACTTATATAGATTTAACTGTGGCAGAGATTTAGTTGGATCAAACCTAGGGGTTGGTCATGTGCAGGATGGGTTTGAGTCACTGGATACTTAGACAGTTATGTGATATTGCTTGGTTGCCATTTCTGGTATGTTGAACTATGTATTGGGAGGATACCAAATTGGGCAATGACTGGATGTTAAGTGGGTTGGCGGTAGCCAGAATACTTGTATATCCAGATCCTTGACAATGTCTTGGCGCATATGCAGCCACCAAACCTTACATTTCATGATCTCAAAGAGGTTGCGTCCTCTGATGTGACCCAAGGTGCAGTGGTAGTGTAGTATGGTGTTGCCTTGTTGTGTGGTAGGAATGTAGGGCGTCTTTTCACCTGTCTCTGCCCGGCGGCAGACATTGCCAGCATTGGTGGTGAACTGACTTTTGTTGTCCTTTAGCTTGGAGATGATTACTGAATTAAGGCCTTCATAACAAGTTGCTTCAGGGAAGAGATAAAGCATGGGCCAAGCTTGGTCCAAGTTGTTGTCCCCAGTGATAGAAACTATGTAGAGCCTTGAGAGGACCTAAGCTGTAACAAGTTCCTTCCCAGGCTTGTACTCAATGCACAACTGGTAAGAGGATAGGCACTCAACCCAGCCTGCCTGACAGCGTGTCAAGTGGGAAAGTGTGTTGAAGTGTTGGAGTGACTTGTGATCTGTCAGAACGCAGGGTGTAAAGGTGGCCCCTTCCAGGTAGCAGCGCCATTTCTCAATGCAGTGCACAATGGCCGCTAACTCTTTATCATGTATGGGGTAATGTTGCTCTGAGTCAGTGAGCTTCCTGGATTTGTATGCTACAAGGAGGAAGACACCCTTGTCAGTTTCTACTTATAGCACGCCCCCTATGTCCCTGTCAGAGGCGTCAGTCTTGAGTTCATACTGGTGGTTCCAATTGGGGAATTGTAATACAGACGCAGTTGTAAGTCTTTGCTTCAACGTTTCAAAGGCTTGATCTCTGAAAGGGGTCCAATGGAAGCGCTGTTTAGTGTTTAGGAGTTCATTGAGGGGCGCAATTAGCTCTCCACAATTGGGGATAAACTTGCGCATGTAGGCCACCATGCCTAAGAAGGTACGTACCTGTCCCACATTGGTGGGAGGCAGCATGCTGGTGTTTGCCTTGATTTTGGAAGGGTCAGGCTTTATCCCTTGGATAGAGATGGTGTGCCCAAGGAACAAGAGCTCCAACTTGAGATATCACATTTGGATGGTTTAGCTTTTAGCTGATTTTTCCAAAGGGTGGCAAGGACAGCACTGAGATGTTGGAGATGCGTGGTTTGATATTGACTGAAGACAATAATGCTGTCAAGGTACACAGCAACACACTTTTCAATCCATTCCTCAAATGCTTTGTTCATCAACATGGCAAAGGTGGAAGAATTGTTGGCCATTCCAAAGTTCATGACCTGACACTCAAACAACCTGTAGTGTGTGCTGAAGGCAGTTTTTACCTCATCCCCTGGTGCAATGTGGACCTGGTTGTACCCTGCAGTGAGATCAATCTTGCTAAAGACCTTTGCATCCGCAAGTGTGTCAAACAGTTTGTCAATTGATGGCAGGGGGTACTTGTTTTTAACAGTCACCTCATTTAGGGCGTGGTAATCTGTAACTAAGCAAATAGACCTGTCCTTCTTGGCTACAAATAAGACAGAAGCCCTGTATGGCAAAAGCAAGGGGCGGATAAAGCCCTTGTTGAGTGCGTCCACAAGGTGCTGGCAGAGGGTCTCATCTTCTTTTGGTGTCAGGCAATAGAAGAGACGTGCTTTGGGTAATGATCCCTTGTAGTTGCACAGCATGCTGGATCTCTTGGGGAGGGGGTAGTTGGTCCAGTGTTTCACTGAACACGTCCTTATATTTCTTGAGGAGAGCAGCAAGTGCTGGTGGAGGTGGAGTGGTCAAGAGAAGGGCTGCAGATGGTTCAGCGTAAATAACTTTGACTGAGCATTGATTAAAGTCTAGTTCCCCCCTTGAAATTGTACAACCTGTTTCTGTTATTATGAAAAACACAATATTGTGAAGTAACTTGCTCATCTTGACAGGATATATCTGAAAGCCCACCCCGTTTCTATTGAGGGTGATTAAAGACATATCCCAGTTGATGTAGATACATCTGTGACAAAGCCTGTCAAGGCTAGCAATTACATTGTGGCTGAGCCCTGCTATGATTGGTTCAGAGAGCTTAACTTGAATGTTCCCCATTCTCTCAGAGAAGGGTACTGTCTCATGGGTAGTTGTCACTCTACGGAAATCAGCTACTTGTACTGCCTTGAATCTGCTTGGCACTTGGTCTAATTGTTGGGAGTCAGCAAACGCCTGGTCAACCATTGTGTGATTGTCCCTGGTGTCTACCAGTATTTTGTGGGTATTACCATAAAAACAAAAGGGATAGGTCAAGTGGGTTACTTTATTTGAAGAGTGGCTTGCTTAGAGAACGGGGCTGTTGCTGTGAACCTGGAATATGTCAAGGGTTTTGACTTCATGCACAAGATAGTTGCAGGGATTCTTTGCAAGAAGGGATTGAGAGTGAGGGTCAAGTGGGGTTTTAGAACCTCTTGTAGCTACAACCCCTAGGCTTTTACCTGGTCCTCAATTTGTTCTAGTTGGAGTTCCCCCTTGCAGGGGCGCTTAACCCCATTTTCCTACTGGTGTGGCTGGTGGAAGCCTACTTGGTTGTGGGCACTGTCAGGTGCGGGACAAGGTTGGGGTGGTGCATTATTGGAACCGCAGAAACACATTGAAGCCTGATTATTTGCCTCAAAAATGGCTTTGTAGCAGTCATTGATGGAGGTGCAACAACCTATAAGAACCTTCTTGCAGATATGTGGTTTGAGCCCATCAACTATCAAGGTAAGAAGTATGGCATTTCCATTGGTCACGGCTTCAGGGGCGGTGGTGAGAGCTTGTTGTCAGGCAGCTATATCTAGGGACGGACTCAATCTGTTTGATGGCTAGGAGGGGAGTTCCCACCATAATGGGTGAAAAGGTTTAACTATAGCTAGACTTTGCAGCGTCCCTGAACAACGCCCAAGTGACATCTATTTCTTGGCTGGCCCAGTTAGTGAACCACACAGCGGTGGGCCCTGTGAGGCGCCCAGACGCAGTAGCAACCCACACAGGCTTGGGTACTTGAAAGATGCAGAGGCAGGTTTTGGTTGAATGGAGCTAACTGACAATGTCCTCCCCTTTGACGCCACCTGCAAAGGATTAAAGCTGAAGGTTGAGCATGTGTTGCAAGAGATCTGACTGGGGTAGAGTAACCTTGCGTTGCGCTGCCCAAGGCAGAGTTGGTTATACATACTTGTAAGTACCAGTTGATCTTGATAAATGACATACCCTTTGGGGATGTCCCCCTTGGAGATTGGCAGGAAGGTCTCTTGATGGTGAGTAGCCATACAGCCTGTACTCTGTCCTTTCTTGGGGGGTTTCTTTTAGGTAGGTTGTGAACCTACTTCTGCTACCACTGTTGCAACTAAATCCATTAGGGTTCAGTATTTGAATTGGGGAAGACAACAGTCCAATAGAAAGGACAAGAATGAATAGAATAAGGTCTTGTTTATTTTAGAATATTATGATTAATATACTTTATGGGGAAAGCCATAAGGCCACAAGGGGGTGGCATGGTGGCATGTTCCATGTAGGGTTTGAAGCCAAGGAATAACTTGTGTGGGGATCAGCAGGTTGAATAGGTAGCGCTCCCTATTAGGAGAAAGTGCCCGCAGTTTGACATTGCAATCAGATTGGTTCATGTTGTTAGATACGTCAAGAGACAACTCATAGAGCACCCCCTGTGTATTGTAAGATATATTGGCAGACAAGTCTTTAAACTTGGTTGCGCCAACTGGGTGATCATAATTAATATTGACTAGTCTTACAACTAAGGTCAATCAACTGTCCTGTCCTACATCCAGGACAAGAGTGCTGGTTGCCCTATTGCTCACCAAGATTAAAGGATCAATTTTGTTTTACAGTGAGGAATAGTTTATCCAATCAACATACAACAACCTGACTCCCAGCCCATATGGGGTTGACTTGATTGATAGTCATCAAGACAATAGCTCTGCTCAAGCCCTCTTTCCTGACCCCATACATGGCACCAGTTAGTAATCCAATCAGAATGGTAACCCTGGTTTTTAAAAACTGCCTGCTAAAGTCAAATTGCTCCCCCTTCAGTCAATTAGGCTACATTTCCTGTGGCCTAGCGCCTTAAGCGCTAAATTATTACTGTTCAGATTTCCCAGGAAATTTTGGTACTAAACCAGTGTGGCCTAACCTGGAACCAAATTTTCAACCAATTAAAATTTTCCTGAGCCACTTTCATGTAATAATTCAACAACTTTGTGAGCAAGGGGAATGAAATTGGGATGGCCAAGAAGCAGAAGAAGGCACCCAAGTCTCTGATCAATGAAGCATATACAATTATGTTTGATCTCCTGTAGTAGAACCCTAATCTTTCCCTGACCCAAGTCCAGAACAGGTTTATAATCATGGTATATGGGTACTAGTGTATATTGTGCATCTCTGAATGCATGAAAAAGTGGTCTTGGTCTCTGTGTTGGCCAATTTTAGCAGAAGCCAATGGGATGGCAGCAAAGGTTTTTCATATGATCCTACCATAGTATTGACTAATATTTGATGCTTGAAAATTTTATCTGATGATTCCATATTCATCTTGTACTAAAAATTGTCTATTTTATTTGAAAATTTTGGAGAGCATGGAAAAGCTGGTAAGACCAATGGAAGGAAGAAAGTCAAAAAGAGGACTTTCATTAGTGCATTTTTGGCTGTTTTGGCCAAGGGCTCTGTCTATTATCAGAAAAATCCTTTTTATACCATTTGATTATGAGTATAACTAGATCCTTGGTGGATTTCTTGACTCCTGGGATAACTCAAATTCCTCCTATTGAGTTTTATTGAGCCACCTGATGGAAAAAATTCTAATTTCACCAAGACAATAAAAGAACATGGGCACCAGGCCTTGATTTATACAGCTGGCCATACATAAATCTATCTAGGCAATGGCATGTTCTATAATATTAGGAACATTGTCTGGAAGAGGCAACCCTAGTCCTTCAATGATCTATGTCTTAGTGTCTAATACCATGCTTCTCTCTTTAGTTGGAAGATGGTGGCTGACTTGTTTTCTCAGCTTGTTTTCCAAGTAAGTAAGGGTAGTTAATTACATTAGGACAAACACCTCCCATCCTAGGTCACAGCTTTCTACCACACAATCAAACTGATGATAGAGAAGGAATATAAAGGGCTTTATCTGTTGTAATTCACAAAAAATCTACTTAGTTCTCCCTCTGCCACCACCAATCCTCCCATGCCAGCCCCTCTCACTCATCCAGTTCCAGACCTCTAAGGCTAGCATCACCTCCAAGCCTTCTTTTTCACACTTTTCTGCCTAATAGTCATCATTCATCCTGCACCAAATAAACTCTCCATTATAAACATTTTTTATTTATATAATATATTATCCATAAGTTCAACTGTTTAATTTTATCTTTGTTTTTATTTCATTGTTTCCTATATGTCTAGCTTGTTTCTATAAAATATCATATGTTTACTATGATGTGTATCTAGATCCAGAATTTTTTTTAAACTCTTTAGACAGCCTCTTTTGATATTAATAATAAAAATTTAAGTTTAGTTAAGTTTAAATTAGATGATTATATAATTTTTGTGTTTAGAAAAGTTGTCTGTGATCTAAATTCAAACCTTAATGATAAACTTTAAGCCAATCAGAAGCTATGTGAGAAATTGATTGTTGGGACATAAAGGATCATTCAAAGATAATTTGATTGATGGGTGCTAATTAATCAGATTGTCTAGTTGTTTTGCCATTGTGCACCACAGCAGCAATGTCGCACAATGGCAAAACAGCCATACAATCAGATTAATTGGCACCCATAAATCAAAGTATCTTTGAATGATCCTTTATGTCACAACCACCACTTTCTTGCATAGCTTCTTATTATCTTAAAGTTTATTATTAAGGTTTTGAATTTTGATCACAGGCAACTTCTATAATATAATACTTGTATAATGATCTAATTTAAAATTAACTAAACATACATTTTTATTATTTCTATCACAAGAGATTGTTTAAAAAATTAAAACAATACAGCAATTATGGAAGTATTTTAACCACAAATCAAACAACACAAATAGAGAATATCTAAAATAACATATAAACAAGGGTAAAAAAAGAAAATAATGGGATATTGTAATTATACAGAAAATTAACAAGAAAACACAAAGGGACAATAATATCAGAATAATACAGAGTTTATTAGAGTGAAAATTATAAAAACATACAAAAAAGTTTATAAAAAATCAAATGAGAGAACTTGGGAAGCTTCCAAAAGACCTTGACTCAGCAATTGCTGATATCAAGGAAATTGATTTCAAAATTGAGGAAAAAGTCATATCTGCTGTCCTAAAAGGTGACAAATTTGACAAGGTATCTTCCAAGGCCCTGATGACCAAAGTTTCTGATACATAAAATGTCAGGGATTCTTTCCCTGACTACATGAATCTTATTGGCAACCTTTGCAAAAACAATTCCTCAAACCAACACAACAACAAAGAATTTGGGGCCAGTTTTTATTTGAACAAGGAGTTCAACGGGAATCAAACTCAGAACCCTAAAGAAGATCCAGCGTTAATACAGAATTAACTGTTCAACTTATTTTACCTTTATATATGTATTCTATTCATTTGACTTTTGCTCTGGCTTTTGAATTGATTTTCAAAAAGGTTATTAACACACTTAACAACGGCACTTACCGCTTGCATCTTGATTGGCTGCCGCTGTCTTCCTTGCTGCTCTGGAATCAAAAGAGACTATATTTGATCAAAGCTCCGTACTTAGTTTTAAGTAATTATCTTGCCACACTCCGCTTAATTATGTACAGCACTATGGCTTATCCTTGGATCCACTGATTCAACTTTTTAACTATGTAAATCATTAAGTTCTACTTTTATCATTGTTTGGAAAAAGGTATTACTTTGATCACAAGCTCATGAAAATCCCTCTTATTCTCTAAAATACCACTTAAATGTCCCAGCCTTCAGTTTGAGGGTATTTAAGTGAGCTATTCTCATTATTTCTCTTTGTTCCAACAATAAAGATTTTATACCACACCTGCTACTCCTTCATCTTCTGATAACATATTTTTGAAGCCATGAGAGGAATTTTATTCATATCCTAGTCTCTAGCTTCCTTCTTGCCAGTGGTATCAATCTTGGAAAACCCAACACCTACAACTGACTGGTACAACTCTTCTCCAGATGACACCCATCAAAAGGAATCACTTGCTCATGGATGGTTCAAATACCCTTCCAGCCACTGGGGACGTAAATTCCAATATAGTTGTTTGTTTACTCCACCTCCTACTGAACCTGCTCTGGTTAGACCTTACACCTCCTTTTACCTCTTGACATACATAGTGGGTTACTATCTACTTGGTTGTTTCAGTTCCATGTTTGGAAGATTTGCTTACCTGGGGCACCTAGGACATCTTGCAATGGTCACAGTTCCTATTGGCTTGTTAATAGCAGGATTAAACTTAGGGGCTTTGGCCCACTAGCTAGGGAGCTTGTTCCCTGCCAAGTGGGTCCCTGACATAAAAGAAGACATTTGAACATTTTCTCAACATTCAGAAGACTGTAATCAAGGGAATATAGTTTAAAGTACATACTTTTTCTGTGCCATCTGTCTTAGTGGATGACCCCAAGATGTAAAAACATCTGAAGCCTGCCAAGGGAGTACAAAAAGAGGATACTGAGATGCCTGTATAGCTTGTTTCACCCAAGGTGACTTGCCCTGCAGAAAAAGCTGATAAAGAAGAGGCCAAAGAAATTAATATAAATATTAATAAAAACTAAAATACTTATCTTTTTTAGAGATCATTGATGGTTTTATTAGAAAGGTCCTGATCCTGTACATTCCTGCAACTTTTTATGCTAACTAAGCCAACCATGTGGGCAGGAAGCTTTACTTTTCACCTCCTGTTGTCTACAATATGGAGAACAAGATCAATGGTGTCTTCACAATGTCAAGAAATTCCCTCTCCCATCTGAATCATGTCAAGGACACTGCAAAATGGGCAGTAACAGTGTATAAGGACACAAAGCTGGTCTGCCTGGACCTGGTGGCCCTTGGTAGAGTTTACTGTGTAAACACCATTGAGCTTGTTTGGGATACTCTCATTCAAGAGCCTAACATATATGAGACAGGCTCATGGGCACTTGCTTATAATTTCTGGTGAACCATACCTTATTTTATTTATTGGAGAACTTTATAGGCACAGTGATGAAATTAGCTGTCACCAATCCAACAGCTGTAAAGAAAACAAGAATTCTTCTGGAAGACTTTGAAATGACATGGACCAGGGACATGACTGGAATTTACCTGAAAATGGAGAAAATTTTCTCCAAGAAAAAATATGAGGAAAAGATTTGCATGGTTTTTAGTAAACTGTGTGAGTTTCTGGAGGCCTTTGCTAGGAAAAGGCTCTATCTCATGATTTACCTTGGGTATTTGTTTTACTTTGAGATGGGTGCCTGCATAAAAGACGTTTACAGTGTAACACTTAGAATCAACAAGGCCAGGATCATCCTGGACATCAAGAAGGATGCCCTAATATATGACTCAGTCAACCAGATATTTCAGGACGCCCTGGTCCTGGTGGGAATCTATGAGTTTGTAGTCCTACCAGAAAATCTGCTTCTCTAGTTTTACTTTATCATCCTCTCTTTCACTAGCCTTTGAAAAAATTTAATCATGATGTATCCACTGTATATGGTGTGATTGTGGAGGCTGTGTGCTACCTTTATTGCCAGGTGGTGGCACACAGGCAAACACACCACAGGCATAAAAAATAAATATATTCTCCCCTAAAAGATATTTAATTTTATTTGAATTCTTTGTTTTTATACTATAGTCAAATTCTTGGCAACTTCACCTAAAAGGTACATTACAAAAACAATATATATATGTAAAGCATATATTTATAAATTATATGTTAATATATCAATTATTAAAAAAGTATCCTATACTTTAAAAACTTTATTCAATACTTATTTGATTTACCTTTATATTTATTTAATAGGTGTAATATGGACAAATATACATTATTTCATAATTAAGTGCTTGACATAGGCACCACAGGCCATAATAAAGTAATTTAAAATAAAAAAGAAATTGAATCTTTGTGTTACTGATGGTACATTTTTGGACTAACTAATTGGCAAATTTTAAATATAAAAATAACATCAACAAATTTAAACATAATAAAAATAAAAGTAAAGGCATAAAATAAAATGTATATAATATTATTAATATGAGGAATAGAAAAGGCCTTTCAATTGATTAGCTGGTTGACAAGGCACAAAGGGATATATGATTCAGAATGTGCATAAAACTTAGCCACAGTATCAGCTGAAATGGTATGTACCCCAACCTGTAGCAAATAAAACAAGGCCTCCAGCCCAGTTGGAGTCCCCTGTTTGAAAACTTGCTTGAGCTACCCAAAGACCTCATCAACTGGGTTTATTAATGGTGAATATGCAGGAATAAATCATAACTGCATAGGCATTGTGATCAATTGATGTGGGCCAATTGTCATGCCTGTCTTGATCATTGGAAATTCCTTGAGAATATCTGCCACCTTATGGAGATCAACGTTATCCAGCACAATAACATTGGTGAACCCTGAGCTAGTGTACCTGATATGATCTTGTACCAATTGAAGAATGATAGTAAGTTCCTGCTATTATGAGATCCCTTGATTATTTTAAACATCTCAATCCATTTGTACCAAGGAAAGCCATCATTAAATAGGCTGTGTTACAGACTGACACACGCTGATATACTCTGTCTTTAGCACCTCTGGGGACATAGTCATATGAGTTACACATAAACAAGGCAAACACTGAATTGCCAATGTAATAGAATTTGATTGTCTCTTTGTTTTTGAGAGCAGTGTACAACACTGCATTTTTTGCCAGGTCTCAATATTAGCAGGGCTACTGCAGTTATAGGGAGATACTCCAACTTTTTTCCACAGAAAACTCAGCCCCTTGACTACACATTAGAAAAAGAAAATTGAAGCCTTAATACCAAAGTTAGACCTCATCATATATTGTATATTTGCTGGTTCAATATAAAAGGCTCAGTTAATCCACTGAAAAAATGACCCTTTGTGCTCCTTGGTGACCATGGTTGACAGGCACATGCGTTTCTCTGCTTGTAGAAATCAACCAGTATTGAGAAACTGGCTAAATAGTTTTTTGGTATATTTTAGATCCACTACAACAATACCTGCAGCCTTGTGGAGGTCACTGATATCCTGTATCATTTATGATAAAAATAGGGCGCTTTATGTCAAGAATAACTTTCCAAGTTGACTTTTTGGGCAAGGTTGAATTGGGATCCTGTATAATGACTGGCATGCAAGGCATAGGTACCTTATTGTAGAATGTTGTGTGTCAGGAATATTCCTGACATCAGTATCTATGTTACCAAATTGACTCCAATAGGGCAAGAACAGGAGAATATCCCACTATCTAGGCCATAGATTATTCAACAAATACCTCAAACAAGCAAGATGTATGATACAAAAAAATTAAGTATCCAAACAGAGATTAAATGGGTGAGAATATTTTAACCACTAAGCAGAGACCCGCCGCCACCACACAGATGTCCGCCACAACTGCACAGATGCCTGCCACCACTGTGAAGAAGTCTGCCACAAGCGTGCAGATGCCTGCTGCTACCATGTAGGAGTCCACCATCACCTACCCTGCCAACCAGTGTGCGCCTCATGTCACTGTAAAGGAGTCTGCTGCCACTGCACAGACACCCACCACCACCCACCCTGCCAGCCAGCCACCTGATTGTCCTCCTGCCCATTCCCACCAGCCACCCAGTCAGCCAGCTGCCTCCTGCCCACCTTTACTGGCTGGCCAGTCCCCTTTCACTCCCTGGGGAAATAGTCAAATTGGGAAACCAAAAAAGACAATTTCCCTAAATCCTAATTTGGAGGGAACTGCTGTCCAGATTGATAATCATCCCAAAGCAAAAAGGACTGAAAAGCTCATCAACACCCAAATTCATGCCCCCACATTCATTAAGTGATCTTGAATGCATGAAGATAAGGCCAAACTCTTGTCAAACCCAATTCTCTTCCTTGGCAGTAGCCCAGCCAGAACCTATTGGCTCCAACCAAGAATTGTTCCTCCAGCCACAGATAGCAGGTGAACAAATGTTTAGACCTATTCTAAATGCCAAATTCCAACCCTCACAATCCAAACTTTTAGGCTTTCAAATCCCCTTATTTTACTCCCACTTGCAAAACTTTGCACAGTGGTAGACACTATAAATAAAGGACCTCCTCCCAATAATAGGTTGTGATATCATTGAGAGAATTGACCCTCTTTAATATTACTTTAAACATTATCTTCAACAGAACCTAGGAAATAAATATAAGCTTAGTTACCCCTTCCCAGGATCAGATGATGAATCTCTTCACCTTCTTTGCTGTGCTCACAGCTTACCTTGGGTTTGGGTGCCATCAGTTCAATTCCAATCAGTATGGTCTCATGCTGGGCAACACCAACAATATGTATTATGAGGAACAGCCACAGCTAGCTTCTTCTTATACTCTTCTCTGGCCCCTACTGGAGTCCTCTAATACCATCACGTCCATTGCCTTCTATACTGCCAAGTATATTGAGTCCTCATAATTGGCTGTGTTAACGCCCTGTAAAATGGGTTGTTACATGTGACCTTCTTTAACACCTGCTGCTCCTCTACAGCTCTATCAAACTCTGGCTCTTCATCATTTTTTTGGTCACCCTCACTTACATAGGTCTCATAGCTTGTGTCAAGCACTGGCTGAACCTTCTGTATCATGGATGTTGGCACCAACTCATGGCAGTAAACAGGGTCAAATATCACAGAATTGAGCTAAACTTCCTTGTTGCTCACTCTTTTAGGTGTGGCAACCATGGTGGTCTTTATGGATAGCTTTGACACCCTTAGATTTATGCTTCATGCCCTCCTAACCTGTGCAACTTGAACTGATTGTTGTTTCTGTGCAACCTCATCAGTATCATTTTCTCTCTTTTTTCCTTCCTGAGTTGGCACTTGTGTTACGCTAGCACAATTTTTTGAGCCATGGGGACTCCCTCAACCACAGCACACACTGGCTGTGTTGCCACTCTGTTGTTTTTCTCTTTTGTTTTTACTATAAAATAAAATACTAATCCAAGCCCAATTAAGTTACAGCCCTGGTTTTAATTTTTCTTTTTATCTGAATATGGTTATTTAACTAGAATATAAACCACTCAACTAACTGCTTATAGATTTTTTATTTCTTAATTAGTTATTTTTGGTTTTACAACACCCGTTTTAGAATACCCGAAATAATTTCTGCCCTTTCCCCAGATTTTACGTCAAAAATAAGCACCAACACAATGTTTTTAAAATTTGTGTTTCAGATTGTGTGCCTAATTTTAGATACCTTGGTATCATTCTTGATTATAATTCATTGCACACAACAATTGTGTGGTTTTGTTTACTGGTTGAGATGCTATAGTGCTTTGTTTTTGGATTGAGTTTTGACTCACCACGCATGAGTGTACTTTGCCACCAATTTAAATAGTAGACATATGTATAGCAACAGATAACTGAATTCATTTTTTTGTGAATTCCTTTATTTTGTACTGTATTTGAAATATTTTTGTTTCTATTATGAGCTGTTTATTGTTGTGTTGAGCCATTTTGTCTATCAACACCCAAAATCACTGTTAACAGAGGGTATATTTTACACTGATACTTGGAGTTTGCTTAAATCTGAGTCCATTTCATTTAAATCTGAGTTATTTTTACTTAGTGCCATAGCTGTGAAAACTAATTTATATATTATTAATGTTTATAGTGTCAAAACTGTGAAGTAGGCTCTATAGAAATGATTTAACCACAAAGAAAGCAAACTACCCAATCTGAATCTCAATCAATAAGAAGCCAGGATCAGCATTCAAGTGAGTCTCAAACAGGGACAAGGCAAACAGAATAATTACCTTATAAGCTTCTAAGACGTTTTGTAACAGTAGCAGAGGCCTTATTGGTACTAAACACTTACCTCATAATTCATATTAATTTCATATAAATTTATAATCTTAAGAAAGTGTTTTTAGTTCATAACTATGACTTAGAAGATAAAATTTTCAAAACAACAGGGTCAACCCCTTGTCAAGGTTGTGACTAAACAGGTTCAAGACCCACAATCTAACTTCCCAGTGACCCAAATCCAAATGCAGAAGTTGACTTGAATTTCCAAACCTAGTAACATGACCAGATGACAATCCCTACACAATGAACAGCTCAATCTAGTGCTTGACTCTCTAAAAGGATTAAGCCACCCCTTAATCATTCAATTGAGTGATCTTCTAATCATGTTTCCTATATTTAGATTCACAACAACTATATGGCAGGTGTTTTTCAATAAAGAGCAATATCTAGTCTCCAATCATTTGTCCCCTTTGTAACTCTGCTAAAACAGCACAGTTACAACATTGGTAGCACAGGTAGGTTTTTCATCCTACCTTTTCTTTTCAAAATTCTCCCAGTTGTCTGTACTTGCTGCAGTCAACAAATATACAAAATTATCATGTCTGAACTCCCTGTAGACTGGACTCTGTACACCCCTGGTACCAAGATACCTGATGACTTTGTCCTGTACCAGAACATGGTGATCCCACTACCTACCTTCAATGCCATGTCTGCGCAAGGTTTCTTTCAGGCTCCCTCCTCTATTCTGCAACCAACCAACAAAAGCACCATGCCTGCCTACGTAGCCCAAAGACTGCAAAGCGCTGCCTTGGAACCCTTTTCCAGGACCAACAACAACACTGCCGCATGATTCCAGTCTGCCCAGAGCAAAATGGCCCAGATGGAATGCCCACAGCAATTTTGGATTGCAGAGATCTCTGTTTTCTTGACTCATGACGCAAGAGCCTTGTGCAACAAGTATCATGAGGATCACACTAAGAAGGACTGGGACACCTTTAAACAGAAATTCTTGTCAATATTTTTAGTGAATTACACCACTTGCATGATCATACAGCAAGTGAAGAACTTGAAACAGACAGGCACAGTAAAGGAACTCACCCAAGCCTACAATGAGCTACGCCTATAAGCACCCTCAGATATGATATTTTACAATCCAGCTACACACCTCATATACTATGACGCCCTCAAGTTGCACTTAATGAGACACATCAACCTGGACCAAGTAACCAATCTGCAAAGCTTGTACTGTAAAGCAGAGAAATCAAAAAAACGTCCAATGCGCTACACAAGGTACAAACTGGGAAAAGAGAAGAACCTAAGGGCTCTTCTCCTCAGGACGCTCCAACTGCCATCTGCCTAACAACAGTAAAAATGTAAATAAAAAACTTTTGGGATTCAATGGCCATTCCAATCACACTCACTTCAGAGTTACTAGCACTCAGAATAACCAGGACAAAGGAAAAGCCCAGGGAGAGCATTAAGCAAGCCAAGCTCTCCCTGCCAACCTTCTGCCTTGTCAAATAATAAGTATTGCCCAAATGATGTGGATCAGTGTCCAATGATCCAGGTTTCCTCAGGAGATCTCATACTCTTCACCATTGCCAGACATCCCAATAAACTGCTATCTTACTCTTTTCATTTTTGAATAACATGAGTTCAGGACCCTTGGACTAAGGCGTAGATTGTACCCTTGTTAACAGCATCTTTTTGAACAAGTTCAAGTTAGCCACCAATCCTTTGCAGATTAAGAACTTGGTTTTAGCGGATGAACATCACATTGCTATGATCTGTGAAACTGCCCCTTTTTCAATCACACTGGAAAACCTCCACTAAATCACCCAAGGCCCTGTCATTGATTTCCCAAGATTTGATGTGGTACTTGGTATGGACTGGTTGAAGAAGAAGAACTTTCACATGGACTGGGCCACCTCAGTGTTAATTATCAAACAAAAAGGAGTCAATTACCAAATTTACTCTGACACAGTTGACCAACTTCTTTGGGACCATGTATTTTTATGCATTACAAAGACATAGGAAGAAAAAGATACCCTCAAGGCAATTGATTGGGACTCCTGTCAGTACAAGGTGATACACTTCAAGGACCAATAAGACACTGTCACCCCTCATGATTTGGAAATAGTGTCCCAACATCCAGATATCTTCAAGGAAGCCCTTCCAGGTCTGCTCCCAAGAAACACATACAGCATATCATCCAACTCAAGGGTGCAGTCCCTAAGGCACAGCTCATTTTCTGCCTCATAACCAATGAGTACAATGCGCTCTGTGCTTACCTCAAGAAGGCCCTGGAGAAGGGACTCATTTGGCTCTCACAGTTGCCTTTTGGGCTGTGGTGTTTTTTGTGGTAAAGAAGCATGGATTGCTATGACTAGTCACTGACTACTGCGCTTTGAACAAAGTCATTATTAAGGATTGTTACCCTCTCCTACTCATTAATGATCTATTTGATGCCTTAGGTGGGCAACAGTCTTTTCAAAGATCAACCTGACTGATGGGTATAGCCAAATTTCTATCAAATAGGAAAATATCCCCAAGGCTGTATTTTGGACAAAGTATGGTTCCTAAAAATGTGTTGTACTTAACTTTGGGATGACCAATGCTCTGTTGAGTTTGTTACATTTATTAATGAATTTTTTGCATCACACAATGACAAAAACACCCTAGTATACTTAGATAACATCCTTGTGTACAGACCAATTGTTGTGCAACATCACAAGGACTTGGAAGTTGTATTTACAACCCTATCTTAGCACAAACTCCTTACCAAGCCATCTGAATTTCAATTCTACTGAGAACAACTCACTTTTCTAGGGAAAGTGGTATTCAAATAAGGTATCAATCCAGATACACAAAAGGTTCAATCTATCTTTAAGATGCCACCATCTAAAGATAAGGCAGAGCTCAGAACCTTATTAGGCATGATAGTCTACATATAATGCTTCATACTGGATTGTGGTATTCTTGAGGCATCACTGTCTGCCATCACAGGTGCCAAGTCTAAATTTGTGTGTAGCCCTCAACAAGACCTCTGTTTCTGCTATTTAAAGAATAATTTGGTATCTGCTCTTATCCTTTAATATCCTAAACAAGATGGCAACTATCAAATGGAAACTAAAACCTATTATGCCTCCTTGGAAAAGTACTCCATATCAAGACAGCCACTGGTGACTTACTACCAGTGGCCTAAAAGTCACACAAGTTAACAATGGGGAGTTATGCTACCCTATTTATGACAAAAAGCTTCTGGTCATTGTCTACTTTTTAGTCAATTGTTGCTGTTACCTAGAAAGACAGGAAGAGTTTACTTCCCTTAATGACCATAAATCACTTGTATATTTCATGACACAGGCCAAACTTTCCAGACAACAGGCCTGCTGGATAGTGTTTCTGGAACAATTTAACATGAATATACAATACAAACCCGGTCCAGCACTTTTTACATCTAACACCCTCTTGCAACTATACTAAGGGCCTCATGAGGGCGAAAATGGGCTAGAAACAGACTGGCCCCTCTTAGTGCTTCATATCAAGGACAAAGGATTCCCCCTGGGCACTATCAATATTACCAGGGATCTGTTGTCAAGAATGAACACCTATTTACAGATGTCTACAGAACAATCCACTGGAAAATTACTGATGTAGTGACTATTCCTTATATTCCAACACATCAACAGGTCAATACCATCTTGTGTTACTACATAGACCTAGGCCATACTAAGAGCCAGAATCTCTACAAATTCTTGAAACACAAAGCCTGGTGGTCAACCTTATACTGGGACGTGCAGGAAGTGCTCAACTAGTGTGAAGTATTTAAGAAATTTGCCAAGAGCAACACACCACCAAAGTCCATGCTCCTTATCCATATCCAACTATCTTTCAAAGTTTGGGTCCTAAATATTAGGGGCCCATGCCAGGAAAGCACAATAACAAAAATTATGTCATCACTGCCATCACTTTTTGATGCCTTCTGGCCAGTAGCGCAGGCTGTCAAAGCTCACACTGGCAACAACATACAGCAATTCATAGGCAATGAAATTATCAGTAAGTTTGGAAATCCAGAACTATTGATCACAGAAAGGGGAAAATTTTACCTCCAAAGACACAAATGTTTATCTTACCAAAAACAGGGTTAAACACACAGTAACCACACCATACCACCCTCAGGAAAATGGTAGAGTAGAGCAGCTGAATGGTAGCCTAGTGCAAGCCCTTGCTAAGCTCACCTCCAGTAGACCTGAGGACTGGCATAAACAATTGGCAACTGCTCTCCTTGTGTGCTTCACCTTGGTAAATCAATCCACTGGGAAGAGCCCCTTTGAATTTGTCTATGGAATACAACCAAACATTGTTCAAGCCCTTACTGGGCCCAAGTTAGAAATACCCAACAAAATGCCTTCCTGTTCATATCTACAGATACTTCATGCCAATTGTGACCAAGAAGAAAAGAAAGCCAAACAATTACAAGACACATTTGTCCCTATTCAAGACAGGCATAAAGTTGGTGATGAATTATGGATGATGAATTCAGATAAGATTAAGCTGCAGCCATAGAAAGTGGACACTGCCCTTGTGTTAAAGGTAAATAACAATAACACTTGCCTAGTAAAAGGACTGGGAAAACAAAAGCAGGACTAAGTTCTACATCATGACCAAATGAACCCCAGTAAGGCCCAACAGAAACAGTAAAAGACTTTTATTCCTGCAATGGAACAACAGCTGGTACAGTACTGCGCCCAAACTCCCAACAACCTTCCAACTAACTTTTTAACTTAGGAAGATGACTCTCAGCCAGGGGGTTGAAACAACAGGTTTGGCCCCCTGGAAAGGGTTCAACTAAACAGGTTCAAGACCTGCAATCCAACTTCCCAGTGACCCAAAGTCAAATGTGGAAGTTGACTCAAATTTCCAAACCTAGTAACATGACCAGATAACAATTCCCAAACAATGGATTCCTCAATTCAGTGCTTGACTCTCTACAAGGATCAAGTCACCCCCTTAACCATCCAATTGAGTGATCATCATAATCATGTTTCCTATATCCAGATTCACAGCAACTATATAACATATATCTCTCAATAAAGAGCATTATCTAGTCTCTGATTATTTTTCCCCTTTGTAACTCTGCTAAAACATCACAGTTACAACATAATTTTAAGAAAAAAAGTAAAATAAAAATACTTAATACTTTTTTACAAGCACATAATGCATCACAGTGTTTCAACTGAACTAATTAGAGCTATTATTTGATTGGGGAAGACAACATTCCAATAGAAAGGATGAGAATGAATTAAATAAGATGTGATTTATTGAGGAATACTGCAATTAATATACTATATAGAGAAGTCACAGGGCCATAGGATGTGGCACAGTGGCAGATTTGACATAAGGTTTGGACTGTGAAATAACTTGCACAGGGATCAGCAAGTCAAATTAGCATTGCTTCTAATTAGGATATAGTGCCTGTAACTCAATGTTGCCATTGTATTGATCCATGCTGTTAGATACCTCCTGGGGAAACTCATTGAGTTCCCCCTGTGTATTGTAAGATATGTTAGCAGGCAAGGAGGGAAACTCAGTTGCAACACCCCCCTTGTCCCCTGCTTGTTGTCATACACCAGGATTAGATCCTGAAGGAGGTCTGGGAAGGTCTGCACAAACAACATTTGTGTGGGATTGGTGCAGCAGGGGCACAAGCAATTGTGGTGAAGAGTTTTGATGTTTCCTTGGACATCTTCAAGTTGGTAGGTGTGGTTATCAAAGACTGTAGCTATTTTGAAGGGTCCCAAGTGGTTGGGCTCTAATTTGGAAGATTTGGGGTTGAGGGCATAGACAGGATTACCTACAGTGTATCTTCCCTTGAGGTGTTTTGTCTCCCCTCAATTTGTTTATGTTCTATGTCTTGGGCTTTGGCACACAATTGGCTCAGGGAGGGGGTAAAGCCAAGGGATATTTTCTAGGAACTGTGGATTGCAATTTCCCTTGTTCTACCCCCGTCAAGCTGCCAGGGGTCCTTAAGGCCAAGGTGCTGGGGCTGAATCCAGTGCCCCAGTTAATTCTTGCCTGTAAGATGAGTAGGGTGGTGGGCAGGTGTTCAGTTCAAGAAGTATTGGGGTGTTCTTGTGATAGCTTGGTAATCAGTTGGACCAACAAACCATTCAGGCGCTCCATGCGCCCATTGGCCTGGGGATGGTAGGGCATTGTGACTACTTGTTGGAGGGTATTCTTGGTGAAATATGCCTTCATGACATGCCCTACAAGTTCAGGTCTGCCATCTGTGATAATACGCTTGGGTTGTCCAAAGTGGGCCGCAGTTTTCTTGCCAGTGAAGCAAGTGATAGTAGTGGCAGTATGGTTGGTGGTTGCCCAGGATACTGGCCAGCAGGTGAAGTAGTCTATGGCTGTAATGATGTATTTCTTGCCTAGTGGCAACTGTGGTAAGTTCAACTTCCTGGTACTTGACACTTTGTTGAGTACCAGGTAGTCAAGTGCCGCATATGCAAATCTATTAATATTTTTGGCTTAACTGATTTTAAGCTAATTTTTACTAGTAATTTAGGGGTTCAAAACCAAAAAATGAGATTAAATTTACTCAAATTTGACTCTGTTTAATAAATTAATTAGATAAAAAACATATTTAAGGGAAATTTTAAAAGTAAATTTAATAATAAAATGAAAAACTTGTGTTTGACAATCTAAAAGAAAAGTGGTCAGTTTGACACTTTTTAAGCCAAATCCATATTTTATTAATAAAACACATGCTCTTATAAAAATTTTATTATTTATTATTATATTTCTATTATTAGTGTCCACAGTTGTTGATTAAGCTCCCAAGCACCACTATACTGGATTTAGTGGTATAGTCATTAATCAAATACCCCACTTGTTTTACATTATGTCATTTCCGGGTTTGTGGATTAAGTGGTGCCACATAAATTAAGCTCAATTTATTAAGAGACTTCATATGTACTTTATAAAAAACGGAATCTTAAACCCCCCTCTGTTTGACTCTATCCACTTGCCACACAATTGGTTTTGGATTTAACTAATCAAAGGCTTAGAATTAAGGCTAAATTAATAAGTGACGCACTATGAGCGCCACTTGACACTCACCCACTTGACACTTTAACTTTGGAATCAGTACATAGAGCTTCTTAACATTTTAACTAACACTATGGTAAATAATTTACTCCCAGCTCCTCACGGCATACCTTAATTACTAATAAACACCTTCCTAATCATTTACTTTTTTAACTTATGCTGTATTTTTTTATTTATGAGCATATGAAACTGCCCTGCTTTGGGGTTAACTTTTAAACCCATTTTAAATTTAAGCAAGTTTTATATGTAAAAAACATAGTAAATTTGATTTTTCTGCTCAACTCCTGCATACTTGACAGTGAGAATTCAGCTTTTTTCAACTGATCAACAGTGCCAAACTTGACACTTTACTATGTTTTGAATTTTTAACTCCTGATAAAAAAATCCACATAATATATATATTTGCAATTATAATTTACTACTCTTCCTATTACTCCCCATATAATTTTTACATACTTTTTTTGATTTTTAGTTATACTTTTACATTGATTTAGCACTAAGATGTTATGCTGAACCTAATATCTTTGATGCTTCATCATAAATTCATTTATTGTCTATGTTTTAACCCTTATATCTATAATTTTGAATTCTATTTTGCTTCTATTTACTTTGTTATGTTTTTTCCTGATAAATAAAACTTTATTTGCATACTTTTCATTTAACTTTTTCTTTGCTTTACCTCTTTGTGTTTCATATCTTTCATACTGTTTTATTTACAAAACTAATCTTTTATTTAGACAAGAGCATCTAAATCCAACAAGCCTACCAAGCGCCAAGCCTCAAAGGGCTCAAAAGAAACTGCCTCCACTCCCAAGCGTGCCAAGAAGCCTGCAAAGGCAAAGTCTCCAACTTCATCTCCCCCCTACCCCATCTCCTCCCACTCCTCCCCCCTTCTCCACCCTCATCTTCAACTTCCCCCCAAGTCCTCAAATAAAAGTGATGACTTCCTCAATGATCACTCTTTTTACGAGTCAGAGACTGACTCCAAACCCACCAAGGAGTGCTGTACCAAGAAGTCAAAGGCTGCCAAGGAGCCCACCTCTTCTTCTGGTAAGAAAAATGAGGCTTTCAAGCAGGCCTCAAAGAACCCTTCCCCTCCTCCTCCTCCTGATGGCTCTGCCCCCTCCCTCATCTGACCCCCAAGATGAGCCTGAGGAGTACTCCAATAAGTTTAAAGCTTCTGGTCATGTGGCTTGGGATCCATTGGCCATCCACAATATCTGAAATGTGGACAGAGAGTTCAAAGTCCCCAAGCTCTTCCCTTGTTACTTCCCAATAATGTCTTTAAAGGGAAGCCCTGGTTACGTTGCAGATAATTACATTTTCAATTATAATAACCAAAAACAGCAAACCAAAAGCAAGCACTTTGTATTTGAGGATAAGACTTGCAGGGCCTGACTGAACACCAAGGGCTAGGAGCAGGTTACTGCTGAGAAGAGGGAACACACCTGTGAGCCCCCCAATCACCTGATCACAAGGATGCTAAAGCGGTACCTTGTTCAAGTAATCCCCACCTCTGCCAACTTCTGCGCATCAGATCTGAACATCAAGGCCCTTCAACACCTACAGCCCAACAATCTCAAGTTGGTTCCCACCCAGGAGCAACTGGTTAAGTTCATCAGCAACAAGATAATCACTGCCAATCCCCCTCCCCCCAAGGCTTCAGACGTCCTCTCTGAGCTCACGCTCACTCATGAGCTTAAGCAGCTTCCGAGTGGAGAGCGCTTCCTGCTCCATAACAACGGGCCTGCTGCCAAGGATTGCATAATCTGCTACTCAACTCAGCAGAACCTGATTGAGTTGAAAAGGGCGTCAACCTGGCTAGTTGATGGTACCTTTGCCACTTGCCCCCGGATGTTCAACCAGCTCTGGATGGTCCATGCCCAGATTGACATCTGGGTGATTGCACTCACTTCCTTCCTTCTCCCTGGGGCCACTGAGGCCAAAACACACGTGGGTACTCAATCCTTTGCCAAGCACTTGCCCTCCTTCCCCCCAATAACAATAACAATGCTAAAAATACCCCACATACACACTTGTGCCAACCCTCCTGCCACTGACAAGGACCAGGCCACCCTGGACTTGGAGGAAAAGGTAAGGCTGAGATCTCTGGGGCCTCACATTTGCATCATGGACTTTGAGTCTGCTCAGTTCAATGCATTTGAGCAGCTGTTCAGCAGGGAGGTGCAGGGGTGCCACTTCCACTTCTGCCAAGCAGTTGCTTGCAATGTGCAGGCCCATGCTAAGCTTAGTAGGTTGAGCTGGAGGGACACTTTGGACACCTAAAAATTTGTGCTTGCACAAATTAGTGCCTTGGCTTTTTTAAAGCCAGAGCACACTGAACAGGGGTTTGAGGTTCTCTCAAAAGATCCTTACATAAAAGAGCATCTGGAGTTCAAACCTTTCCTCAAGTACTTTGAGCCCCAGTGGATTGGGAAGGTTGTCACACAGAGGCAAGGCAAGGCCCGCGCCAAGGCCAGTTGGAATGTTTACCGGGCGGCAGTGAATGGTAAGCTCAAGACCACTTTAGCGCTAGAGGCTTATCACAATAATCTTAAGTCAAACTTTGGGTTTCATCCAAAGTTCAATAAGTTCTTCTCCCTCCTGCAGCATGAGCAAGAGAAAACATCTCCGAGCTCAGAGATCTTGCCAACTGTGTCCCCCCCCACAAAGCCTACCACCCGCTCCACCCTCTTCACCAAGGCCATCCAGGGTACAGCTAAGAACAAATACATGGCCCCTGAGCTTAAGCAGCAGCTTGAGCTTATTGCCACTGACCTCCTGGAAGGAGCTAAAATGAAAAGGGGGAGAAGGATGAAGAGTAAACTTGCTTGCTTGCTTGCTTGCTTGCTTTTATAGTTTTAACTTTTAACTTTTTAGCTTTAATTTTTACTTTTTAGTTTTGATCACTCAGTTTTTAGTTTAAATTTTAAATTTTTTGATTTAATTAGCTATCAATGAGTTTTTTTGTATACATGGTAAGTTTGAGATGAATATTTATAGTTGAAAGTGAGTGAAATATATTAATTTTTGTCAATTTACTAGTAAAACATAAGATATTCAAATTTATACTTATATGAACTATATCAAATAAATATTAATATTTCTTTATATTTTGTATAACTTCTATTGTTGTGTTTATGGTTATTCTTGTTTCATTGGAATTTTCATTTTTTATGTTAATCAAAAAATATTTTTATAATGAAAGAGTGTAAATTACATAGTAAAATTAGAAAAATTTACTTATTTCTCCTTATTCTCATTAGTTAAGCTGAAATTTTTATTGCATTTTTTGAGCTCTCTGGAGTCACTTTAGTATACCATAGCTGTAAGGCTTAATTTTTTATATTAAAAGTTTTCAGTACATCAAGATCCGTTAATTAAAAAAGTGTCAATTTCCAGGTGTCAATCAGGGAAAAAGCTGAATTCTCACTTTACTATAGTGTTGAGAACATGGGAGTCAATCACCAGGGACTCAAACTTACCACAGTTGCCGCCTAGCCTGTCTTTGGGGAGAGGTCTCACAATGTCAAGGGCCCACTGTTTGAAGGGTTCCATGGCTTTGACAGGTAAGACTGACTTGGGTGGTGCAGGTTTGGACGTGTTCTTCTCACACAACACACATGTCTCAATGAGGTCCAAGATGTCTTGGTGCATACAGCTTCACCAAACCTTGTGCTTCATTATTTTGAATAGACTACGCCCTCTGATATGACCCAAGGTGTGGTGGTAGTGCAGTATGGTATCCCCTTGCTGTGTTGATGGAATGTAAGGTGTCTTTTCACCTGTCTCTGCCTGGCGGCAGATGTTGCCAGCATCAATGGTGAACTTGCTTGTGTTGTCCTTCAGCTTGGAAATAGTTACAGAATCAATACCTTTTTAATGGGTGGCTTCAGGAAGCAGGTAAAGCATTAGCCAGTCTGGGTCTAAACCGCCATCTCCTGTGATGGACACTACATACAGTCTGGAGAGGGTGTTGGCTATGACAAGTTCCTTCCCAGGATTGTATTTGATGCATACCTGATAGGGAGACAGGTGCTTGACCCAGCCTGCTTTATGTTGTGTTAAGTGCAACTGAGTATTGAAGTACTGAAGCAACTTGTAATCTGTCAGGACACAGGGTGAAAAGTGGCGCCCTCCAGGTAACAACGCCATTTCTTGATGCAGTGCATGATTGCTGATAACTTTTTGTCATGTATGGGGTAGCGCTGCTTGGAGTTGGTAAGCTTCCTGGATTTGTAGGCCATAGGAAGAAAGACGCCTTCCTCAGTTTCTACCCTCAGCATGCCCCCTATGGCCTGGTCAGAGGCGTCAGTCTCAAGCTTGTACTGGTGATTTTGATTGGGAAATTGCAATACAGATGCAGTTGTAAGTCTCTGCTTCAACATCTTAAAGGCTTGATCTCTGGCAGGGGTCCAATTAAAGTGCTGTTTTGTATTTAGGAGCTTGGTGAGCAGTGAATCAGTTCTCCACAATTGGGTATGAACTTACTTAAATAGGTAACTATGCCCAAGAACATGCACACCTGGCCTACATTGCTAGGGCGTGGCATGCATGTGATTGCCTTAATCTTGGAAGGGTCAGCTTTATCCCTTGGGCAGAGATGGTGTTCCCAAGTAACAAGAGATCTGACCAGAGAAATTTATATTTGGGAGGCTTGGCCTTCAGATGGTTTTTACAAATGGTGTCAAGGACAGCACAGAGGTGTTGGAGATGTGTGGTTTGATCTTGGCTGAAGACAATAATGTTGTCAAGGTACACAACAACACATTTCCCAATTAAATCTTCAAATGCTTTTTTCATCAACATGGCAAAGGTGAAGGGAGTGTTGGTCATCTCAAAGTTCATGATACAACACTCAAACAACCTGTAGTGTGTGCAGAAGGCAGTTTTTGCCTCATCCCCTGGCGCAATGTGGACCTGGTTGTACCCTGCAGTTAGATCAATCTTACTGAAGACCTTCACACCTGCAAGTGTATCAAACAAGTTGTTGATTAGCAGTAAGGGTTATTTGTTTTTGACTGTCACCTTATTTAGAGCATGGTAGTTGGTTACCAAGAAAAGGAAACCATCCCTCTTGGCTACAAAGAAGACTGCAGCCCCATACAACAAGAGTGACAGGCAGGTGAAGCCCTTATCAAGCGCGTCTACAAGGTGTTAACAGAGAGTCTTGTCTTCCTTGGGCATCAAGCAATAGAGGGGAAGTGCTTTAGGCAACAACTCTTGCAATTAGAAAGTGTGCTGTATTTTTCTTGGAGGAGGCAGTTGGTCTAGTGTTTCACCAAAGACGTTCTTGTACTCCTTGAGGAGTGCTAAAAGTGCTGGTGGAGGTGTGGTGGTCAAGGGAGGAGCTCCAGTGTGTTCAGAGCGGATGACTTCAACTGAAAACTGGCTAAAGTCCAGCTTTCCCCCTTGAAACTGTATGTGCCAGTCTCTGTAATCCTGAAAAATATGGTGTTGTGGAGTAATTTTCTCATCTTGGCAGAGAAGATATGAAAACCACCCCATTTCTATTGAGGGTGATTACAGATGTATGCCAGTCAATATATGAGTGGTTGTGTCAAAGCTGGCCAAGGCTAACAATGATGTTGTGGCTGAGCCTTACCATGATTGGCCCAGAGATTTTCACCTGGATGCTCCCCATTCTCACTGAGAAGGGTACTATCTCATGGGTGATTGCCACTCTACATGAGTTGGCTACATGTACTGCTGTGAATTGGCTAGGCACTTGATCTAGTTGTTGAGCATCTGCAAATCCCTGGTCAACCATGGTGTGATTAGTCCCAGTATCTATCAAAAGTTTGTGGATATTTCCACAGAAACAGAAGGGGTAGGCCAAGTGGGTGATTTTATTGGAAGAATGACTAGCTTGGAGGACAGAGTTGTCACTATAAACCTAGAAAACATATAAGGTTTTGACATCACACATGTTATAGTCACATGGGTTTTTGGCAAGGAGAGAGTGGTCAGGCTGGGTTGCAGAACCTCTTGTATCTACAACCCCCAGGCTTTTCCCAAGTCTTTGATTTGTGTCAATTGGAGCTCCTGCTTGAGGGGGCGCTTCATTACATTCTCCTGTTGACTTAGTTGGCAGCATCTCACTTGACTGTGGGCGCTACCAGGTACAGGACAAGTTTGGGCTAATGTGCATTAGATCTTTGAAAGCCCATTGAGTCTTGGTTGTTGGCCTCCACAATGGCCTTGTAGCAGTTGTCAGTGGAGGTACAACAACCCACGGAAACCCACTTGTAGATATGGGGTTTGAGTCCATTAAAAATGAGAGTGAGCAACATGGCATCCCCATTGTTTATGGCTTCTGGGGCAGCAGCAAGAGCTTGCTGCCACGCTGCAAGGTATTCAGGGACAGATCCTGTCTTTTTAATGGCTAGGAGTGGGGTCCCCACTACAACGGGTGAAAAGGTTTCACTATAACAGGATTTGGCGGCGTCCCTGAAGGATGCCTAGGTGACTTCTTGTTCCTAGCCTGCCCAGTTGGTAAACCACACAGTGACAGGCCCTGTGAGGCGCCAAGACGCGGTGGCAACCCACATGGGCTTGGGTAATTGACATATGCAAAGGCAGATTTTGGTAGAATGAAGCCAGCTTACAATGTTGGTCCCTTCTAAACCACCTGCAAAGGACTCAAGCTGGAGGTTTAACATGTGTTGTGAAAGGTCTGATTGAGGCATGGTGACACTTACGTTGCGCTGCCCCAGGAAGAGAAAATTGTACACACTTGTAAGCACTAGCTGTTCCTGGTAGATAACATATCCTTTGGGGATGTCCTCCTTGGGGATTGGAAGGAAGATTTCTTGGTGGGGAGTAGCCATACAGCCTGTACTCTGTCTTTTATTGGGGGATTTTTATCTTAGGTAGGTTGTAAACCTACTGCTGCTACCACTGTTGCAACTGAACCAATTAGAGCTCAGTATTTGATTGAGGAAGACAACAGTCCAATAGAGAGAACAAGAATGAATAGAATAAGATGTTGAAAATTATATAATACTGTGATTAATATACTATATGGGGAAAGCCACAAGGCCGCAAGGGGGTAGCATTATGACATGTTCTATGTAAGGTTTGGAGCCAAGGAATAACTTGTGCGGGAATCAGCAGGTCAAATTGGTAGCGCTCTTAATTAGGAGAAAGTACCCATAGTTTGACATTACCATTGAATTGGTCTATGCCATTAGATATGTCCTGGGGCAATTCATTGAGCGCCCCCTGTTTATTGTAATATATGTTGGTAGGCAAGGAGGAAAACTTGGTTGCAACAACAGGCTTTCAAAAGGGGACTATTAATGAGCACTTTTTAAATCAAGCTTTACACCTTGCTTACAAAATATCTAACAACATTTCACCCCATCTTAAAAAGAAAAATACAGGCCAATATTTTCTTATAAGGAGCAAAGCCAATTTCAGATAAAACACCTTAATAAGTTATTCAAAACTCCAATCATGCTTTAATTTTGACACTACTTCACTCCATTGTGACTTTTTGGATGCTATTTAAAGTATAATATCTTGCATTTCTCAATAATTGTTGTAACTGAACTAATTATAGTTTATAATTGGGATTGGGAAAAACAATAGTTCAATAGAAAGGACAAATAATATGAATAAAATGTAATTTTATTTAAAAAAACAGCAGTTAATATATCATAAGAGGAAGCCACTAATCTACCAGGGGTTGCATTGGGGCAAGATCCAAATTTGATGTGTGCGTCAAATATCTAATCAATAGATTGGCACTTTGAATTGATAATACACCTAATTAGGAGTTATTGTCTGTATTTCAACATTGATAGTGGAGTGCCCAACATTGGTAGATATGCCATGGGTGATTTTATGAGTGCCCCTGTGTATTTTAAGATATGTTGGCAGGTAGGGGGTTTATTTTGGTTTCAACACATAGCTCCTCTGATTCCCTGTTTTTTAACCCCTTGATAACCATACTATTTCTACTTTCTTGATTTCTTAAATAAAGGCTATCCCTTACCCTTTAATCAGCTGCTCAATCCTTACTTAGGCTTTCACTGCTCTTCTATTCGGTTATAGTGAAAGGAACACAATCAGGGAATAAAATATCAACCTACAATTAACACCAACAGTCAAATCCATAATAACCAGTGCGCTTTTGGATTGTGGAAATCTCTATTTGGCTGACTCATGATGCCAGTACCTGGTGTGACAAGTGGCATGAAGACCACATAGAAAATACTGGGATACCTTCAAGAGAGACTTCACAGCCAGGTCTTTAATAAAGAACACAGGACTTATGATCAATTCCAAGTCAAGAACCTGACACAAATGAGTATAGTAAAATGCTGAAAAGGGCCTATGAGGAATTACATTTGAATGCTTCATCCAACATGGTTTGTGACAACCCTGTCACACATCTCATACATTATGATGCCCTCAAACCACATGTTATGAGACATGCAAATCTTGGCCAGGTGACCAACTTGTAGAGTCTGTACCACAAAGTGAAGAAGGCAGAGAAGTTCCACAATGTGCTTTATAAGGCACAAGCTGAAAAGATGATAGACCCAAAGACTCCAAGGCCTCTGGTTGTGCTAACTGCTCTCCACCTAACAACAACCACAAACTTCAAGCAACTAGCACTAAAAACAATGAGAGTAATGGAAAATATAACTTCACATACTTAATATTTATCACCACTCAAAACAAGCAAGATGAGAGAAAAGCTCAGAGAGATCAGAAAGCAAGCCAAGCTTTTATCTACCCTGTCAGACTTTAAAAATGATGATTAGCAGCCCAGAGACATCAACTAATTCCCTATGATGCAGGTGCCATCCAATAACTCTGTACTCTACACTGTTGTTTGACCCCTTAATAAACTGATATCACATAGTTTCTGCTTTTGAAGTTATACAAGCTCAGATCTATTAGATTCAGGCGCATTTTGTACCTTGGTTAACAGCAACTTTGTGAACAAGTTCAAGCTAGCTACTAATCCTTTGCATATTAAAAATTTAGTCCTGGCTGAAAAACACTGTATTGCTGTTTCCTAGAAAATCTGTTCTTTACTATCCAAGATCCAGGCATTGACTTTCCCAGATTTGATGTGGTACTTGGCCTGGAATGGCTCAGAAAGAATAACCCTCACCTAGACTGTGTCACCTCAGCTCTAACTATCAAGTGATAAGGCATTAATAATCAGATATACCCTAACACAGTGAATCAGCTGTTAAGGGACCATGTGTTTGTCCAAATAACCAAAAAAAATCATCAGAACAGGAGAGCTTAAAATTCATCAACTAGGACATGTGTCAATAAAAGATCATCCACTTAAAGGACAAGTTGGAAAATCCAATCATAAAATACCAGTAAATTAGTTCAAGACATTATTAAATCTTCAAAGAATCTTTCCCTGGGTTATCCCCAGAGAAAAACATTCAGCACTCAATATAGCTGAAAGGCACTGTTCCTAAGGTGTGGTCTATATACTGCCTTATCCCTAACAAGGATTATGCCCTATGTGCCTACCTCAAGAAAGCTCTCAAAAAGGGCTCATTAGACCTTCACAATCCCTTTTTATTGCTTATGTGCTATATGTGGCCAAAAAGAACTGATCTCTAAAACTAGTAACCAACTATTATGTGCTAAATGAAGTGATCATCAAGAATCAGTACCACTTACTATTAATTGATGACTTGTTTGATCCCATGGGTGGTGCCACAATATTTTAAAGAATAGACCTTACTGCAGGCTACAATCATATACACATCAAGGAAGAAGACATCCTCAAGACAGTGTTTTGCATCAATTATGGTTCTTATATATGTTTTGTCATTAAATTTGACATGATTAGTGTGCACTTCACATTTTTGACCTTCATGAACAAATTCTTTACTATGCACATTGGTAAAACGTTATGTCTATTTGGAAAACATAATTGTGTACATCCCTAATGAGGAATAACCCCACAAGAATTTAGAAAACTGTATTTACCATCCTGATCCAACACAAGCTCCTGGCCAAACCATCTAAGTGACAACTCTAACGCAAATAGCTACTCTTTCTGGGCTATGTTGTATCTAAAGATGGAATCAAGCCTGATACCAAGAAAGTAAAAGCCATTTGCAAGATGCTGCCCCTAAGAATAAAAGTGAGCTAGGGACCTTTCTCAGGATAATTGCTTATGTTCAACAATTTATGCCCAACTGTGATGCCCTCACTGCTCTTCTATCAGCAATTACAACTGTCAAGTCCAAATTTTTGTAGACCCTTCAACAAGACCTATTTTTTGGAAAAGTCAAAGAGAAACTTATGATAGCATTCATACTATAGTACCCTAGATGTGATGGGGACCACCAGATAGAAACTGACGCCTCTGATGCCTCTGTAGGCAGAGTTATTTGCATCAAGACAGGATCAGGCAAGAAAATTCTTTTGTCTATAAATCTTGCAAGCTGATAAATAGGAAATACTGCTATCTCATTCACAACAAGGAACTACTCACCATAGTACACTGTCTTTTCAAGTGATGGTGCTATATAGAGAATCAAAAAGAGTTTACAGCACTCACTAATCATAAGTCACTTATTTATTTCAAGACCCAAATCAATCTCTCACATAAAAAAGCACAATATATAGTGTTTTTATAAAGGTTCAGTATGAAGATACAGTACAAGACAGGCCCAGAACTTGTTACAGCTGACGCCCTATCCCTCCTTAATGTCTGATCCTCATGAGGTCAAGATAGACTGGAATTGGATTAGCTTCTCCTTGTTATTTGCATCAGTATGAAGGGGTTTCCCCCAAACACCACAGAAATCACTAGTGATACAGTGATCAATAAAAAGCACTTTTTTGCTGATGTGTATGATATCCTGCACCAAAAAATAATAGACAGAACTAACATTCTTTGTGTTCCAACCCATCAGAGAGTGGCACCATCCTGCACTATTGTCAAGATCTAGGGCACACAAAAGGAAAAAACCTTTTTTAAATCCTTGAAACATAAAGCCTGGGTGTCCATATTATACTACAATGCCCAAAAAGTCTTATAATAGTGTGAGATGTGCAAGACATACACCAAAAGCAGCACTCTTCCTAAATTGGTCCTTCCTATCCAAGCCCAACAAGTGTTCAAGATTTAAGCACTGGATATGGGTCATTATTTGTTAGATTAAGCCAAGGCGCCAGCTTAAGCATTTCAAAGCCTTTTAACTTCTTTGGTATCATTTAAGTCATAAACTTATGTTTTTTGAACATTAGTATAATGCTTAGTTTACTGAAGAAAAGTTTAATAGTGTAAAATATACAAATAATAGAAATAAATCTTATTTCTATTAGCTGTATTTTTTGCTAAAACCCTTTTTTCTATTTTAATAAGCCAAGAATTAAATATATGAGTTGCATGGGAGAGTAATAGCAGCCCCAAAGCTATAATTGCTATTACCCTATCTTTGGCTCATATAATTAATTTCTTAGTTATTTTTAGAAAAAAAAGTTGTTGTATTTAAAAGACTATTTACCCTATGTGAAATATAAGTTTTTGTTATGCGTCCAACTTCATGAACATGTCCTACTAATCCTTTAGTAGTATCAGCTCTCTTTGTTTCTCTGTCATCTGTGCAGAACTTTGCACAATAATTTATTTTGGAGTACTCCTTAACATCCTCAAATGTCAAAGGTGAAACATACAGCTCACCATCTTTCATTAAATATGAAAGATTAACATAAAATGCTTTGACTTCAAGCCAGCTTTTTTTAGGCCTAGATTTTCTATCATAGATGTGAAAAAAGATTTTTTGGGAAACATCTGAATTATTTACAAGTGTCTCATATAGACCCTTTCTTTCTTCCTCTCTCTCAAAAACCATTTTGAGATCATTTATATTTTTTATATACATCTCATTTTCCTTTTGTTTAAATATTTTAGATAATACACCAAAATGACCATCAACAATACTTTTGCCATGACACTCAACAAATCTATTAAACTTAATTGTTCCTTTTATAATTTTAGGTACCTCTTTAAAAAGATAATATAAGAATTCATAAGATCTGAAATGATTACCATTATCAGTCCAAACTTTAATATTTTTAATATTCTTAAATTTATTATTTTTAAGCAGACTTATCAAACACTGACCTGAAAACAAAGAGTCATGAGATAAAATTTCAGATAAAAAGTCATGATACTCATATTTAATTTTCTCATTTTCTTTAAAAGCAATTGCAAATCCTAATAAAGAAATAGGTATTTTCTCATAAAAACAATTATTTGTCTCTATAGGACCCCCACCTATTTTAAAGTTTTCTTTATAGTCTATTACTATAACACATGAATTATTATCAAGATTATTTATATCACTAATATATTCTTTATTTTGATGCTTATAAAACTTTTCATGTAGGTCAATAGATTCCAAATTTTCTTTAATAGATTTAGGCAATGGCAACTTCTTTAAACTCAAATCCTTTTTCTTCATTTCTAATGACTTTTTTAAGTTGCAAATGTTACACATATCAGTTTGCTTTTTGCTTTTAATTATATTATTAGGAATAAGCTTATAAAAAGTGGAAAGTGAAATAGAAATATTGTTTTTTATTTTCATATCTTCGTAAATTTCTTTTTTTGTTTTCAATAATGAGTATTTTATTTTAGTTGAGTATTCACTCAACTCTTTTTGTAATTCTTCATAAATCAATCCAGGGGATTTTTTAGTGAATTGGCTAGTTGGAAATGAATTTTTTAATATATGTTTTAAAATATTTTTTATGTTTTCTTTCTTTACTGAATCATTTTTTCCTTTTTTATTTTTTGAATTTAATGATGCTTTTTTAGCATTTTTTATTTTTTTAGAATATGAATACTCATTTTTTGTCATTTTAAATCCACAATCCCAAAGCTCTTTCAGACTGTAGCTTGATGTAACCAATGCTCTTAGGGAAGGAAGGTGCTTGGCAGGGGACTCTGACATCAATTCCTTTAGGTTGTTAAGGAAATCATCTGTCTTAGAATTTTGTATGACAGGTAAGAAGGTACTTTTTCCAAACTCTGTTTTTAATAAGAAATGCTCAACAAAGCTGTTAAGATCACTGCCAGCAGTAAAAAGGAATGCTTGTTTAAGCATAGAGATTCTTTCTCTCTTAGTAGAAGCCCCCAGTGAGAAGAAGGGTGTCATCTGAGGTGCAAACTTGATAGGTTCCATAGTGATAGTGGTTGGGTTCCTTGGCTTGGTTCAGGCAGTTCTTGCTTGGAAATAGATGTGCAGTTATCAGAGAGGAGTAAAGGTGTAGATTGTAAAGTAAATTTCTGTAAAGTTGAGCTGTTTAAATACCATGTTAGCTGAGCTTTCGCACTACAGGCATAAATCCCCAACTGACCCCCAACTGATCTCCTTAATTTATCAATATCACCCCTGAAGTCTGATATCATTGTTTATTTACCCCTTTTTATATTCTGGTTAACTGTTGATATTTCCGCGAATAGTACTTCAATCTCGCTCAAACTAGTATCATTAGAAAGCCCTTAATCTCAGCTTTCGGAATTGTGCTGCAACTTTATATTTCAATACCAATTTAGTATCTTGAAGTGGCTTTGAATGTAAGCTTATAAAATTATTATTTGAAATAAAATATGCTAATTAACTCTTAAAGTATGATATTTTAATCAATAAACTAAATTTAAAGTATAAATCATTATTTAGCTTACTTTTACTAACCAACTCAAAAACCTTTTTTAAATAAACTTAAGTTTATTATAACCTTTAACAGTTCTTAAAAATGAACTTTATATATTTTAAATCTATCAAAACAAAAATATTTTTCTAATCACATATAAATATTTGCTTGTATAATTAAATTTGTATCTTATTTTTATAGATACAATGACTAAGATCATTTTCCGTTTAGTTCAAATAAATTTTAACCTTTATAAAATTTAATTAAATAAAGCAAGATTTTGATACATTCTTTTTTATGTTTGAATTTTTTATACATATTATCTCTAGCATACAGTATAAAAATATAATTTTATTAAATAGTTGTATAAAGCTATTTTATTAATATTAAATACTTAAAATTTTGAAAAGAAAAACTTTTACTCTCTTATAAGTTCTTATTATATATTTTCTATAAAATCTAACTTAAGAATAAATTACTTATGCTAAATGAGATCACTGAAATTTCAATAAAAGTTCAGTTTTAATTTTAGTTTTAGTTTTTTTTTGACTTTTTACTAGATTTTTTTTAAAAAATCCAAAATTATTTAATATTTATTAAATATGCAAAAAAGCTATCTGCCCTCTTTTTAAAAAGAGGGATTCAAAAATTATTATATTTTAAATTAAATATTTTAAAAAAGCTAAGATTTTAGGCAACAATTTGATTTCCAACAAAAAGCATCATATCAGTTTTTATTGTATTTTTAGGTTGCTCTTTTTAGAATGATGTCATTTTGTACTAATCAGCTTTCAAGAAATAATGGTATATGAAATAAGATTGTTACTAGCTTTTAATACAGTTTAATTTAGCTGTAAGTAGAAAATGATTAATTTAATATAGGTTTTTATATTATAAGGATTAAATAAGATTTATTTTGATAAAATTGTTGTAATTATTTAAATTTATTGATAAGAAAATTAAAACAAAATTTTAAAGTTTTAAGTAGCACAGTTAATAGGAAACAGATTAATCTAACAAATAATGACCCATATTGTGGCCCTTGTGCCTGTTAAGTCCAACGGCAAAAAATATGTTATCACTGTCATCAATTTTACCACCAGATGGCCAGTGGCCCAAGCAGTCAAGCCCTATACTGGCTATTAAAACTTGGCGTACACCAGCAGCTTTAAAAGGAGAATTAATGGACAGGGGCACACACTCACTGTATGTCTTTAAATGTGAAGATTCTGAAGAAATTGATCAATTGTACTTAATATTAGACATTTTATTTAATCATATATGTGTAGGGAGAAATCTATACCCTGGTTTTGACTAACAACACCTTATTTAGAGTCATTCTCATATTATTAACCATTATTTGCTGACAATGTCTTCTAGGACATTCCAGCACACTGTAGAGCTTAAGCCATGCTGGGAGAAAAAGGGATGACTCCCCATTTTAGGGCACAATTCCACAACACCTAGCACAAGGACATCCTCTGATAGCACATCAATCAGGGATTCTTTTTCTATTCAATCACTTCTGTGTTCAAACTCCTAATGGGAGTTGAATCAAATTTAAATTAAACCTACTGCATTGGTTTTATTCCATTTCAAAGCTGGTATCTTGGCGCTCAATGTAAATTATTGCAGCGCTCTGGCGCTTGCAATTAATTGTGCTAGTGCCTTGGCACTTGATGTAAACTGTAGTGGTGCTCTGGAGCTGGTAATAATTGATGATGGTGTTGTGGCACATATTTATACAATTTCTGATGTCTTTCAGGGCCCAGAATGGGCCAGACAAATCCCTATGTTACATAGGTTTGTTGCCTGCAATTGTGCTACCAATCAATCACATTGTCAATCTCATTAATTGACTTAAAGAAGACCTTAATTTAAAGTGGTTAATCAAACCCTGGAAAGAGCCAAACCCGGGGCCAATTGGAAACTGTTCCAGTGCCAAGAAAAAAAGTTTTTTAATTGGCCCACCCTCTCTGAGACCAAGGGATTGGGACTTAGGCTGCTAAATGACCCCAAAATCCCCTTCCAGCTTCCTCAGAACAAAAATAGTGAAAGAATTCTCTTAATTGACAAATCAGAGCCTGCCAATGGGACCCAGCTTAATAATAACCTTCCAACAGCCAATAAGGAGTTGACAGTAAGTACAATTGCAGTCCCCCAGAAGGATATAGCTGGGAACACTGGCAACCCTTCCCTTGTTGACATATTTTCTTAATAAAAGATTGCAGTTTATGCCATTTAACTATTAGAAGATTGCAGGAATTTATTATACTTTTACCATTTTAACCCTGCTGTTCTCCTCCTGCAGAGAAGAACTCCAACCCTAGCTGGTACAAAGGAGCGTCAGGCAAGATACACTTGCCCTTGCTCAGAATAAACCAGTTTCTCCTCCTCCTGTCAGGGCTTTTAATCAAATCATAGGCCCTTTCTGCCTTTCTCCCTCTGCCAAAGTTTCCTCTGTGCCAGCCAACCTGTCAATCAGATGAGCAAGCCTATTTGAGGATTCTACCTACCCCTCATACAATTACATTATGCTTTGGATTTTCCTATGTCCCCCTATTAGTTTTCTTGAAAAAATGATTCCTCATATGGGTGCTTGGCAACCCTGGGCATCTGCTGTGAACTACATGTTGGGCAACTGTGGTAAGTTTGACTCCCTGGTGATTGACTCCCTTAAACTTGACTCCCTGGTAGTCAACACTATAGTAAAGTGAGAATTCAGCTTTTGCCCTGATTGACAACTGGAAATTGACACTTTTTTAATTAACGGATCTTGATGTACTAAAAACTTTTAATATAAAAAGTTAAGCCTTACATCTATGATATACTAAAATAATCCCAGAGAGCTCAAAAATGCAATAAAAACAGTACAG
>QTSX02000166.1:0-192031 GCA_014839935.2 Entomophthora muscae
GGTTTGGCTGCCCATTTCTGGGTTTGAGCAGTTGTAATACAAGGGGATTACCTGTCCCAAGATTTTGAGAACATCATTCTCAAGGTCAGTCTTTACTCCATACTGTTGCATGAACAAGGTTCCAATCAGGATATCGTAGTTTTCATTGGGTAGCACTATAGCTGGGGCGGAGACCGCCAGGGAGCCAAAGCGTAAAGGGAGTGCACTGTACGCTCCTTGGGCGGTGGTACAATCTAGCCCAAGCTGTACCATACTGTTTTTTTGGATCAATATCAGGAGCAAGCCCCATTTGCCGCACTAACTTGGAGGACACTATATTTATAGGGGCCCCAGTGTCAATAATAGCTTGCACCTTGAGTTTATTCACAAAAATATCAGCATAAGTGCACTCAGAATAAGAAGAACCAATTTTGTTTACTAAATGGATGTCCAAATTGTTGGCAGTGGAGAGGAATTCAAAAATAATATTGCATAGTTCTGGGTGGTGATCCTTCATTGTTTCCATGGGGATAGCTAAATTGACGCCCCTAAGGGGGGTGGCATCACCCAAGCACTGGGGTTCCGTATCAGGTGTGTTGTCTAATAACTGGCAAGCATAGGGCTTGTACACTTCCTTAGTGGCCTTTTGAGAGGCCTGAACCTTAGAACTGGTCTGTAACATGTGCACATTGACAACAAGAACCTATGGAGCGCATTTCCCGAGAACCCGGTGTCAGGCGTGAAGAGTAGGTTAGGTGGAACATCCGGGGATTGCGTGGAAGTAGAGAGTTCCTCCTCTACTCCACGTTGACTTTTCCCTGCAATTTGGATTCTAAGGGAGGCAGCGTGTGGATGCCAGTATTTGAGTTACATTTGGAAGCATAGTGGCCCTTCCAATTGCAGTGATGACATACCACCTTGGTGATATCATTCTTGGGCACAAACTTGTTAGTGCTGGGGGGGACCTCCAAACGTCCTGGGAAATTGGGGTAGCAGGGCTTAGTTCTGACATTGGGGGGGACCAAATGTGTATGCCACGCTGACACAAGTAATGTACCATACCATCCAGGGTACAGTTATCCTGGAAAGCAGGCATGAGTGTGCAGTATAGCACCTCATAGGATTTCACTGCCACATGTAGGGCTATATGGGCGTCATGCACAGTCAGGGACCCTGAGCCAGTGAAGATCTTTGCCTTAAGGTAGAAATGGTCAGCAAAATCAGCAATTTTCTTTTCTTTTCTGAAGCTAATCATCAATAACCCATTCTATCTTTTTATTAATCCAGGCGATGCTACTAAATTTTTATAACAGCACATTTTTTGCCACTGCGTACAACCAGTCATGTTCAGGCAAGTGCAGGATGATTAGATCAGTACTGGCTGCGTCCAGTTGATTGAGCAGTGTGGTAGCCTTGTCTTGGTTGTTGGCCCCATACATAGACGTCTTGAAAAGACAGATGAAGGTGTGTAAATTGCCTTTAGGGTCAAACTTAGGCAGGTTCATTGGCTTGAAACACGTGGGAGTTTTGGCTTGAGGACAACAACAAGGGGGGGCTCTTTGCAGCGGCTTAGGTCAAAGAAGTTGGTACAAGAGCTCCTGACTGGGCCAGTCTCCCTGGGTGCTTGTGGGGTTTCAACAGGCGTAGGGAGGACAGAAAAGACTTGCAGAAGGCTTCAGCGGCCTGAAGAGGATGAGGTAGCCCCATCATCATATACCAAACTGGAATTGGGTTGTAACGTGGCACTTTCTCCAGAAGGCATAGCAGAAAGGCCAGGTCCTCCCAAGTCTTGACCAATGCAGCAGCATCTGGAATCCATAAGCTTGACCCAAGCATCTGATATCTCTATCTCTGCATTTTGGAGGGAAGAGCAAAGGCGCTCAATCAGCCTGGCACACTGGACCATTCCTTTGCAAAAGTCTTCTATGGCGGCACGCTGGGAGGCAGATTGCTTGTCATGTCCCTTCATTTCAGCTTGTAACTCCTCAAGCTTGGCCTTGAGGGAGGCAATATTCTGCTCTCCTTTGTCACTTATCCGCTTTGTTTCCAGGAACATTTTGTTATTTGCGGCCGCAATATCCTCTACTTGTTGCTGTACTTCATTAAGTTCAGAGCAGCCATGACCCGCAGTGGTTGAGCCATTGGTGAACTGTGACAAGAATTCCTGACGTAGCTGAGAGACCTCTTCTCAAATGTTTTCCTTGATATGGTCATTGTATTAGACAAAGTTGTCTTGAAGTGCCAGAACCTTGGCCTTGGCGGTATTAGCAATGTTGCTGAACTCCTTGCTCTCCTGCCAGGCAAGGTGTTGTACCTCATTGACATTATCTTTACTGTTGGCAACCTTCTTGTCCAGGTCACGCAGACAACTACCCTGTTGCTCCAAGGAGACGCCATGTTTGGCAAGAAGATCATCCACGTTGCTCTTGGTTACATTGGCACCCACTACGTATTGTTCAATGGCATGGCGGGTAACGTCCCGGGCCCAGGAGGGCCCCAACCCAAGATTCTTCAGGATCAACTCTATTACATGAACTAAGCAATTATTTAACTGGCGGGTGAGGTCCTCTAGCTGGCAAGCCAGAGTGGCTTGATTGTCCTTGTTGGCTTGGGTGTAAGCTCAAATTTCCTCAAACCCGGAGTCCAATTGTTGTACTAACCAATCCTGGTACTGATGCTGGCGCTCTGCATACGTAACCAAGTCTCAAAGCTCCAGGTGGTGTCGGGCTTGAACTCTCAGTAACTGGTGTAATGCAGGGTGAAAAAATCCTTGCAGGTTGTCAGTTGCCTTCTTGAGGGTGGGAAAGCAATTGAGGTCCACTTCATCAGTTGCCAGGTAACTTCAAAATATAGTCATGAGGCGTTGAGCTTTGGGATGTTGGTGGAAAAGAGACAACTGGATATTGGTGGGCTCCTGGCTAAGCTAATACCCAAGGAAAAGTCCAGAGGCCACCAATGACAGGTCTTGGCAATTGACCTGGGTGAGGCGTGCCAGAGGTACCATGGGAACTTCTGTGTACTGGCGAGATGGAAGTACAGGTAAGTCTTCTATGTTGATTACATCCTCTTGTTGACAGAAAAGCTGGTCTCTCTTGATGACGCTGGTTTCCATTACTGAGTATTGTTCCCCAAATACAGTTAGGTCTTTGGGCATGAAGGGAGGTGTGTCAGACTCAGAGGACAAGAGTTGGTTGGAGTGTGTGGTGCCCCTGTAGTAAGCATCACTTGTTGAAAATTGGCATTTGCCAGCAGATTTAACAGAAGGATTGGAAGGCAGGGGGGGGGGGAGGGGGGGGGGGGGGGGGGGCACACACTCACTGCATGCCTTTGAATGTGAGGATTTGAAAGACATTTGATCAATCAATTTATAATGAATACTTTTATTTAATCCTATACAAGTAGGTTCCAAAATCTGCCCCTTGACGTTTACTGCCAATACCTTATATAGGGGTATTCTCATATTACTAATCATCAGTTGCTGGCAATGTCTTCTAGGACATTTCAGCGCTCTGTAGAGTCTTGGTTGCACTGGTGAAGAAAGGGACAACTTTCCATTTTAGGGCACAATCCTGCAATGCTGTGGCACCTAGCACAAGGGTGCCCTCTGCTAGCACACCAGATAGCACTCATATTTGGTATACAGAAACTTCTATATTAAGACCCTGGCGCCTCAGCGCTTGATGTTAATTATTGCGGCGCTCTAGCGCTTGCAAATAGTTGTGCTGGCATCCTGGAGCTTGATGTAAACTGTAGCAGCGCTCTGGCGCCAAGAATAATTCATGCTGGTATCACGGTGCTTGGTATCTGGGGTGGCGGCAACGTGGCATGATTAATCCTTGGTGACAACATCATGGATCACTAATCATGCATTTAATTATGTGATAAATGACACTAATTTCCAAAAGGGTAATTGATTGGCCCTGGTTAATTGTCAATAATTGCCTAATGAATTTAGCTTTCCACAATCCCTGGTCAACAATTCTTCACAGTTTACAGATGCAGAAATTCTGACTGAGCCCACAGCTGGGATGGCAATATGATGTTCTTTTATACATTTGGGGACATGGTTCAGATCATAATTCTACTTTCTATAAGGGTTGTTCTATATGATGACAGCACTGCCTTTTATTTTAACTCATAACATAATGGATGATAAAAGGGATAAAGGAGAAAGAACAACACCTATTATAAAGTCCAAAGAAAGAATAGTCAATGTCTGTCTTTATTTATAGTAGACATGACAATATAATCCAGCCTATCTTCCTGTATTAATTCAGGAAGCCTGTATGCTCCACTAAGAAAGAGACCAAGGCAGCATAAGGGCAGCATAAAAGATGGCTTGAATTCTGGTGGGTTGAACAAAATAGCTATAATGCAGCACAGTATAATAAAGGCAGTTGACTCAAAACATTAGTCAAGCGTAAAGTGTGGCAACAATTAACAACTGCCCCCTGAAGAGCAAAGTCAGGTGCCTTTTTGGACATAAACCAGGAATAGAAGACAAAAATATGGCTGCTATGAGTGAGAGGTGGTTGAAAACAACAGTGTTCCAATGTAATCAGATCTTTCTTAAGAAATAGATATTAGGCTTTATATCTCAGGGTGATTGGCCTGGTGGCCCAATCATTAGTGAATTCTTCTAGAAATTATTATGGTGGCAGTATATATGGCAGCCCTTTAGTTCTAGAATATGATAACAGTTAGAATATTTATAATTATTAGTTGAAAAAGGAAATTATCTTCTAAAACATAGTATTAATAGTACAGGTGAAATGCTACACATTTTTCAGAGGAATAGTTTTTTAACTCTGGCCCATGGCAAATTTGATTGTTAATTTGTTGCTTATTCACCCAGACATTCATATCTTTATGTTAGACCTGTATCAGCCTGATTAGGCCACACATTCATCTTTATTGGTTACATCCATCAATTAGTCAATATTTAAAAATTCCATCCAAGTTGTTGAATACAGTTCATCAATTTCCAATTTTGTTCTGATATAAATTTGATTCTTTATTGCAGCAGGTTTGAAACCTACTTTGTCAGAATAACAACATAAAAAATGAGTTTTGTACAACAGTTGTAATTTAATTTAGAAACCATATATCTGGAATAGATTTTTGAAGGTTTCAGCATATAAACTGAAAAGGTTTGAAATTTTGATAGCATTTCTTATAAGTGTTATATTTTAACACGAAAATATTGTCACAACATCTACGGTTGCTCTCTCTTGAGAAAACAACTCCCCGAGAAACCCCCAATTAATGAATAATTGGTGGTACTATTATCAGCTGTTCCTGTTATATATGAACCAAATTTTTGAATACTAAATGAGACATTACCTGGACATGCCTCATGTGTTACAGATAATTTCATCTTGACTAGAATTACCTGCCTCCAGAAGAAAGCGCCCAAGCAGCTATCCCAAAAACCCATGAAGAGTCTGGTTGATTTAAACCAAGCCATTTATAATAAATATGATGTGGAAAAGAATATGTGGGGTTCTTTAATTTTGTAAAATGAGTCAAAAAGGCTTAAAAACCTCAAAAACCAATAATTTGGTGCTTTTTGATGCCAAAATTAATTTAAGACATCACATAATTTTCAGTGACTTCCGGAGGCTTGGTGACAAAAGTTGAGGCCAGACACATCATCACCAAATCCCACTCCTCATATTGACTTCCAATCCCCTATAACTACTTTATTAGTTCAATAAACACTATAGTGTTAAAACCAATATCAATTTTTAACGTTTGTAGATCATTATCTCATAAAGATGGGATTCTCTCTTGCTTACGTGCCTGTAAAGTACTTTGCAGTTTGTGACTTCAATTTTGCAGTTGCCACAGCCTCTGCAATGATTTTGGATCCCCCAATTTGTGAGATTGTATTTAAAAAATCCAGTCACTATTTATCAATCAATTTTATTCCTTTTTGCCCTAGTTTTCTTTGGCTGTATTGATTCTCTGCTTTATCTTGGAGATTTCCATCTGTAAATTTCAACTTTACAATTTTTATTAATTTTCAATTCTTTGATGATTTGGTATTTTATTTCCCATTTTGTGAATTTTTCATAATCTTGTAGACTCCCCCATGACACTATTGAACTACTCTTTTTCAAGTTTGATTGAGGTTAGTCAGTTCTTTCTGGTTAGATACTTCACTTGCTTATTGGACGCCACTTTTTTAACTGCCATGATGTTGCCAATTTCTATTTCCAGTTTTATCACAATTTTATTATACTCAGTCATTTTCTTATCTCTTTATTCTACTGAAATCACCAGTACTGCTCCCTCCTTATGTTCACACCTCAAATTCTGGGTTCCAAATTCCAGTTGCTCATCATCTCCTCCTGCTTTAGCAGAAAAACTGACAAATCTTTTTGGAACAATAGAACCAAAGCAATTCCAAAATGAAACTTTTTAGCTTTATTCTTGCTAATACCTCTCCAGTAACTCATGGATGATCCCTGTCCTATTTCAAAATGGCGCCTGCCATTTTTTCTGCTCCTAATTACTTAATTCCTCTCATCTCAACTAGTAACATAACTAATTATTACTTTTTAGATTACAAGAAGTTGTTTTAAGTTCAACAAGGGTGCTGCTTGTTGCCTGAACATCTCTAATACTTTATTAAGTTGTTGAGCACTTCCCCACTCCTGTAAGTGATGAAGATTTTCACCCTCTGGTTGATCCTGGACTAAGCTGGTCAAGTTTTACCCATGTGAGCCTATCTGTCCAGTCCTGTAAAAGCCAATATACAATGTTTTTAGGGCACTTTAAGTGGTACTGCTCTTTACAGTTAATCCTGCAACTCCTTGGGAATTTCTGGCCCTGCTGCCAGCTCATTCACTAACTCTCAAGCAACCAAATTCCCCCTAATAACATTGAAAGCTGAAGCCCCACCTCTTATGATCAATTAACTTAAAGCATAAGATGCTAGCTCCTCTTGTTTTTTGGCTGCAGCATTGGTTGAGGAAGAGAGCAATGGCCTTCTCATGTCTCTGACTGCCCTGGACCAATTTTTCCAGAGATAGAGGTTTTAGATTGCTCAGAACTTGTGTACTCAACCAGCAGTCTACCACCTGCTGCCTCTGAAGAAGCAGGTGCTAACATTCTAGATTGCTTCTTCTTTGGTCTAGATGCCCTGGAAGTAGCTCCTGCTCAGGAACCAGGTCTCCTTGTAAACACTCCTGTCTGCAACTAGATGATTTTTCTCCAAGAAGCTCCCTCTTCTTTTAGATGAAGCTGTGAGAGAGGGGAGATAGACTAACTAAGCTTGGTTCCCATCCTGGGGGGAAGAGCCACCAGGATGCCATCCAGTGCAAGACTGGGATGGCCGCTCAAACAAGTATCCAAAGGGACAAGGCTGGGGACAATTAAGGGATGTAGGCATTCAAATACATCAACAACATGCCTGGGAGAAACCAGGGGGTGCACATGGGGGCGTACTTTGGGGTAACAGGCAGGTACTGGTAGAGAAAAGACTCTTCCTCTTTCATGGGAATCAGGATTGCAGTAGGGTTCTTGGGATAACTTAATGGGGCAATACCAAGAGAGAACATGTCCACATCATCACAGATGAGGCTCCTGACAAGATTTTCCCAGTGACAAGCAAGTCATTGACTCTACTTGGTAGGTTGTCAAGTAGGTAGAAGAATTGGGAGGGATCCCCTTTAGAGTTGTGCAGAGAAGGAAACACACAACCAGAGGTCTGGCAAAGTAGACCAAATCAGAAGAAGGGCAGGCACCAAAGTAAAAACTACAAATTTGACTGTAGGCAACAGAATTTTTGAATTTTCCAGAAAATTTGAAGTACTTTGGTGGGGCTTTGAAAGTTACTACAAGTAAAAACTAGGAGCACCAGGGAAGCCACAGAGGGATTTAGGAGGCCAAATAGGTAAAACCAACACAGTAAAGCTTATATAAGCCAGGGGAAGACTTTAACATCAAGGAATAGACTTTCAAAGTCAATTAAAAGAAAAAAAACATAAAAACCAAATTTAATGTAGGTTTTTATAGTTAATTCTAACTGATTTTTAGAGTTTAAACTCACTTTTGAGAGCAAAAAGCAGTAATTAAACCAACTTGGTGTAAAAGGGAACTCTGAGCAAGTAGGAAAGACTACTGGGAACCCAGGAGAAAGAACTGAGGTAAGAGGAGGCCTGATTTTTAATAAAAATTCTTTATATTAAGCACTCAAAGACAAGGGGGCAATACAAATTGTCAATTATATACTTCTGGGAAGTATAACAAACAAGATAAAGGAAAAAATTAAGAAAAAACTGGTACTTTATTTGATATGAGCTTAGAGTATTATATGGTATCATGAGAAGCCACATATTGTCCATGTACCTCATGGCGGTCACAAGAATTGTCCAAGTAATGCTCTGCTTAGGACTCAAAAGGTTTGATCCCTGTAATAGATGGGCAATTGATAAGAGTGCCACTGACTTAATGATTAGTCAGGGAATCATTCAGCAAGTCACTCAGGGAATTAGTTTCCCAAGAGGGAGTAATCAAAGATGTTGCAACATCTCCCCCTGGGGTGCTGAAAGGCGGAACCTTAGGGATTTTCTTGAATGTGTTGGGAATTTGGGCTTGGTATTGATACAGCTTTGCGTTGGAGACAGGTAGTTGAGAGTTATGTTGTGCTGTTCTTGCTTTGCACAGGCAGAGCCAGTCACGATGCATATGTTTAAGCTCAGTACAGTAGTTTTCAAACCTTTTGAGATAAACATATATTAGTCAGTTTAGAACGCATAGGTTCAGTCACAAAACAAATTTCAACTGAAACCAGTTGAAGGTCAATTTACCCAATAAAGCTTCCATTTATCTATAGTCGGAAAAAATAGTCAATCACACAACAAAAATAAAGCCAAATACTGAATCCTAAAAATGAGACAGCAAACACATGGAACTCAAATTCAAAACAAACACAATCCAGTATCATCCTGAAGCATTCTATATCAAATTTGATTATGAGTGTGTGGCAAATATGATACAAATAGAGAACGCATGAGATTCAGTCACAAAAGTGATGAGCTCAAACATAAAACAACTCATTTTTTGAAAATATTGATTATTTTTGAGACTCAAATTGTAAATAGTGGATTTCAGGAGTGAATCCACCAAAATCTATTCAGGGAACTACAACATTATTTTCAATGTACACACTTCTAAATTTGGCCATTTATGTATGAGAGAATGTCTCAAAAAGGAGCACACACTTAAATAAAATTAATTTTCTAGAAATAATTTGCTTTTCTGTTTTTAATAGAATTTTTATTGCTTTTTGTTAGTAAGAGTTTTTCAAGTGACAGTAACTTTGAAGTTGTCAAAGAGCAGTACCAGGAGCTACTATAAGCTCAGGCTGCTGACCAAGGGAGCGCAACCACCGTGTTTCCTGTGTACACCCAATTCAATGCAAAATGTGAGGAGGCCAAGTTGTACATGTCACCAGGCCCATCCATGGGTGGCTTTTCCAACAGCCAGTATGTTGACCCTCATGACCAGGCCCAACCTGAGCCTGTGCCACATTCTGGAGACTGGGAAACTGTGGTCCCCTCCAAATGTATCTAATCATTGCCCAAGAATTCAGGTCAAGTAAATCTTGCCCTGTCTAATCTGGGTCCCCTTATTCCCAAAGGCCCCTAAAAACGTCAAATTATAACCAATAAAACCATAGAGAAGATTGTGAGCCTCAAGCAGAGTGGTATAAATTTTGCCAAAACTGCCACTTGGCTTCAATTTACTGAGGTGGTGATTAAGCAGAAGTTCTGGGCTCTTTTGAAGAGAAGTGGTACCAAGATGGCCAAGAAGCCAAAGAAGCAGCAAGATTCTCAGATCAAGAAAGCATATCCCATCATGCTTGACCTTCTGAAACATGACCAATACTTCTGATTGACTGAGGTCCTTTGCTTACTTGGGCTCCAGGGCATCTTCATTGCCAGCCTTAAAGCACAGCTCTGGATGCATGGGCTTGTAGTCAGTGATCTGATTCTGATTACTTGGCTGGCCAATGAGTTGTATGATGGATCTGATTTGCCCTATGACCCTGTGATTGGTGCCACCCTCACCCGCTGCCTGTCCTCTATTTTAGACAATTTTGTATTTATATCCTATTATAAATTGTCATTGCAGTTCCATGATTATGGCACTTTGAGCAAAAAGAACGCTCCCAAGGGCAAAAGGAAGGGGGCACCACAGGGGAAGGTGATTGGTGCATTTCTTGCAGTTTCCCCCAAAAGAGACTGGTTTCTATCAAACCACAAACAGCTACACCAATGGGTACTGATGCAGGAAATTCCTCTCTGACCTTCTTGCCACCTGGAGCTCAGCCAATTCAAAATTCAAATATTCCTGAGCCACCAAATAGAGTGCACTGAAGTGGCCTCCAAGAAAATACAAGCAGACAGCCATGATGTCTCCATTTTCCTGACGACAATGCCAATTTTCACCTAGGGGATGTGCTGTTCTTCAACATTGGGGATACAATCCGTGAGTGCAACCCAACAACCTTTAGCCAGGTGGTTAGTGTGATCAATGACCATACTGTGCTGTTTTCATATAAGAAGGTTTCTGACATTTTCACAAAGATGGCCCTGAATGCTCACAGCAGCAGCCAATTTTCAAAAGATCCCCAGCTGCCCCCTCACAATTCCCTGGTGTACAAGCCAATTTCTGTTCCTACTGAGTCTGAATATGATGTCATGCATCATCAATTCCCCCAAGATGCTCAAGGCAATCATGTGCCACTGGGTCCTCTAGCTGCCCTAGTCCCCACCCAATCCTCCCAGGTGATCAGCACCAACCCCTCAGCCAATCAAGTCCTCCCCCCACAATCCAGCCTGCCAACTAGTTTGCCCTGCCCAATCCCATTTTTCCCAATAAAACTTACCCCCAATAATTTTTATTTTATAATATATATTGGTCTAGCATGTATGTATTTTTTATTGGTATAATATATATTTCACATTTAACTACAGTGATGATTGATTTTTATCATGCCACAAGTTAAATTTGGCTGCTTTAATGGAAATTAATTCTAATGTTTCTATTATAACTTTAATATTTTCAAAGCGCTACAATAAAGTGAGTTTAAAAGCTACAAGTACTACATACCAGCCAAGAACAAAGACAGCACAAATATACACTCATTATGATTGGCTGGTTCTTAGCACTTGTAGGCTTTAAATTCACTTTATTTTAGCGCTTCCAAAAATATTAAAGTTATAATAGAAAACAATAGAATTAATAAAAATAATCCATCTCACTGCATATACTCTCTGAACTGAATGATCTACATTAACCCCTGAGTGTGATGATTTTTTAATAAATTTGTACTCTGCACATAGTTAGCATACCAAGTTAAGAGAAAATTATATAGTACTTGGACAAAACATGTACATTAACAAAGCATGTTGTTCATGATACTAAGAATGGGTTGGTTTACACGCTCTGAAATATATGATGTCAGAAATTGTGCCATTAATGCTATTTTAATATGGCCTTCAAATAATGATATGTGCAAAGATTTGGTCAGTTTTTCTTTCAACTCTGGAAATTCCTGGCCTTCAGTAAATGGGTCTGTTTCAATGTCCACCCATTCTGGATTGTCATACCAGCCCTCAACTGATTCTAGTATGATTTTAACCCAATGTGACCCCCTCTATCACTCTGTCAACCTATTGAGTGATCATTGACCCTTGTCTACTATTTAAGTAGAATTACTTCTCCTAATAAAGATGAGTTTATCCAAATTTGTGTTGGCTTTTGTATTCTTCAATCCTTTTCTATTCCTTTTTGCCAAAAGGAATTCTTCTTCTTGCATTCCAGGAAATTAAGGTATGTGCCATTAATTTTGCCCTGAAGGCTAACCCAAGGCTAGCTTCAAACCTAAAAATCTTTTTTATGAAGATTTCCCACTGTTTCCTCCTGGATGTTAACCCCAGGAGCTGAACACAACTTATGATCTACATATAACCTGTGAAAGTGGTCATTTTTTAATTAATGTGTACTTTGGGTCAAAATTGACATACTGATTTATGAACAAATAATGTTTTACTTGGACAAAATATGTCATTCATGATACCTGGAATGGATTGGTATATACAAAAAATATACAGAATATTTATATCAATTGAATAGTATTACTTAAAGCTAATAAAAATTCATAATTAAAATCAGATCATTTATTAAATCTCTATTAGATAAAATAGAATAGATATAGTTTATTGGGATATTTTATTGGAGTAAAAGGGGTTGGGGTAAGAACAAGGAAAATATGTTAGAATTGAAGGCAATAATCAAGGAGTTGGACAAAGAGGTGGCTAAAATTAAGGAGCTTGATCAAAAGGCAAAGGACATGCTCAAGAAGGCGGTGTTATAAGGTGAAAAACTGAACAAACTTATTGTAAAGGCTGTGAAGAAGATACCCAATACTACCAATAAACTTGCAACAAGGCTTCTTAATGTACAGAAAGATGCTCTCACCAACCTACATTTCAAGCCACAGGGGTTTGTGACTGCAGAGGCGTGGTCAATGGATCTCAAGATGTTTGAGCAACTAAAAAATAAAAAGATACAGAAACCAACAGAAGAAGACCAGCAATCATCCAGTGAGAAGTCCTGTGAAGCAGCTCCTGTCAAGGGGCAACAGGTAAAGATATAGAAGAAGGTAAAAACTAAAACATTAAATAAATAAAAGGATTATACCAACTTTTTTAGTTATAAAAGAGAACAAAGAAGTAGTCTGTCAATACCTAAAACCCTACATATCCTGAAACTTTTTAGAAACCACCTCCCCCACATAGGGTGTCAGCTGGTTCTGACGCCAGCTGCCATCTCCAAAATAATAAAAAAAAATAGAAACAAATTAACCTATAAAGTCAGAACAGCTTGAAGCACTATAACCAAAGCAAGATGACACTGAATGACGGGTCTTGTCTTTGGCTGTGGCCCCTATCCTCCACCTTGACCAGTATATTCTGTCCCCCAAAATTCTGCAAGCTTTTTGTCCTCGTTGTCTGGGACTTTGTCAGAACCATGTCATATCAAAACTTACCTGAGATGAAGAGAGGACATGAAGATGTCTGTTTCTGTTTCCCAACCAAACACACAATATCACATATCCTAAAAAATTTAAAGAAAAAATAATCAACCTTAGCTACAGTTTTTCTGCTATCCTGCTTGCCGTTGTAGACATCCTTGGAGACTTTGGGGCCTCCTGGTGCTCTAATGAGACTGGAATACCGCCAACCATGGAAAAATCCTTCACTATCATGTCCCTTAAAAATAAAATAAGTACCTTATACAATAAATGTTGTGAGTTCTCAGCCCTGTTTGCAGGGCTGAGACTTCACATAATTGTTTACCTAGGTCTTGTTGTAATGATGGGGATTAAAGCATAAGCATGTGACCCATCTGCTGCAATAATAAAGCTGGATGAAATTTGCCATTTATTAAATGGAAAAAAATTGCCTCTGGATACAGCTCAATAGAGCATGTTATTCAGGATGCAGTTATTCTATCTGCCACATATGGGATGGTGGCTCCACTGGAAAAAAAATCCTCCTGGCCAATTGTATCATAGTGCCCCCATACTCAAGCTGTTACAATCAATATAGTACAGGGCCAATGTCAACATACACTTTAGCAATATAAGTTACTAGTTTATTTCAACATAAAGTCCTTTAATTCTTCCGCTAACACCCCCAATAAAGCTCTAAACCCAAATACAATTTTTAAATTTTTTGTATATAATTTCTTTGCAATATAATCTAATCAAAATATTCATATTTAAAAAATAAATACATAATAAAAAATAAATATTTCTGTATGTTCATTCATTATTCTTTTCTTTGTTAATTTTTATTATACATGATGGTATACAATTGGAATCATATAAAGAACGCCAATATAAACTAAACCAAATAAATTAAAAATTGAAAATAATTATTTTTGTGTGTTAAAATTAATTCATTTGGCTTTGCTTTGCTAATTTTTATTATACCTGACAATATACATGTGGAATCACAGAATTAAAGTCAATATAAATTAAACTAAATAAAAATAAATATTAAAAAAAAACAAAAAAACATTCAGAATAGCAAAGCTTTTAATTGATTGGCTGCTTGGAGTGGCATGTAGGGAGAAACAAATCCGCGTGGCCATAGAATTTGGCCACAGTTTCAGCTGGGAGGGTATGGACACCAACCTGCAGCAAATTGAACAAAGCATTGGGCCCAGGTGGCACCCTTTTTTGACTACTTGCTTGAGCCACCTGGAGACCTCCTTGATTGGGTTGAGGAATGAGGAATGTGAGGGGGAGGAAGAGAAGGCGCAAATTGGATGTGTTCAATTGTTGGGAGCCAATTCTCATACCTGGCTCAATCACTGGGAACTCAATAAGAATTTCTACCACCTTGTGGAGACCAACGTTATCCAATACAATAAAATTAGTGACACCCAAACTGGTTACTCAGAGGTGCTCCTGAACCAATCAGAGAAATTCCAGGAAGGTCTCACTATTATGAGAACCCTTGATCATTTGATAGAGCTCAATGCCAAGGGGACCAAGAAGTACTACCATTGAGTAGGCAACAGACCAGACAGCTGCACACCAGGACATGCTGTTCTTTTTGCCTTTGGGGACATACCCATACTCATTGTGCATTGACAACGCAAAAGAGGACTTGTCAATGTAAAAAGAACTTTACTGTGCCCTTCTCCTTGAGAGCAGTAAACATTTTGACATAGTTGTGACAGTACTCAATGTTGTCTGGGCTGTTCCAAGTGTACAGAGAAATCCTGAGGTTCTTCTAGGAGAATTTCAGACTCTTCACAGCGCAATAGCATGTGGAAATATAGCCTCAATCTCAAAAGTTGACTCAATCATTGACTGAATATTTTCCAGTTCAAGATGGAAGTTACGCTCAATCCACTGTCAAATGGCCCACAAGTGTTCTTTAACCAATAGGATTAGTTGGCACTTGAATTTCTCTAAAATTAGGACAGCACCTGTTTTTAGGTAGGTTGTGCAGAGCCTGTGCAAGGATTTTTCCAAAATGCTGATGATGACCACGGCCTTCTTGTAGTCTGGTATCTCATACATGAGTCTCATAAAGGTCTCATGGGTGGTGTCAGGGATGACGTGGTACTTGGGCTTTTTGGAAGTAGGGCTTGACTCATTGGTATTGGGCACAACACAGGGCATAGGCACTTGGCTGTAAAACACAGTAACCTTTTTAAGCACATTCTGCCCATTTGTAGTTTGGAAATACTTGGGCTCCTCATCACCTCCCTTCTGGTTACCATCACTCACATAGGGTGTGTAGCTAGTGTCAAGCACAGGCTTAACCTTCTCCAGCATGGCTGACAGGACCAACTCTTGGCAGTACACAGCGTCAAACACATATGAAGTAAGTTCTACCTCCTTGTTTCTAACTTTTTTGTTGTGGTAACCTTGGTGGGGTTTTGGGTCAACTTGGGGACCCAAGGGTTGATGCTCCACACCCTAGCGTCTTGTGCTCCTTGAACTAGCTGTATCAGTGCAACCTCACTATTGAAATCTCATCTCCTGTCTCTTTCCTGAGTAGGCACTTGTGTTGCACTAACTCAATTTTTTGACCCACAAGGGTGTCCATGTCCGTGGCGTACTGCTTTGGCTCCTTAGCTCTGTTGTTGGGATGAATCCATTTTGGTATAAAAGTAAAATAAATTAAAACAGCTTATTTATAAGATTTATTTATTTTAATTTTTATTTCTCCATATATAGTATAATGAAAGCTTGTAGTCACTACTGTTTATTTCAAATTAGGTTTTATATTTCTATATATATTATTTTTTGGCCGTAATGTGCACAGTTAATGGTATGTTTGATAAATCTGATTTTTTATATTTTAATCCCAAAACAGACACTCAGAATTTTCTTTTTGTATTCTTGATTTTATTCTTAATTAGGACAAGTTGGTAACATTATTATAGATTCACTCATTTGTTTTGATATTTGATATTTTTGTTGTCTGTTTAGGTTGCTATTGGGGCTTGTTTGTCGTGAATGCCAATATTCACGCTTTATTGATTTTGCCTTTGTTGGGTTATTTGGAAACAAATCCCTTGCTTTTGCCTTTGCTCCTCAAAATGAGTCTGTTTCCAAAATGATAAATTTAACTGTTTGGTTTCCTGATTCTGCGCAACTCACTTGCCCCACTCATGCTTGTGGCAAGTGATCCTACTGTCCAGATACTCTTTTGTGGTAAAATTACACAGTATATATTCCCAATCTTTATACCCAATAAAATTTAAGTTCTATTCACATTTTTGTATTTGTGTCTTCACATACTTTGGCGCCTCTCTAGCCATGTCTAGCAGATATTATTCAATCAGGGCCACAAGGTAATCACATAGCCTTTCCTACCATTCTAACCAAGACTTAATACAAATCCAATCATAAGGTTAGGATTTCCTGTTGTGACTCTGTGCTGCGCCTCATATCACAACAAAAATGGTGCTCACTACAGGGGCTGTAAGCCCCTTGGTTATCCCTTTTGCAACAACGTTTTCAGGACCTTTGCCTCCTCTCATACAAGAGCCAACTTCTCCTGAAATTACCAGTCCTCCTATTGAGGAAGACATTGCCAACCCGCCTATTGTCCCACTGTATTAAACCTTGGAAATGGTCACTGTCTAGTAGTGTATTCCATGAGAACCCCTGACCTAGAACAAGTCATGGCCATTGCCCTTGGAATAGCCCGCAATGGGGTCATCCCTTGCCTTTAGTTACAGTTCAATCAAGCAGAATACTATGAGTTGATTGTTGCCCCTCAGTTTCCACAACATCTCCTTACAGCAGCTGGTTCCGCTGAACACCTATTGTCATCCTTTGTGCAGCCCGCCTTAGCCCATCATTAGATGGTGTTGCAACATGTTCAATAAATTTTGTCCCTTTAAGCCGCTGTCACTCATCACTGGGAACAGTTTGCTGCTTACCAGCAGTGGATTCACTCCCTTTTTTCCTTGGTATCTGATAACCATCAACTCTATCACTTCTCAGGTTTGCTAGGTTACTTCTATAGAGCAAATACATCAGTTAATCCCTGAGTATGTTAGGGAACATCTACATGAGTTTCACCAATTAGAACAGCCGTGAAAAACTCAAGTAGACTCCACCCTGAATGCCTACCTCTCTGACTTCAAACAACTTGTGCAATAACTCAATTTGTTTAGTACCTATTCCTTTGATCAATTACAGTAGGTAGTGGAGCTTGCTGCTAGAGGTCTCCAAAAACTACAAGATGAGTTTGATTAAGAGAGAGCTACTACAGCTGCCTCCATTGCCAAGCTTCAAGCCCAAGTGAGCAAGTTGTCTGCGCCTAAACAGGATGTTCCTCCTTTTCCTCTGTCTGATGACATGATGGATAGGGAACAGAAGTTATGGGACACTATCAGAGGACTACATGTGTCCACTTGTAGTCAAGGACGCCCTGCAAATCCTCTACAGCCAGATCCTCAAGTGCTTACCTTGACAGCACAAGTTGCTACCCTGCAACAAGAAGTTGTTGTTCTTTATAATACTGTGAAGACTATCACTAGTTCAGTTGGGCTCATTGACAAAGATAGCTGCTGCCCTAGATTGTCTGGTGTCATGAAGTGATTGGTTAAACTAGCCTTCACTGTAATGTACATTTGATCCATTAATCTTGGTGAACAAGGGAGCAATGGTACTCTTGCACTGGATGATAGGTATTCCTATTGATCAACTAAGTTGCCTTTCAAAAGCCATATTAACTAATGATCATCCAATCATTAGTGTAATAGTGGTCCAAGCCAACAGAGGGATCTTCTGTGTAAAAGAGGAGCATGGCGTTCTGTGACTCCTATTAATCTCTCATATCTATATAACTCTCTCCTTGATTTATCAATAAAGGATTGGTATTACATTAACTATACATTTATTATACGCACTAAGAAGAAAAACTATCTTAGCTTAGTCTTTAGTAATTCATAGGTTGTAATCAATTTAAGTGTATAAACAGCAATCACTACCTAATAGTGGAAGTTACAACACCTGGGAACCCTCAAATCCAGTGTGCTAGGGAGTTTATTGCCCTAGCCAATAAAGTAGATCATCTGAAGCAAGATCATCTCAGCCTTGGCAAGGATGTTCAAGAGATGAGTGAGTTAATTGACTCTATAAATTACAGGCTCTCCTTCTGTCTCTTGGTGGGACCTTCTTTGACCTCTTGTTTGGCTGAGCTTTCAACTGTGATGACTACTCATGGTCAATAGTTAGATGTTACCAAACAACAGACTGACCAGGCCAAAAACTTTGATGCCTGCGCCTCTGAGACTTTGACTATGCTCAAAGAGGGTGGTTGTCAGTTTTGGGCACAGCAGCCCCCTTTGGAATCTGAAGCTAAATTCTCCCTGAGTATAAATGTGATCAATAGCAACAATGGTGGCCCTACCCCCAAAGCACACTTCAAACCTACCTTTAAACAAGTTTTTGACCCTAAAACATCCACCATTGTAGCATTCTTAACCATCTACAAAACAGCCATGCAACAGGCCTCTGATGAGGTTAATAAAGAGCACATTCTAACCTTCTTGCACCCAACCTGCAAGGAGGTGGTAGTGCCAGAACTGCCCTCCATTGAGACTTGGGAAGAGATGAAACAGCTTCTGATAAATGAGTTTGGTGGCAACCTTAGCTTGGAAGTGAAAAAGGACGCTTTTATGCACATTGGCTTCAAACCCAAAGAGACTTTGGCCAAGTTTGCAGACAGGTTCTATATGGAATGACAGCAATTGATAACTAGTAGACAGCTGTCAGCACATGAAGCCTACATGGCTTGCGCTCAAGATCTCAAAGTTAATTGACTTCTGTGCCTCCATTTTAAAGCTAACAAGGTCATGCTCACATCCATGAAAGGCATAAATACACTGTTGCAGGACATGTATCTCACTCACTCTGGAGTGGTTGTGCGTGAGAACCAAGCAGCCTCTAAATATGGTTCTTCTTTATGTGGCCCTTGAATCCTCACTATGAACTCCCAGAATCCTCTTAGACACCAAGGTTGCCATAATTGCGGACAAATAGGTAACCACTCTTGAGTCTGTACCAATCCTTGGGTTAAAGGTACTGATCCCAAAGACCAGGCGGGAAAAGAACAGTCAATCTAGAGTCAGAGACACTCCTGGTTGACAATCCTTCCCAGTCTCCTTCAATTCCCCCGTCTGTGGCAGACTCTGATCACGCCAACACTGAGGCTCCTCCCATTCTTCTATTATTACATGATATTTCCAATGATTCAGACATGGATGATTCAGACATTGACAATTCTGATGCCCATGGATACTCAGTTCCAGAAACTCTCAAAACCATTATGGTCCCTTACAAACTACTCTCTGGAAAGACTACAACAACTACCAAGCCTCTGCCAGAAAACAAGGAGGTTGTCTCTTGTCCATACCTTACACAAGCTAAGAGGTCTCCTGTGCTTGTTGAATCTTCTGAAGAATCTGCTGAAGTATCTGATGCTGATTTCAAAAATGTTTCAGTATTTCTTCCCCTTCAGACTTTCTACAAGGAGTTTCCAGGTTTGAGGTGCATGATCAAAAAGCGGGACAAAGAACTAGCAGAAGCCCAAGATATCCTGACTGTCCCCCCACACTTTTGTTGTACTACTACTTGTGTAGAGATATCTATCCAAAAGGTGAAGATTAAGGCCGTCTTGGACAATGGGTCACCAGTTAATTTCCTTTCCCCAAAGCTTTTAAAGAAGCTTAAACTTGTCCCTTCCCTTTACTACCATCAGTCTTATAGTACTTCTGGGTTGACCATGACTTGCGCTATAGGGGCCTATTCTGCTCTCCTTATGTGGTTTGGCAAGCTACTCTTAGCTGTGCCTGCTGTAGTTTTGGAGAACAAGAGTTACAATCTTTTAGCTGGTACCCAGTTCCTTAGGGATTGCAATGGGATTATCAACTTAAAAGATGACTACATCTCTGTCTTAGGGTATGAAGTTCCTTTAATCTTTGAAGAGCCAGTCAAAGTTCTGGGAAAACGCCTCAAGACGTGTGCCCTAGAGCACCCTAATGGTGTCTTCACTTTGAAGTACCACACCCATTTGTCCAATATGAAGTGTTCTCCTATGGCCTGTCCTGCATCTGAAGGGATTCCTCTCCTTGCTACTTCTGCCATGACTATACCCCCTGGCTCTCAAGCCATCCTGGACTCTCATATTTTGTACAAGTTGCCTGAGCACACATTCTTAGAGCTTTATTCTACTTCCTCTCTAGGCTTCAACAAACCTTAACTCTGCCCAGGGATCTTGGATGTCTCTCACAAAGATCCTGTTCAGCTGTTAGTAGCCAGCTTAACCACTCTCCCCATAAATGTGTCTAGAGGCCAGGTTGTTAGCTATGGAAAGTTGCTGAATGCTCCTGATGTGCTATCCCTACATCCCTTTGGCACCTTTCATGATTTCAACTTACCTGAAGACAAACCACAGGTCTTATCTCTGTTCACTGCTCAGGACTTCCTGCAACTATCCCCTGTCCAACAGAAAGAGGTGCTTGACTTGCTAGATCAGTTTTCAGATATTTTTGCTAAGGATAGCACTGACTATGGTCTAGCTTAAGGAGTTATTCATCAAATTGACACTGGTGATGCTCCCCCCTTCTGTGCTAAACCTTATTGTCATAGTTGGGTAGAAGACGCCGAGGTATCTAAGGAACTCAAGCTGCTATTAGATGCTTGGTTGCTTTCCCCTTCCCAATGTCCATGGGCCTCACCTTTGCTCATCTTGAAGAAGAAGGATGGAGGTCATCACATTGTGATGGACTATTAACAGTTGAACTCCTTAATCAAAAAAGATTCTTACCCCTTACCATGTATAGATGGTGCAATCTGCCGTCTTAGAGGCTCTAAATTCTTCTCAGCTATGGACTTGGCATCTGGCTACTGGCAAGTTGACCTCTCTCCTGAAGATAGGCAAAAAACTGTGCTTATCACTTCTGAAGGACTGTTTGAGCCTACCTGTATGCTGCAAGGACTGTGCAATGCCCCTGCTACCTTCCAACGGGCCATGGAATCCATTATTTGTGACTTGAAGCTATCTTGTGTCCTGTTTATTTGGATGATATAACTGTCTTCAGTGCAACCTTTACTGATCATCTAGCCCACCTAAAGGGAGTTTTCCTAAAAATTTAATAGGCCAACCTCAAGTTAAAACTGTCTAAATGTGCTTTCTTCAAGGAGCACCTTGAGTTCTTGGGTCATGAGGCAACTCAAACTGGGATCTGACCTATGACCAAGAAAGTCAAGGCTATCAACAAAATGCTTCTTCCTACCAACCTACGTGAAGTACAAGTCTTTTTGGGCATGATGAGGTATTATAGACAGTTTATCCATGACTTTGCTGACACTAGTGAGGCTCTGTTTCAACTGTTACACAATGTCCCCTTCAAATGGACCGCTAGGCAGCAACAGGCCTTTGAGACTCTTAAGCAAAAACTCAAAGAGGCCCCCATCTTGGTGTATCCCAACTATGATAAATAGTTCATCCTTTACACAGATGCTAGTGACATATCTATTGGAGTCATCCTGGCTCAACTAGACAATGAAGGAGTGGATCACCCTGTAGTGTATACTTCTTGTGTCCTCAATAAGCATGAGAAGAACTATAGTGTCACTGAGAAATAATACATTGTCATATTGCATGTGGTTAAACAATTCTTTCATTACGTTAATGGTACTCATTTCACTGTGGTCACTGATCAAACTTTGCTTGAGTGGTTACAGCAGCTCAAAGAACCAGAAGGATGATTAGCTAGATGGGCCCTTTGCCTACAAGGCTATGATTTCATTGTGCTACATTGCCCCAGAATTCAACACCAAAATACTGATGGGTTGTCCAGAATGCCCATCCTTGCGCTACACCCTGTTGAGGCTGATCAACTATATGAGCTAATTGGATATCCTTTCTCCTGAGAGAACAAGAAAGAAGAAGTTTGTATTGCCCTATTCAAGCTATCTGAAGACACACTCATTTGTGACAACCAGCTTTTCAAAAAAGTACAAGACTGCTACCTGCCTTATGTAAGGCCTAGTCTTTGCCTTTTGATGGTGCTTCAAGCTCATAAAGAGACAGGATACAGAGGCATTGCCAAGACTTATGCCTGGATCCAGAAGAATTATTTCTGGGAAAATCTTCACCTGCTGATCCCATATGTTATTGCTAATTGCCATGATTGCCAACTCTAACAACCTAAAGCTGCCGCTCATGAGTTCAAGCTAGTCCCCCCTCAACACGCATTTCACACTGTCAGTATTACTGCTGTAGTACCTCTTTCCTGATCACACTTAGGCTACCAATTCATCTTGATTGCTGTTGATTATTTCAGAAAATTGGTAGAAGCACACCCTACCAATGACATCACTGCTAAAACTACTTCTGCCTTCCTACTGCAAGATTTTTTCTACTGACATGGCTGCACTTAAGTCCTGCTTTCTGAAAATGGCACCAACTTTAATGCTTGCCTCATCATATCTATTGTAGAATCTATGGGTACTCACCAATCCTTCTCTGCGCCATATAATCCTTCAACCAATGGAACTGTTGAACAAGCAAATTCCTCCCTGGTGTCTATAATGTGGAAGCTCACCCTCTCTGATGGCGCCAGTTGGGATATGTTCCTCCCTGCTGCTCTCTTTGCTTATTGACTCAGTAGACACCAAGTTACTGGCCAATCTCCCTTTGCCATGCTGTATGGGAGTGAAGCCACATCTCCCTCTATTTTGGGACCCCCTTTGATTGAAGTTGATATGTCTGCTAATCCTAAAGCTCATGTCAAAGACTTGACTAATTTTACCATTGACATTCAGGTGACAGGATATTCAACTGCCTATAAAGTCAAGGCTTTAGAGATCTTGCCTTCCAATGCCTCTAGAGCCCCTCCCTGAGTACCAAGTAGATGACCTAGTCCTCTACTATCAGAACTGTACTGGAGGCAGGGCCCATAAGTTAGATTCTCTCTGGGTTGGACCTTGTAAAGTTACCTTCAAGAAGGGTGTCAAGTATACCGTGAAACTGCTGTCATCTGGATGTCCTTTTTCCCAAATTCATTCCAAATTCCTCCGCAAATATCAACTCCCTGTGCCCAATCTTGAGGGGGGAAATATGGGAAATTGCACCATTAATGCTATTTTAATATGGCCTTCAAATAGTGATATGTGCAAAGATTTGTTTGATTTTGCCTTTGACTTTGGGAATTACTTGCCTTCCATAAATGGGTCTGTTTCAATGTCCACCCATTCTGGATTGCCATACCAGCCCTCAACTGATCCTAGTATGATTCACCCCAGTGTGACCCCCTCTGCTGCTCTGTCTACATAATGAGTGATCATTGACCCTTGTCTACTATTTAAGTAGAATCAATTCTCCTAATAAAGACAAGTTTATCCACATTTTTGTTGGCTTTAATATTCTTCAAGCCTTTTCTTTTCCTTTTTACCAAAAGGAATTCCTCTTCTTGTATTCCAGAAAATTAAGGTATGTGTCCTTAATTTTGCCCTGAAGACTAACCCAAGGCTAGCTTCAAACCTCAAATCTTTTGCAATAAAGATTTCCCGCTGTGTCCTTCAGGATGTTGTTCCCTAGAGACAAACACAACAGATGTGCATGGTTTGATCTTGACTGAAGACAATAATGTTGTCAAGGTACACAATTTCATGATACCAGGAGTACCGTGGAGCTCCAGCAGGTGAGGGAGGAGTCAAAGCAGGTACTGGCATGGCCCACCAGATGATAGGACCTAACTTTACCAGGTAGGAAAGGGCCTTCCCAGCCACAGCCCAAGGCCCAGCTGCTGGAAAGGCAGAGTCAATCAATCCCGTGAGTGCAAGGTAAAGCACTCCCAGGAATTGACTACTCTGGCCAGAGGCATCAGAAGTAGGGTGTTGAGATGGTTGGTTTTGGTGTTGGGGGTGGTTCCATGGGGACCAAGTAGGCGGCAGGATTGTTGTACTTCCTGTTGAAGATCAAAGGGTAGATGGTGATTGCTTTGCTGTCTTGGACAATTTGGTAGAATTCCTTGGGAGCGTTTGGGCGGGTGTACCACTGCAAGTCTTCCAATGTCCAGGGTTTGTGGTCAGGATTGGCAGGATACTCAGTGAAATGCACAGGGCCAAATGGAGCATTGGGTGGGCAGTAGTAGTCAAAGGCTTTGGTTTTATCAACTGGAGTCTGACTATCTATCCCAGTAGATGGGTACTGACGCTTGGGTGTATGCAGATGGAAGAGTATAAAAATAAGTATGGAAACAGATTGGTGAACCAAAGGTTCATAACACCTTTATTTGGTAAGGATGGCAATACAGACCTTTTTCAAGTGCTTCTGATTTATATACTTACTCACATGCAGGTGCCTCTGGGTATTCTTCTAATGCTATCTGTGTGACAAGGCTTAGCATTTCAAGTTCTACTATTTGGTTGGCTTCTTCATGGTTATTTTTGGGGGTTTCAGGAACAGTTGTTTGGCTTTTTGATGGTCCATCTTGGCTTGGCTGGTCATTGATTTTGGCAGGTTTGGCTTCTGGGGTTTTGGGGGTTTTTCCAATTTGATCACCATTTTTGGACTGGCTTGACAGGCTCTCTTGAGCCCAAAGAACTTGATTAAAAAAGGGTTCCCCAATTGGGGACCCCAAATTATTTAATGGAGGGTGGGCTTGATCTGGGTTTACTGGGCAGCTGAAAATAGCCTGCCCAGGCCCAGCCAAACCCACCAAGGCTTGGGCGTAGCTTTTGGGTCCCAAAGCAGGCCCCTCAGCTACCACCAGGGTGGGAATGGTTCCCGCACCTGGATTTGCTTTTAAAAGCAAAAATCCAGGTGCAGGCAAATCTCCCCCGCCCGCTAGCCCCACCTGATGGCTAGGAGCAGGTTCAATTCCCGCCCGGGGCTTTGAAACTGTTACTTTTGTAACACTATCCCCTTCTAAACCAGACTTGGCTTTCTTCTTCTCCCAATATTGGCAGACAGCATTAGCTGCATTGGCAAGGTTGTCAGCAGGTTCCCAGGTGCTTTCCTTGGGCAGGTATCCTAGCCATTTGACGTAGTACTGTGGCTTACAGCAGTGGTTGTGGTTGCCGTGTATATACTCTACTTCATGTTCAAGGGATCTCCCTACCAGGATGGGTGGAGGGGCAGTCTTCAGTTTCTGGTGGGGTAGGGACGTTCTGTCCTTTTTGAACAGCAAGGCTTGATGGAACATGTCATGTATTTTCCAGGTGTCAGATAACTTCAGACAGTAAGCTACTTTGCCTACTTGGCCTGTGATCTGGTAGGAGCCGCTTCTTTGATGAGCTAGCTTCCAGCATGGAACATTTAGCAGTATGTTCCTTGAGTCTAGATAGACCTCATCCCCAATCTCTAGTGGCTTTCCAGGGGTGCGCTTTTTACCATCAAAGGCTTTGTAAGTCTGTACTGCGCGGGTTAGGTTTTGGGAGCAGGTCATCTGGGTTTTGTGGATGTGTTCCATCCAGGTTCTACCTGCTTTGTTAGACTCCTGGTTTCCAATCTTGGGGTCCCAAGTGGGGTCAAATATGTAATTAGCTTTGAAGGGGGACATCCCAGTGGATGTGTGATCTTTGCTATTGTAAGTGTATTGAGCTGTGGATAATAGGTCTTCCCAATTGTCTTGATTGGCGTTTGCGTAGCATCAGAGGTACTGTTCCAAAATCTGGTTTACCTGTTCAGTTTGGCTGTTGGTCTGGGGGTGATAGGAAGTGGACACACATATTTTGATTCCTAGGTCTTTCATCACTTGCGCCCATTAATGAGATGTGAACTGTGGTCCTCAATCTGTCACTATTTTCTCTGGGGTTTTGTGTTGGATGAGTATTTGGTCATGAAAGTGTCAGACGGTTTCAGCGGCAGTGCAATGGGTAGTTGTGGGGACAAAGTAGGCCATTTTGGTGAAACAGTCAGCCATCACCAGAATTATGTTGTAGTCTTTGGAGGGTGGGAGTTCAACTATGTAATCCATGGATACAATTTCCAGGGGCCTGAAGGGATGTCTTGGGGGAGGGGGAGGCCTTCTGGCTTAGAGCGTCTTGTTTTGGTACACCCACATGTTTCATAGCCCTCAATGTAGTTGATAACATATGTGTCTATCTTGGGCCACAAGTAATTCCTTTTGATGCTTTGAAGGGTTTTGTGGCGGCCTGGGTGGCCGGCTAGTTCCAAGTCGTGATAGTCTTTTAGTACAGAAATCCGAGCTAATACTTCTGGTACATAGATTCTTCCTTGGAACAGTAGGGTGGTTCCTTTTAGTGAATAACCTCTTTTGTACAGGGGGATGTCTAGTTGTGTTGAGAGTTCTGAGACCATAGTTTTGGCAACAGGGTCCTTTTCCTGGGCTTCTAATACGTCTGATTTCTTAGCAACAATTTTCAGGTAGTTTAGCTGTATTCTTCCACTGGTTGTATCCAACAGGGTATGGGTGTTGTGATCTCTCAACTTGGTGGAGGACGGGATCAGGTTGGCTCTTCTACTTAGGACATCTGGGACAATGTTTACTTTGACGGGCTTATAGTCAATTTCTAGTACATAGTCTGCCAGTTCTAGGGCCCACCTCGCTTGTTGTTGGTTGAGCTGACATGGTTTGAAGAAGTAAACCAAGTTTTTGTGATCTGTTAGGACCTTTACTGGGTGCTCAGCGCCGCATAGGTATCTGCTCCAGTGCTTCAGGGTCTTCATTATAGCTAGCATTTCTTTATCATATATAGGGTAATTTCCTTCAGCAGGGATCATCATTTTTTGGAGTAATATGCTACAGGATGTAGCATACTATCACCTCCTTCCTGAAGAAGCACCTCTCCCAGGGCAAAGCCGGAAGTGTCAGTTTCCAGGATGAACAGCTTTGTGGGGTAGGCATGGCCAACACAGGCGCAGAGGTGAAGGCTAACTTAAGGGCTTCAAAGGACACAATACAGTCAGGGGTACACTCAAAATGGACTTTTTTTGAGCAAATGCAGGTCTGGGGCAGAGTAATCTGAGAAAAAAATTTGATGAAATCTCTACAGTAGTTTTCTAGCCCCAGGAAACTCCTAACATCTTTCCAACAGGTGGGGGTGGGCCAAGCTGTGACTGCATCCACTTTATCTTGGGCCATGGAAAATCCACCGGTTTGTACTATGTAGCCCAAGAATTCTACCTCAGGTTAGAAGAACTCACACTTCTCAAGTTTGACGTGAAGGTTGGCTGCTGCTAGTTTCTCCAATATGAGGTCCAGGTGGCAGATGTGGTCTTCATGTGTTTTGTTATATATCAGAAGGTTGTCAAGATATGCCACGCAGAATTGGTCAAGGTACTCTCCAAGGACCGAGTTAATCATCCTCTGGAAAGTGCTAGGGGCGTTGCATAGCCCAAAAGGCATTACCAGGTATTCATAGAGTCCATATTGAGTTTTGAAAGCCATTTTATATTCATTGCCTTCTTTGATTCAGATTTGGTTAAAAGCATCTCGGAGGTCAATCTTAGAGTATACTTGTGCTCCAGTCAAGACATCAGATAGGTCATTGGCATTAGGTATGGGGTATTGGTTTTTTACTGTGATTTTGTTCAGCTTCTGGTAGTTTACACAAGGTCTCATTCCCTCATCTTTCTTCCCAACAAATAGTAGGGGGAAGAGCATGGGGCCTTTGAGACTCAAATAAATCCTTTCTTGGTCATGTCTTTAATGTACACTTTCAAGGCCACCTGTTCTTTGTGGTTGCAAATATATAGTTGGGGCTGTGGATGGGTTGCGTATTAGGGAGTAAGTCAATGGTGTGGTTGTAGATAGAGTGTTCAGGTAGTTGAGTTGCCGCCTCTTTGCTGAAGACACTGGCCCATTTCTCAAGGGCTGAGGGCAGCTTCCCTGAGCAAGGGTCCAATTGCAAGGTCATGAGTTTGGTAGGGGTACTATGTGTGGGCTTGGCTGAATGGGTACAGTATCAGGGTTAGGTCCCTTTCCCAGGGTTACGGTTTGGTCACAATAGTTCAGGATTGCACCATGCTTGTCAGCCCAGGAGTCTCCAAGTATCAATAAGTGGTAATCCTTTCAACAAGATAACGGACAAGGGGTAGGTGTTTTACCCAATCTTCAGCTCAAGGTGTTGGTTACATTCTTGGCCAATGTCAGTTGAACTGTTTCCCATAGTGACTTGGAATTGAGTATATGAGGGGGTGAGTTCCAGCTTGGACGCTAATGTGGGGTCAATGAAACTCATGTCAGCCCCTGTGTCTAAGAAAGCCTTTTTGTGAAATACTTTATCTCCCACTTCTAGGGTCACTATGATATACTTATAAGACTGAAAGGTAGTGTTTAATTGGGCAAGGGAGCCTGAAGTTTGCTTTCTTCTGGGACAGGCCCTGGTCTGGTGTCCTGCTTCATGGCAGTGGAAACACAACCTGTCTCTGTAATGTTGTTGCAACTCCTTGGGTGTCATGGCTGGTCTGGCTGCAGTGGGGCTTCTGGCCATCCGGGGTCCATGGGGGCGGTGCTGTGGGTTTCTTGGTTTAAGCTTAGTCCTCGGCAGAGCACAATCAGTTCTTCTAATCCAATTGTGGGGTGGTGGTGCTTGAGGAGGTCCTTTAACCCTGGGTTCACGCCCTTTCTGAATAGGATGGCAGCCAATTTGTTATCCAGCATAGCACAGGTCTGTAGTTTGGTGAACTCTTCTACATAGGTCTGAAGTGGGTGGCTGTTTTGCTTGAATTCTAACAGGGTCATGAAGGCAAAGTGACGGGTATTCTGGTCCTCTCCTGTGGCCATTAATTCAGCCTCAAATTGAGCATAGTCTAAGCAAAACTCTACATTGTTGGCAGTGGCTTTGCCAAACCAGTCTAGGGCGTCCCCTGTTAGCATGGATGCTTGTTGCATATCCTGAATGGATTAGACGTAAAATTGCCCATCTAGGGATTAAGCAATGGAACAATTGCGCGGTCGCGCTATTGCATCTTAATTCTAATAGTGATAAAGACGTTTAAACCGCGCCAAAAATGGGTGTTTGATTTGCCTTTTGATTGCGCACAAGGCATGTGCTTCACTTCTGGGATTATAAATAGAACAACTAAGTTATTTATATCTACCTCCTTAAGGGAAGCCGCAAGGAAGAGGTCGTTCTCTTGCGCGGGGCTTTTAGCTGTGCCACTCCACTCCCCTCCATTTGGAAAGTCCTTCTTTCTGTGCCTCCCTGCCTTACACTATATAAGTGTGATGCTATCTAAATAAATACCAGTTTTGTCTATACCCCTTTTATTCTTCTGTTGTTCATAGGCTGTCACTATACCATCAACAGGTATAGTATTAAGAATTAGGTCACTGACTAACTATTCATAGAAACTAGCAACCCTTTGCTGCAACTTTTACAACAATGCTACTCCCAAGACTTTGACTGTGTTGTTGGGATAGGCAGCAGCAGCAGCATTAGCTAGGAAGTGCAGTCATAGTACCAGCATGGCTCTTCTAGCTTCCTCTAGGCTGAGCTTGCCCATCTGGGGCATGGTCACATTGGAGGTGGTTTGGTTCACAATAATGTTCTGTACTTAAGAGAAGGTTGCTGCAGTCAGGTCTTTGCTCTCTGGAGCATCCTTAGAATCATCCAAGGTCCAGGTTGTTCTCTTCCACATGGAGGATATTTGGTATGATAGCCACAAATAACAGTAATAAGTGATAATCATAAAAACAAACATACAAGTAGCCCCAAGTGCTAATAACATCTTGGGGCCCAGGTTACCAAGTTTGGGGTGGATCATTATAATTTCAGGATACCAGGAGTACTGTGGAGCTCCAGCAGGTGAGGGAGGAGTCAAAGCAGGTACTGGCATGACCCACCAGATTATGGGACCTAACTTTACCAGGTAGGAAAGGGCCTTCCCAGCCACAGCCCAAGGTTCAGCTGCTGGCAAGGAAGAGTCAATCAATCCTGTGAGCGCAAGGTAAAGCACTCCCAGGAATTGACTACTCTGGCCAGAGGCATCAGAAGGGGGGGTTGAGATGGTTGGTTTGGGTGTTGGGGCGGTTCCATGGGGACCAAGTAGGTGGCAGGATTGTTGTACTTCCCGTTGAAGATCAAAGGGTAGATGGTGATGCTTTGCCATCTCAGACAATTTGGTAGGGTTCCTTGGGAGCGTTTGGGCGGGTGTACCACTGCAAGTCTTCCAATGTCCAGGGTTTATGGTCAGGATTGGCAGGATACTCAGTGAAATGCACAGGGCCAAATGGAGCATTGGGTGGGCGGTAGTAGCCAAAGGCTCTGGTTTTATCAACTGGAGTCTGGCTATCTATCCCAGTAGATGGGTACTGACGCTTGGGTGTATGCAGATGGAAGAGTATCAAAAATATGTATGGAAACAGATTGGTTAACCAAAGTTTAATAACACCTTTATTTGGTAAAGATGATATACAGAATTTTTTCAAGTGCTTCTGATTTATATACTTACTCACATGCAGGTGCCTCTGGGTATTTTTCTGATGCTATCTGTGTGGCAAGGCTTGGCATTTCAGGTTCTGCTGTTTGGTTGGCTGCTTCATGGTTATTTTTGGAGTTTTCAGGAACAGTTGTTTGGCTTTTTGATGGTCCATCTTGGCTTGGCTGGTCATTGATTTTGGCAGGTTTGGCTTCTGGGGTTTTGAGGGTTTTCCCAATTTGATCACCATTTTTGGACTGGCTTGACAGGCTCTCTTGAGTCCAAAGAACTTGATTAAAAATGGGTCCCCAATTGGGGACCCCAAATTACTTAATGGAGGGTGGGCTTGATCTGGGTTTACTGGGCAGCTAAAAATAGCCTGCCCAGGCCCAGTCAAACCCACCAAGGCTTGGGCGTAGCTTTTGGGGCCCAAAGCAGGCCCCTCAGCTACACCAGGGCGGGAATGGTTCCTGCACCTGGATTCGCTTCAAAAAGCAAAAATCCAGGTGCAGGCAAATCTCTCCCACCCGCTAGCCCCGCCTGGTGGCTAGGGGCAGGTTTGATTCCTGCCTGGGGCCTTGAAACTGTTACTTTTGTAACACCAATCCAAACAAACAATCTGTTTAGCATCCAAGTATTTTAAGGCTTTCTTGGATTTGTGGATAGGAGCATTGTCTTGCATGAAGATATAACTGGCCGGTTCTTGCAGATTCTTCATAAATGGATGGAGATTCCAATCAAGGATTCTTCTGTAAACATCAGCATTTACCTTCTCACTGATTGGCTGGATTGCCCCTCTTGTGTTGGCTGTGAAACAGCCCCAAAACATGACACCCTGGCGTTTGTTTTTAACAGTGGGTTTTAAGCACTCAATTTTGTAAGCTTCATCAGCTTTGCAATAGACAGTTTGGCGTCTCTGAGATCCACAGAGCTAAACTTTAGTCTTATCAGACCAAATCACCTTTTCCCAAAAGGATACAGGATTCTTAACATACTTATCAGCAAAGGCCAATCTTTTGGCTTTATTCTTTGGACTTATAAGAGGTTTTTTTCTTGCAACACGGCCATAGTACCCAAGTTCATGGAGTTTATTGCAAACAGTGGCCTCAGAGATATCAATTTCCAAGGTATTTTTGATAGTCTCTTTAATTTGAGTGGCAATTATAAATCAATTTTGCTTAACTATTCTGACAATAGACTGATCATCTTGAGCAGTAGTTTTTTTAGGATGACCTGATCTCAGGTGATTTTTCACTGATTTAGTTTCCTGGAACTTGAGGTAAATTTCTTGGGCAGTTTCTTTGCCAATCTTGAGTTCCTTGGCTATCTTTCTATAGGATAAACTCATTTTCCTTAGCTTGTACAACTTGACCACAAATAAACTCAGGTATTTCTCTTGTTTTAACCATGTTTTCTGTGCAAAAGATTCTCTAACCCCAATTTTATAATCTAGGTAAGTTTGAATAAGAGGTGCTGTCTCATATTCATTTTATGTGCTTTAATCTACTTAAAGGTGCAGCTCTTATTATTAAACATTTTTTTTAAATTCTCTTCCTATTTATTTATTTTTGCGTTTTTATATACCATACTTGTGTAAAAATCTGTGGTGCATCTGCTCATGCTCTTTATAGCAAATTTCATTTATTGAAATTTACTTTTTTCTTTAAAATGTTGCTGACCGGGTATTTTTTTGGGCCACTGTATTAAATGCTCAGATTTTTTTATTGACTTCACTACATTACAAAGAATTAGCACCATATTAAGGCTTTTTATTAAGAAACATAGCTTGTGATAAAAATATGAACTTTTACCTAAAGAAATTGTTATTGTGTTTTTTAGTTAAAAAATGTCATAGTTTTGGCATTATCTGGTTTTGCTATCAAATACACTATTATGAATTTTAGCATATATTTAAAATAATTTAAATAAAAATTAAACAGCATCCAATTAAAAAAGATGTTTCCATATATAAACAAAGTGTTTAATTTTTTAATTTGAAAATAAATTGCTGTTTTTATATTTTTTACAAAATCAAAACTTAACTAGGTGGATGGCTCATCTAAGGACAGATATAAAATTGAATCTAATATATCAATTCAATCTATTTTATTGGATTTTTAGGTTGTGATTATTTAACACCAATAAAATTTAATTTAAGTTTTAAAAAAGGCTTTTTAAATACCATTTTTAAATTTCATTTATTTAAAAATAAAATCACAGATTTCAAGTTTAAATATAAATATAAATACGAGAAGTACTGTTTAAGTTTAGTGAAGCCAAAAAATGATTTAAAATTTTTAATATTTGTTTATAAAATTTATCAAAATATAGAGCTGATCTGTAGTTTTAAAACAAGCTATTGATCATTAAGATCGGCTTAGTATTCACAGAGATGTTGTTTTTAGTTTTTAGCGTGTACTAAGAATGAATTAATATGTATCAAATTGGGTCCAAACTTTGATTATGACGCAAGCTCGATTTCAGCACTTAACTATATATCTGAGCATCTAGAGCAGCTGGAGCTATCATGTTTGGTATCAATTTTATCGGGATTTTCTGAGAAGCATATCTAGATATTTTAAATTTTAAAAAATCCTTTAATGAGTCTTTATATTTGTATTGCCAGTTTAGTCACCTAACATCATTATTCCAATGTGTACTGGCAAGCAAAGTTGATACTGAAACAATCTGGAGCCACTCAGATCAGGTGATACATCTGAGTGGAGTAGTCTATTATTATGGGTCAAAATAAAAAATCGGAATTTACAAGCCAAACATCTCTTTCTTAAACTGATAATTATATTTATGAATTTGTTTCATGTCTCTTTGTAATTGACCAAGCTCTCTTTTTGTCGGTCAAATGAATCTTCAGAAAAGAGTTTAAACATCCAATCATATAAAAGAATGTTAAACAATTTGGTGCTTCTTTTAATTTTAATCCACCCTTTCTAGAGTTGGATAGTTTACATTGATAAGCCGCTTTCGCATGGTTGTAAGAGTTGAATCGTCTAAAAAATAAGTAATTAAAAATAAATTTATTATGGTCCGAGTAGCGTATATTTTCATTTTGATATAATGTAGACCACACTCCACCGCATTCGATCTACTCGCTTTCAAAGATACATAGGGCTGCTTCGACCAAACCCTGGGCAGCCGCGGCCTGTTTCTGGCTCTGGGCCACTAAACACAGATTTATTTAACCCTTTTTAAATATTACGCATTTTCATTTTAGCTTTAGCGGCTTAGAGCCGAAGCATATCTAAAGATACGCGTAAGGGATTGCATATAAGGAATAGCCAATTCAAATGTTAGCCTAATCATTGAGTTTAAATATAAAATACTCGAAAAATTATTTCAATTCAATTTTTTACACCTCAAGTATACTCAAGCTGACATTACAGACCAACAGACTCGTTTTATATACTAATTTATAAGGAATTAGTACTTTCTAGATCATCCCCCAGTATTAATCAATGGTGGCTAATTTTCATTTTTCCAGCCACAGCCAAACCATTATTCCAATCTGGTTTCAGCTTTATTGGTTCAGTTAACTGGCCAAAAGTCATTTGAGGATAATGCTGTGGTGAATTCTAATTGGTTATAAATATTTAGAATACATCCCGTCAGCTTGAATCAAAGTTTTGTAACTGGCTTATATTCTCACTTCCTTGACCCCCAATAAACCATTTCTTTCACTACACTTTTGGTACTTCTTATAACTGATCTGTAGAAGCAGGTGCTGCTGTCTTCTGCTGAGGTTTGCTTTGTATTTCCCTTTTCTATTTGTATTGAATATTTGATATTTATTGTTCACTACAACACTGCCATTCTAAAAGCTTTTTCAGTTTCTATATTTTATTTAAATGGTCAAAATTCAATAATTAGATAGTGGCACATTTTTGTTTTTTGCAGCCACTAAAGCCAAACCATTACTCTAAACTGGTAACAGCCTTGATGTTTTATTTAACTGGTCAAAAATTAATAATTAGATGGCAGCACTTTTTTGCAACCACTAAAGCCAAACAATTTTTTAAACTGCTTTCAGCTTTATTATTTCAGTTATTTGGATAAAAATTAATAATTGGATGATGACACATTATTTTTACAGCCACAAACCAAACCATTATTTTAAACTGGAGCAGCCTTGGTTTTTTAACCAGTAAGAATCCAATAGTTGAATAACAACACAATTTTAATTTTGATCAATCTTTAAACTGAAAATCCTCTGTATAGTTACTAATTATATCTGAAAAGATTAGTCCTGGTTTTATTTCTACTTTGAACTTTACTATGATAGCTAGGTATTATTTTTATTTTGATATGTAATAATCTTGTAGTTTTCCTGAGCTTGATATCATTTCCACTGCTGCAGATGTGAGTAACTTTGTGCTTACATTTTTTAAGTTGAATAAGATGAGTGAAAAAGGAATCAACAAAAAGGTAAAAGGTTTTATATGGTTTTATATTCTAATAAAATAGATTTAGATTATAGTCTTAATTATATTTTTACTATTGGAATTCACAATTATCTGAAGATAGTCAATGCAAGTAAAAGATTATCTAGAAATCTTTCTGGAGCTTTATAAACTTTAAAAGGTTAGCAACTTTATTTTCTATCTAATTTTATAGTCCATGTCCAAAAAAACCTAGAAAACCTGCAAATACAATGAAGCCTTGCTTGCAATACAAAACATCAAGCTTATGCTATACAATGTTGGCCGTATGAAGAACAAAGACAAAAGAGCTGGCATCCTTAAGCTGGTTAAAGAATCTTGGGCTGACCTATATGTATGCAAGAGCTTTACCACCCCAACACATCAGTAATAGACCCTGCCAAAAATTGGGGAGAGAAAATTGGCTTGGCTTCAAGATTTAGTGATAAGACAGCAATTATCACTACCAACAACATTTTGGAGTTTAGGGGCACTCCTAAACTTTACCTGGGAGATAGAGTTATGCTAGCTCATGTTATTTTTAACCAGCACTTTCATTTTGATTGTGTCTGTGCTTATGCTTCCATAGATGCTGGGGAGAATACTAGGTTTTGGATAGAGTTTGAAAAATTAACATTCAGCCTGTATACTGTCTTAATGAGTGACTGCAATAATGTCATCAATCCTCTCATTGACATTGTTGCACACTCTTAGAAAATCCAGAAAAGGTATCAAGAATTTCAAAAGAGCCCTGATGAATTTAAAGCTTCAAGACAGCTTTACCCAGAATTCCAACCGCTTTGAATTTATGACAGAGTCAGTACTAACAAGAAGGTTACCGGCAATAATAGGAATCCAGATTGATTATATCATCATATCATTTTCCTTAGCTGATATATCAAAGGTCTTAAGATAATCAAATCTGTCTTATCAGAGCATAAACTCCTGACATTATCTTCTTGAAATTACTATTTCCAATAAAAAATCTAATTAAATGACTAAAGTTTTTTTAAGAATTACTATTGATAATTAAATACTTTTTAGATATACATTAGCATTAAATAATTATATAACAATTCTTTTAAATTTAAAGTATTTAAAGACTGATATTTTGATATTTATATTTTTTATAACATCTATAAAAAATGAGTTTTAAACAATAGGTTTGTTATTGAAACTAACATACATTTTTTAATATATAGCTAAATCATTTATTTTATATTAGTATTTACTTGATAAGTTTAAACATTACATCATAAATGTTGTATTAAAAATATTTTCAATAAGCTTAATAATGTAAATTTATCAAAGACTGATTAGTACAGTAGTTTTCAAACCTGTTGTCAAGATTTCTGGTTCTTGAAGAAGAAGAGTGATTGTTTTTATTAGGTGAGTTAATCATGTTGGGATGGGATATCTGTATGAAGACAGATGTGCTTCTATTGGTATAGATATGTACGACAACAGGCTGTGTTCTGTTGTTGGTTGATCCAATTGGAGTGGAAGTCCTGTGGTCCTTTGAAGACGCAACACTGTCTGTGGTGGTTTTGGCAGGAGGTCACAAGTATTAATAATTTGCTCTTATTGTACTTTGACACCACTACTGTTTGGACTAGTAGGGATGTTGATGGGTATTAATTTGTCTGCCTTACAAGTGATCTTGGAAGGCCCCTTTATAGTTGACAGCTAGTGGCCAAACTGGCGTCTAGCTGCGGACAACTCTTACTAGCTAGCCTATCATCCCCAAGCTACTAGTTTCATCCCCTAGAGTTGGATCCCAAAACCCAAATAATGGTTTGGGATGAGGTAATATTCTAGGCTGCTGATTTCTCCTCTTCAGCCCAGATATTCCTTGACTTAGTTATGGCAACTAAGCTGACACCCAATTTGGCCAACCTGCCCTTGTGCTCAGTGTAATGCGCAATGTTTGCACAGGTGGTCTTCCATCTCAACTCTCGGTGAAACAGGATGTTGTAATTCCCTGATCTGTCTCTGGGTCGGGTCTGTGTTCTATTCGGAATCCGGAATCCTTAGCATCTAATTATAGAAGCTTCTGGATTGGCCTGTGACCTGAGACCCAGAATGTCTCAGGTGTCTCTGAGTTGGAAACTATATCAACCTTATTATAGTTTCTCCGCATTCTGGAATACTGTGTCACTTTGGCTGTGTTGCATCCAAAATCAACCCACAGCTTCAGTAATAGGGATATGGATTAGTCAATCCTAATGAATCAGGATTTCCTGACATTTCCCCCCACTTGACTGAGCTATATAACCTTTGAAGAACTTCTTTAGCCCGGAATATGAGCAATATTTCCAATTACTCCAGTGTTAGCAACAAGACAGATGCCTGCCAAATGGTGGCACAGATGTCAGAAGAGGACCGCCAGCATTTCTGTGGGCTCTCCAAAGAAGCCAAGGTGGCGTTGCTCTGTGGGCTTTGGCAGGCGGAAACTGGTTCACTCTGGTCTGGGCTGGAAAGTTCAGTGCCAGGTGAAAATAGTGAAGAAATCCCAGTGGAGGAGGAGTTGGCAGGCCGGTCTTCTGTTGGGGGTGAAAAGCGTCTTGCTGAGCCTCAGGCCAGTTCAGTGCGCAACACCCCCAAAATTTGGAGAGGGAGCCTTTGGTCATGGACCCTCTCTCAGGCGCTTTTACTTTTTGTTTGCTGGACGCTGGGCTGCCTGACTTCAATTCCATACCCCTGCTCTGATTGGGTGACAAGGGGTTTTCCATTTCCCAGCTTTACGTGGGAATGGATATAATTCCTCAGTTCCTGTTTGTGGTAATGGCGCAGCGCCCGTGTCATGATCTTAAGCGGTGCATCAACCATTCAAGCGAGGGCTTCCATAGCGTGGAGGACAAGGACTTGGAGGGGCGGTTAGGCAATCAGTTGGTGGAGCTCCTGGTGGCCACTGGTGACGCAGGCGGGGTGGGCAAGGCCTGTCAAAGTTATGTGCTGGACTTTGGCTTGCAGGTTTTCTCTTCTTGGTTTGGCGCTCTAGTGGGGGTTCCAACGCTGTACTTGTTGCTGGGTGTAGACAACTCCAATGCGCAAGACAGCTGTATCTGTTGTGTGGCCCAAAGCGTTTATGCCGACATCAAAAGTGTTGCCAAGCAACAGGCGGTTTGCAGGATGGTGTTATGTGGGGACATAATGCTTACCCCCAATCTTAGCCTGTCAATGGTTACTGCGGACAATATAGCAGCCCAGTGGGAGAAGGTCTGCAACAAGCTGGGCAGTCTTAAGGCGCCGTTGCCTCGCTGTTATCGGTATATCTCCAACTTCATGTTGGATTGTGTGGTCCTGTTGTGCGCTTTCCCCTTGGACGCTGGGCTCTGGTGGGTTGATGCTGTCTCCAGGGAGATCCCAATTCCCTTTGTTTGCTTCTTGCAGGTAATCCCAAGTGAATGTAGACTCTGGCTGCAGGCCACCACTTTCTGGTTTGCTGAGGGGAGGAAGTTTTCTTTCATAAGCCTCTGGAGCCTGAGGCAGGTGGTGCAAAGGTCTTGGAGAGGGAGTAATCAAGTAGCAGTTTCTGAAGGTGATGAAGAGGCCCCCAAGTATCAAGAGGGCGACCCTTAGTTGTTTGCAATAAAGTCCTTTCCTATATATTTTATTTTTTTAGAATTTATTTTATTAACTTTATTGTGAGCCAATATTTGTAATGGTATAATATGGCTTGAGGAACCTGGTGTGGACTCTGTTGATGAGTCTTCCATCAGCCAGATCCTTGATTGTGTAAGCATCAGGAGAGGTTTTCTTGATGACTTCAAAAGGTCCTTTCCAGATGCTGTCAAGCTTATGAGCCTGCCCCACAACTCTGTTGTGCTATGAAACCTGAGTGCCAATTTTAAATTTGGCTAAGGTGCATCAATTCTTGTTGTCAGTCTTGTGTCCTTTATTCCTGGTGAGGGAGGTTTCAGTGAAAGCTTCAGCCTGAAGCTTGATGAGTGTGTCGGCTAACCTAGACATATATTATTGATATGTTATGTTACCTGGATCCCCCATTGCTGAAAACAGAATTGGCGGGATTGCTGGATGACGTCCATATGACAATTGGAATGGAGAGAAGCCAGTTGTGCTGTGAATTGAGATGTTGTATGCAAACACGACAGCAGGCAGGAAGAGATACCACTCTGAAGTTTGGGAATCTTCCAGCTTTTGCAGAATGTTGACTAAAGTGCCATTAGCTCTCTCAACCATCCCATTTGATTCTGGATGGTAGGGTGTAGAGAGCACTCCCCTCACGCCCATGAGCTCATTTAATTTTGGAATTACATGAGCAGGGAAGTTCATTCTGTTGTTGGTAAGAACAAACTGAGGGCAGCCATGTTGATGGATAATTTGTTCCAATACAAACCTGGCTGTTGATTTGGCGCTGACATGCTGCAGCGCTCTGGCTTCCACCCATTTTGTGAGGTGGTCAATTGCCACAATAATGTAATGTAACCAACCAACACACATTGGCAAGGGCCCAATCACGTCTATACTAACAGTATGCCAAGCAAACTTGGGCTCTACTGCTTTGTATTGATGCTTACCGGTGAAGGGTTTCTTGTGCTGACATTCTGTACAGTAGGTTAGAGTTTTCTTCAAGTCAAAGAGGAGCAACTCCCAGTAATAATGTTGTTGAAGCTGGTGGACTGTTTTTCTTAAGCCGCCATGACCCACTGCCTTGTGGGCAGCCATTATCAGATCCGGCCGCTCTGAAGGTCTGGGAAAGATGTATTTGACACCATTGTGGTACTTATACAGCTTTTGGTTCTCCACCTTACAGTCTTTGCAGAGCTCACGGAGGATGGCCTGTACTTCTTCTGGTTTGTCCTCAAACTTGTTGGTGAGCATCTTCTCATATAACAGGTTGGCCTGAGTTGCTACTATAGCAACCATGGGAAGTCTTGACAAACAGTCCATGTTCTGGTGGTTGGCGCCAGGACAGTGGACTATATTGTAGTTGAAAGCCTGAAGTTTTAACGCCCATTGGGCAAGGCGTCCTTCTGGCTCCCGGAGATTTTGCAGCCAACTGAGGCTGGCGTGATCAGTGACCACAGTGAAGTGTACCCTGTTCAAGTATACTCTAAATTGCTTGTAAGCGTATATTATGGCAAGGCATTCCCTTTCAGTGACTGTGTAGTTGCGCTCATGTACATTCAGAGAGCAGCTAGCATAGGCCACTGGATTTTCAGCCCCTGTGTTGTCCAATTGGGAAAGGATGGCTCCTAAAGCTGATAAGGAGGCATCTGTATGTATAACAAAAGGTTTGCTGAAGTCTGGATACATCAATACTGGACTGGAGGACAGGCTAGTGCGGAGGGCGTCAAAAGCGTCTTGGCAGGCTGCTGTCCATAGGAAGGGGATCCTGTTCTTCAGTAGATGAAATAGAGGTTTGCCAGTACTGGCAAAGTTGGGGATAAAGCAACGGTAGTAGCCTACCATCCCCAAGAAAACTGGATATCATGTTTGCTTTCAGGCTGCTTCATCTTGGTGATTGCCTCCACTTTAGCCGGCTGAGGGCGGAGTCCTGATGTATCAACCACAAATCCAAGGTACTCCAACTGATCCTTGAAGAATTGACATTTTCGGGGTTTGATCTTCAAATTGGCATCCGCTAATCTCTTGAAGACGGCCTCCAAATGCTCAAGGTGTTCAGTGAAGGTTTTTGAGAACACATTGATATTGTCCAAGTAAACTAGGATGCAGGAGAGCTTGAGATCACCCAGTATGGTGTCCATGGCCCGCTGGAAGGTGGCAAGCGCATGGCACAACCCTTGTGGCATTTGGGTTGGCTGGAAAAGGCCCTGTGAAGTAATTATGGCGCACTTCTCTTGTTCCTTGGGTAGAAGCTTGATTTGCCAGTACCCCAATATGAGGTCCATTGCTGAGAAGTACTTGGCCCCTCCAAGTCAATCCAGTGCGTTGTCAATCCTGGGCAGCGGGTACAAGTCCTTCTTGGTTATCAAGCTCAGGCGTCGGTAGTCTATTACTATCCAATTACTCCCATCCTTCTTTTTTACTATCAGGATGGGCAACGCCCATGGACTCTTGGATGGAATCAACATGCCTCTGTCTAGAAGTTGCTGGATTTCATTGCTCACAGTCTCTTCACTGGCCTTTGAGCGCCAAATTGGCTGAAGGCAGACAGGCTTGTTATCCCCCGTGTCAATGTGATGAGTGACCTCATTGGCGCACCCCAGATCAAAGTCGTCTTCCGCAAATATGCAACAATATTTTTCAAAGAGGGCGCTGGCTTGTTCCTGTTCTTTGTCATTGAGGGAAGATAAATCAGCCAATGGAGTGGTCACATAAGCGGCGGCTTCAACTTGATCAGGGAGACCCATTTCAGACAGGTCTCCAATACATTCAAAGCTGTCCAGTTCTTCAACTGGTAGAAGGTGAACAAATCCTACAACCTGGTTCTTCTTGATGTGGATGTCATGCCCTTGAAGGTTGGCCAGTAGGACGTGAATTTTGCCATGGCCAGGAATGATATCCCAGGGGCAATACACGTTTCAAATCTTGAACGTCCCCAAGGCTGATGAACTTCACCATATAATTCTGCGGGGATATCCAAGGTTAAACCCATGTTGACAACCTGCTGTTGACCAGATCCAAGTGTAAGAGTTGATCTCAAGCGGAGCAGAATTCCTTTGTGCTCCTTGATTTGGGTTGGCAGCCACTTTCCCTTTTTCCCTGTACAGGTGTAGGGAACTGCCACCACACTGTCCTTGTATGCCAGATTGATGCTAGGTTTTACCTTAGCTGGTGGTTTTGCGTCCCACATGTAGTACAGTGGGATGGTCTGGCACAGGATTGTCAGAGTGTTGTCCTTTATGTCCAGTTTGACCCTGTATTTACGTAGAAATGCAGTACCAATGAGCACATAGTAATTTTTGCTGGGCAGGACCACAACAGGAGAGGACACGGCAATGGAACCAAAGCACATTGGCAGAGCGCTGTAAGCTCCTTCTGACATGGTGGTGTGTTTACCGGCAGTACCATATACTCTGGTGTGAGCAATGTCAGGAGCAATACCTAGCTTCCTGACAAGGCGGGTTGACACAATATTAATAGGGGCGCCACTATCTATTATGGTGCGCACCTTGACTTTATTAACAGAGATATCTGCGTATGTACATTCAGAGTAGAGTTCAGAGTGTAGATTTAATATGTGTACACCTAAGGGTGCCAGAGTATTGAAGTACTGTTTGAGACTTTGACCAATCTCAGGGAAGTTGGCCTCAATGGTCTCAATGGGAAGAGAGAATTGGACTCCTTTCAAGGAAGGCAGGTTGCTGGCTACACTGGGATCTGAAGCAAGGCAAGTTTCTTGTACTTGAACCGCGTACAGTTTGGAAACTGTCTCTACAGTGTTTGGTGCAACCTTCCTTGGGCGTCCCCTACCTCTATCAGGAATGGCGTAAAGGTCATCTGACACAAGCATGTGTAGAGGATCCTCCTTGAACTCCTGTTTGGGGGCAAAGTGGGACGTCTGAGTGGCCAAGGGCGGATCAAATATTGATGCCTCTTGGGCTATAGTCTTGGGAGGGGCTGTAGTGGACCTGGCTACCTCTGGAGACTGGCAGTCTGGTTCCTTTGGAATTGGGGGAGCTGCGGACTCAGTATATTCCTCTACTGGCCTGCCTTGACTTTTCCCTGGTCATCCTGTTTTTGGTTGACCACCACATTTACTGAGGACTCACGTCCTTTCCCCTTGCAGACGCTGGCCCAGTGTCCTCTTTTACCACACTTGTGGCAAGGGCCTGGCGGATCCTTTGCCTTGTAGTCACTTCCCAATTTACCATTAGAGTTGGGAGCGGCTTTGTCAGGCTTGAGTCTGCAGGGTTTGTCCTTGGTGGGGGTAGACAAGAAATTATTCTGTCCTTTATTTGGAGCTCCAAATTGGGCCCCAAGGTGGCTCAAGTAACTGGTGATCCGTTGGGTTGAGCTGGATTGATTCAATACGGGGAACATGACATTGGCTAATTCCCGGTATGGTTGCAGTGCACGGCCCATGGTGATTCTGCAGTCCAACTCAGAAAGGACCCTGGCACCTAGAAGAACTTGCGCTTCATGATAGAAGCGGTTGGCGAAGTCTTGCACAGACTTGTACTTTTTGAATGAGATGTTGCTGAACTCTGCCTTTTAAGCTTGCAAGCTGGTCTTGCTACCAAATTCCTCTATAACAGCCTGGCGTGCATCTTCATAAGTCCAACTGTCTAGTGGCAGGCGGGGCATGATGACATTCACACAGGTGGGATCCAGAGTGTTTATGAGGGTGGTTGCCTTCATATGATCACTTGTGCCTCTCATAGACATTTCAAAGAGGCAGATGAAAGTTCAAATGTTCTCATTTTTGTTGAACTTTGGCAGGTTGAGCGGTTTGAACTTGTGATCAGGGACAGTTGATTCCATATTGTCCTTTCTCTTGGCGTGAGTGTTATTGGTACACAACACTGACAAGGGAGTGAGGGGTGGCAAGGCTGCTACTCCTCTAAGAACTCTGCAGGTGTCACCTGATCCGTTACTCCTGCTGTCTAGAGAGAGGTCAAAGAAGTCAGGAAAAGAAGAGTTTTTCCGCTGATCTGGGCTTGATGCTGGTACAGGCGGCGCTCTTCTGCCTGAAGACGTACTACTTCTTGAGGAGGCTAGACTTTCCAATCTAGCCAGTCTAGCTAGCACATTAGCTTCAAATTCTTTATGTGAAGTCTCATTTCTTTGTACTTGCTCTAGTAGGGCGCTGTAGTTGTCCTCTGCTGTCAAGACCATACTGGCTAATAGATCCTGGCAGTTTGACAGCTCCTTGGTCTGGAACTCAGCAGCGGCAAGATTGCAGCAAAGCTCTGCTATGTCTTTATACAGCTCAGATGGTAAACTTTGTGCATCCTTTACTGTGTCCCATAGATTTTGTTGATCCTCAGTGTATTCTGCGTGATCTAGGCAGCACTGATGGCCCTCCTGTTTGTCGTAAACAGTGTGATGGTTACAGCTGGTGGTCTTCATTTTGTTGAGTATTTCTGCAATCCTGTTGACATAGTTGACTACCTTGGAGTGACGTGCATCCTGCTTGCTACAGTTGTCTCTAATTGACTGGCACAATTCCTCCTGCTGGGTAGTAAGATCTACATGATCTTGGTTGCTGGCCAACGTCTGTACATGGAGGCTTAGCGTTACACAATGGTTTGTTACATCAGCAACCCATTGTGCGCTTAGCCCTCAATTATCCAGGACACTGCCCACAAGCTGATCAACCTGGTTATTGAATTGGTTGACTATCTCATCTACCCTGCCATGGGCAAAGGCGGTGGAGTCACAAAGGTCCGCCATAACAGTCTGTACAGTTGTGAAGCTGACGTTCAGTTGACTGACCAAATTATGGTTAGACGCCTGTAGCTTGGAGCAAAAGCAGTTGAGCTCATTCAACTCCAGCTCCTGTCTGGCAACCAGTTGTTGCAGATGCTTGATTGCTGGGTGCACAAAATATGCGAGCACTTCCTGAACCCTGCTCTGGTCCAATTGGAGAAGCTGACCCAGCTGGGTGCAAGTGATATCCTGGTACCTGTAGAAGTTGTTACTCAGGTTATTGGTAGTTCCATCAATCTGGAACAAGTTAAACTTGGCGTCATCCTGAGGATCAGTGAGGTTTTGTCTATCATGTTGCAGTGCTTGCAAAACGGCGCACACCTCCTCTATGTCATACTGTTTTTGACCCATGGCAACGGCAGTCCCAGTAATGTCAAGCTGGATCATTTCCAGCGGAAGCATGGGTGCTTTGTATGGAGTCAGCTCTAAGCAGAAGGAGTGGTTGCGCTCCGTATTGCTGGTCTCCATGTATCCCCCATACTTATCAACAAAGCCGGGGGTCAGCAGAGGCAAGGTAGCACCTTGACTTGACACCAATGGAAGCTCGTTTTTGTAGTGAGCACCACTGTCAAGATTTCTGGTTCTTGAAGAAGAAGAGTGATTGTTTTTATTAGGTGAGTTAATCATGTTGGGATAGATATCTGTATGAAGACAGATGTGCTTCTATTGATGTAGATATGTATGACAACAAGCTGTGTTCTGTTGTTGGTTGATCCAATTGGAGTGGAAGTCCTGTGGTCCTTTGAAGACGCAACACCGTCTGTGGTGGTTTTGGCAGGAGGTCACAAGTATTAATAATTTGCTCTTATTGTACTTTGACACCACTGCTGTTTGGACTAGTAGGGATGTTGATGGGTATTAATTTGTCTGCCTTACAAGTGATCTTGGAAGGCCCCTTTATAGTTGACAGCTAGTGGCCAAACTGGCGTCTAGCTGCGGACAACTCTTACTAGCTAGCCTATCATCCCCAAGCTACTAGTTTCATCCCCTAGAGTTGGATCCCAAAACCCAAATAATGGTTTGGGATGAGGTAATATTCTAGGCTGCTGATTTCTCCTCTTCAGCCCAGATATTCCTTGACTTAGTTATGGCAACTAAGTTGACACCCAATTTGGCCAACCTGCCCTTGTGCTTGGTGTAATGCACAATGTTTGCACGGGCGGTCTTCCGTCTCAACTCTCGGTGAAACAGGATGTTGTAATTCCCCAATCTGTCTCTGGGTTGGGTCTGCATTCTATTTGGAATCTGGAATCCTTAGCATCTAATTATAGAAGCTTCTGGATTGGCCCATGACCTGAGACCCAGAATGTCTCAGGTGTCTCTGAGTTGAAAACTGTATCAACCTTATTATAGTTTCTCGCATTCCGGAATACTGTGTCACTTTGGCTGTGTTGCGTCCAAAATCAACCCACAGCTTCAGTAATAGGGATATGGATCAGTCAATCCTAATAAATCAGGATTTCCTGACACCTGCTGAGATAAACAAAAAACAGCAGTCTAAAAACAAATACAACTTGCTCTAAAAACAAAATTAAAGTGGACCCAAATTCATTGTAATTTAATATAAATTACATAATTTTGATTTTGTTTTTAGACTGAGTTGTATACATTTTAAAACTGAGATTTTATGTCTGTCTCAACAGGTTTGAAAACTACTGTATTTCCCATCAATATAAATAAAAATTACAGTATTTTTTCAAAGCTATGACACTAAAAAATCAACTCATAAAAAAGAAAAACAAACTAATATAAAATATAATTTAGCACAAATATATTGTTAATCAATATAAATTTATTGGGTTTTAATTCTATTTGCATTTGAGTTGATTTTGCTTAGAGCCACAGCTTTAAAACTTACTGCAAGGCTTGAGTTTTATCTAACCTGACTTTGGTTTATCTATCTCAACAGCTCTGAAAGCACAGAACTAATATGATATTAATATTTAATAGCTTATTTTTAAAGCCACAGATCATCTCTATATTGTGATAAAATTTAGAAAGCCAAACAGTAAAATGTTTAAGTTATTATTTTAGCTTTTCTAAATTTAGTGGTAATACTTCACTTATTTATGTTTCTAATTTATACATATTCTTGCAAAGTGTAATTAGTATCTAATAAAATTTAAAGTAGCTTTTAAAAAACGCTGTTTAAATAAGTTTTAAAATTAAATAGGTGATAAATAATCATAGCCTAAAGATCCAAAAATATATAAATAATCTATACATTAAATCCAACTTTATATCTGTCCTTGGACAGGAAAACCACATACTGTAAATTCAGAATCTAAACATAAAAATGCGGCATTGTTAAATCCTTGGTCCAAATTTTGAATCACTTTTGCGGGCAACTCAGCTGAGTGAAAATTGAAATATTTAATACAGTAGTTTTAAAAGCTATGGCAACAACCAAAAATACCTCAGATTTAAACAAAATGATTTCAGATTTGAACAAAATCCAACTATCAGGTTAAAATATACACTCTGTTAACAGGGAGTTTTGGCGTTAATGGGCAAAATGGGTCAACACAGCAAAGAAGTGCTCATGTGAAAAGCAAAACTATTCAAAATACAATCTGGAATACATTAATTAACAAACAAAATGGTGAGTTGACTTTTGTTGTACATATGGGTCATTATTTTAGGGATTAGGCCATTTTTAATGCACATGCTGCTCAAGCCGCAGCATAACACAGTTCGATTTTGAAAAAGTAACTAAGTACACAATTTATATTTAAAACATTAATAACTCAATAAAAAATTAATATTTTTTCACACTGTAAACTATCAAAATGAAGCTAAGAATCTTATCTTTCTATTGATTTAAAAAATTTAATATGTATACTATGCTCAATATTAAAGCAAAAGTAATTTAAAAGAGCATAATCCAGATTTTATTATATGATTATATCTAATGATATAAAGTAGATCACTTCAAAGCTAATAAATACTCTTTTTTAATACACAACAGATGTTTTTTATTTGGCAAAATTAAAGATAAGATTGAGAGCTTTATTTTTGCATTTTATTTTATTTAAAAAGCTCAATTATCTAGAATTTTATGATAGTTTGAAGTTAGGATGTTTTTATCACTGTTTAGATTGATTTTAAGGTTCAAGTGAGCTTCAAACCTCAAATTAAGCATTCTTTAAATGGAATTCTTTACTATTTTATCATTTTAAAAATATGCGGAAGAGTTAAAATTAACTGAATACATCATTCAATTGATTTGCATTGATTACAAAGAGTATATGATGTAATAATAATGCTTAGCTGCTTCACATATATCACTTGTGCATGAAAACAGGGTATTTAATTAATTTGTGAAAACATAAATTCAAGTTCAAACTATAATAAAAGCTATCACACTATTTCTTTCAGAATGGTGTCATTTAGCTTGGTATATAAGAGCTAAAGTACCACAAAGCTTCTAATCCAAAAGACCCTGTTCAAAGGCCACATTCTGATCATAACTACTCCATCATTAAGGCACACATCAGAGATCTGACCTAATTACAGATTCAAAATACTACCATGTCCTCAGTTAAATTTACTTCTTCCATGCTACCCTTTTTTCCTTGGGAGCTTCAGCAAAAAGAGAGAGAATTGCAATGTTAAAAAAGGCATTCCTCTTTATTGCTGGTGATGATCTTGATAATTTAATCAAGCACTTCCTTACTCAAACTGAATTTGGGAAAGCTCAGTTCCTGCCAACTATTCAAAATCAAAAAGGCAATGAGTTCATTGAAAACTTAAAGGATCTCATGAAATCTTCTCCCCAAAAACATCTCCCAGCCTTGCAATCTCTGGTTACTTCCAGTTACTCTTTAAAAGAGCTTAATGATATGGGGTTTAATATAACCAAAAGTGAGTTTGAATACTCAAGAAAAATAAATAAAAATAAAAATGTAAGCTTAAACAAAAAAAGCCAAAAAATAATAACTATTCATTAAAAAAAGAAATAACTAAAAAAGTAAAAAATTGCTGGAAAATTCTTTTGAAACAATCCAGTTTACAAAAAAAGTGCCTGAAAATTTTTATAAAGATATAGAAAAAGAGATGAGTAATTACTCAACTGAAATTAAATACTCTCTACTTAAAACAAAAAAGAAATATATGAAAATATGAAAATAAAAAATGAAATTTTGGTTTCAATTTCCACTTACTATAAATTAATTCCTAAAAATATAATAAAAAGTAAAAAACAAACTGATATGTGCAATATTTGTAATTTAAAAAATTCACTTTAAAAAAAGAAGGAAGAATGTGAAAGTAAAAACTTACCATTACCAGAATCTATAGACAATGACTTAAAGACTATTAATCAGCACCAAGACTTTTATGTTCATCAAAATTGTGAATATAAAAAAGATATTAATGAACTAGATGATGAGTCTTGTGTTGTAGTTATAGATTATAAAGAAAACTTAAAGGTTGGAGGTGGTCCAATTGAGACCAATAATTGTTTTTATTCAAAAAAACAATCTCATTATTAGGGTTTGCATTAGTTTTTAAAGAAAACAATAAAATTAAATATGAATATCATGATTTTTTGTCTCAAATAAAATCACATGATTCTTTATTTTATGGTGAATATCTAATAGGTCTTCTTAAATTAGATAGATTTAAAAAAATAAAAATATAAAAGTATGGACAGATAATGGAAATCATTTTAGATCATATGAATTTTTATATTACTTATTTAAAGAGGCACCTAAATATATTAAGGGTTCTATAAAATATAACTGTTTTGTTGAATGCCATGGAAAAAGCATTGTTGATGGTCACTTTGGTGTAATATCAAAAATTTTAAAGGAAAAAGAAAATGTACTTTATATTAACAACATTAATGATCTAAAAAATATTTGTGAGAAAGAAGAAAGAAGAAAAGAATTATACAATTCAGCTTTAACTGGTTCAATTGTTTCCCAAAAAGCATTTTTTTATATTTATGAAAGGAAATTTAGGCCTATAAAAAGAGAGCTTGAAGTTAAAAATCTGCGCATTAATCTTTCATATTTGATGAAAGATGGGAAGTTATATACTTCACCTTTAACATTTGAAAGCTTCTCAGAATATTCTGAGATAAATTATCATTTGAAATCACCTGATGAGACCAGAGAAACAAAAATATCAGAAGATGCTAGTAGTGTATTGGGGCAAGTTCATGAAGTAGGGCAGCTTACTAGGGGGTATATTTTAAATAGAGTTATCAGTCTTTCAAAAACAACAACCTTTTTTGAAACAAACTAAGAATATTTATGATGAGCCAAAGATAGGGTAATAGCATTTATAGCTTTGGGGCTGCTATTACTCTCCCATGCAACTCATCATAAATATTTTTGGTTTGTAGTAGCACTTAAGATATTTTCAGTAGTACTATAAGTTGCAATTTTCAATTATAAAATCAATGAATTATTTTTTAAAAAATCACCCAAGCCCAAGATCAATTAAATATTTGGGATTGATTGTATTTTACTCTTTCTGAATAATTTGAATATGAATAATGTGATTAAGTTATAAAATAACCAATCTGGCGCCTAGGCATAACAAGAAAAATAATGTCCCATATGTTTACTATGTGAATTGATGACAAAATACACCCAAGCGCAGTGAATCAAATCTCAACCCAAAAACAAAACACAATAGCAACTCACTTTGTAAACAAAACCACTCAAATGTTGTGTACAATGGATTGTAATCAAGAATGATACCAAGGTATCTAAAATAGTGCACACAATATTAAACACAAATTTTAAAAACATTGTGATGAGTTTTTGAATTTGGCAGTAAAATCTGGGGAAAAGGGTGGAAATTATTTTGGGTATTCTAAAATGGGTGTGGTAAAACCAAAAACAACTAATTAAGTAATACAAAATCTATAATTGGGATATGAGGGGTGGAAAATATTAATCAAATATCCATATTCAGATAAAACCAAAAATTAAAATTAGGGATTAACTTAATTGAAATTTATTTAATATTTTATTAAATTTCAAAATGGAAGAAACACAACAACAGAGTACCAATACACCCGTTGTGCGCCGCAGTTGCAGTTGCCTCTGCGGGTCAAAGAACAGAGTTAGTGCAACCCAAGTGCCTACTAAGAAGGGAGATGAGAGAGGAGAGTTTAATAGTGACACTGCACTGAGACAGCTGGTTCAAGGAGCACAAGCTACCAGGGTGCGGAACATCAACCCTTGGGTCCCCAAGCTGATCTGGAAGCCCACCAAGGTTACCACAACAAAAATGGTTAGAAACAAGGAGGTAGAACTTACTCTGTATGTGTTTGACATTGTGTATCACCAAGAGTTGGTCCTGTCAGCTATGCTGGAGAAGGTAAAGACTGTACTTGACACTAGCTATGAGCCTTACGTCAGTGATGGCAACCAGGAAGAGGACAAGGAGCCTGAGTTATACAGAACTGATGAGGAACAACTGGTGTTAAAAAAGATTTTAGCCTTCTACAACAAGGTACCCATGCCTTGCAAGCCTGTCACCAATCAGGATCCTAGTTCATCTGAGCCCACCAAGCCTTCCCAGAAGTGCATTCCTGATATCAAGCAGATTATTTTTCTCCAGCTCATGCGGGAATCTAGTGACTACAAGGCTGCTGCGGCTCTTGTTGGGGTGGATCCCAAGTATGCCTTGGAGACCTTCAATAAGTTCATCAAAACTAGCCATGTCCTTGCTACAGAGAAATCCTTGCCTGTTTCCACCATGCTTACCAAAGAGCACAAATAGGAAATCCACCAGTGGATAACCCAAGATTGCCATCTTGAACTGGCAAATATACAAGCTATGGTCAAGTCCGCTTTTGGGATCAAGGCCTTGATTTCCTTTTACTACCATCTGGTCAAGTGAATGCAATTTTCCTGGAAAAAACTTGGGGTATCCCCCTATAATAGAAACAGTCCTTTCAACATTGACATATGGAAAAAAATACGCAGAGGTGTACACTGCCCTCAAAGCCAAGGGGATGGTCAAATTCTATTACATTGACAAATCAGCATTTGCCTCCTCTATGCAGAATGCATATGAGTATTTCCCAAAAGGCTCAAATGACGGGGTAGCTCATTGTTCTGCAGTCCGCGCCACAGCATATTCAATGGTGGCTCTCCTCGGTCCAAAGGGGGTCAAGCTCTATCAAATGATACTAGGCTCCCACAACAGCTGTACCTTTCTAGCATTCCTCCAATTGGCCCAGAAGCACCTGAGGCGCACAAGCCCACAATTCACCAATGTTATTGTGCTGGATAATGTTGGTCTCCACAAGGTGGCCAATATTCTCAAAGAATTCCCAATTATTGACACCAGCATTGCAGTGGGCCCCCAGCAATTGGCCACAGAAAATTTGCGCCTTCTCTTCCTCCCTGCTTATTCACCCTTTCTAAATCCCATCAAAGAAGTTTTTGGGTGGCTCAAGTGAGCTGTAAAGCAAGGGACCCCAACTGGGACTGAGGACCTATTTGATTTGCTGCAGGCTGGGATCCACACCCTCCCAGCTGAGACTGTGGCCAAATTTTATGGCCACACTGATTTGTTCATCCCCACATGCCTAGTCAAACAGCAAATCAATTAAAGGCTTAGTGTGTCTGACTTTTTTATATTCTATAATTTTTCTATTTACAATTTATTAATTATCATTTTATATTAAGAAGCTTCTAAGCCCACAATCACATTCAGCAGGATCATCAATGAAGGTTAATAACTTATTTTTTATATTAATTTTTATTATGACATCTGATGTTATCCCAGACACTTGATACTTAATTAAGTGAATATATTTATATCACTCTTATCAAATAAATATAAAAATGAAATTAAAAAAAATTAAATGTAGAATGTACAAATTAGAGTTATATTTTATTAATATATATTTTTATGCTTTTATGAAAACCGTTTCTGGGATATATTTCACAAAACTTGTTTGCTAAAATAAAAATTATAAAAATGTATTATAATAAAAATAATATAAATTGTAATGAAATTTATTGGAAGATAGGATTTATTAAGAGCGCCTGTAGTGAGTTCTTTGGTATATATCCACCCAGCAATGGAGGTGGTGCACAACCTCCACTGCCACATCATAGACGGTGGATACACCCTGATTGAAATATTCCTGGCGGTTAGTAAAAGGGATTATGGTGAGGTGAGGTTCAGGAGCAGCTTCTCTGGTGGGGCTGCAAACCCATAGATTCCTGCCAGGACCAGGGCGTCTTGGATTACGTGGTCAACTGAGTTGTACCCAGGGGGGACCTTCTTCCCATCCAATGAGAGCCTGGCCTCGTTGACCCCAAGAAGGACCCCATCTAGGTCCTCTACTCTGGCGCCCATTCCAAAGTAGAAGAGATACCTGAGATAAACAACAAGATGAAGCCTTTGTCCAGCAAAGGCTTCTGTAAACTCACAAAGTTTGTTGTATACTGTGCTGATCTTTTTCTTGTACTTGGACTTTGTAAAGTACAGCTACATGGCTGCAGGGAGCTGTGTCTCATTGGCGCTCCAGGCCAACCCAAAGTTGACAAGGAGGATTTTTGTCTTCTTTAGGGCTGTTGCGTCTGCAACAGCCAATTCAACACCTTGTGCCCAAAGTTCTCTAACGGGTAAGACAGGGTATGCTCCAAGGGGTAGCAGAAGCAAGCAGTTGCATGGGTCTGGCCCATCTCCGGTATATTCTTGAATGAGAGCATCACCAGGACGTCCCAAACAAGCTCAATGGAGTTTACACAGTAAACCCCATTGAGGGATACCAGGTCCAGACGGACCAGTTGGGCAACCTTGTAGGCAGTAACTGCCCACTTAGATGCCCCCTCAGAATGCATAAGCTCAGCCAATGCCTCCCTGGAAATTGGGAAGGACCTGTGAATTCTGTCTCAAGCTCCTGTAAGACAGGGGGAGACATATACAGCTGCTTGGCCACATGAGTGGTATAGTTGGCGTAGAATGTGGCAGGGACAAAGGGGACCAGGACTTGGCAGAGCTCACTGTCTATGTTCTCTAAAAAACAGGTAAGTATTTGCAAATTTTTATTAATTTTATTTTTTTATATTACCTTCAGGTGTTTCTTCCTTGCCGGCTGCTTCAGCAGGCTTAGCCATTCTTGGTGCAAGAAATTGCACTGACAATTCTGTGTCCTTGGTTCTGGCTTGCTTGGCTGGTTTGAGGTGGGCATACATCTCAGGGTTGTTGACCCAGACAAATGGCACAGAAAGATTGTACAACTTAAACTGGAGGCCCTCAACCACTGTCTTCTGAATGTTTAGTAAGTACTTGATTGTCTTCTCAGGGGTGTCTGGTATTTTAGTCATAAAGGACTTTGAGGACAACTTGTATATTTTTTCTCCTTCAAGGACGGCAGACTCAACTCTTGCTTTGACCTTGCAGTCATTTTCTTTGATCTTTGCAATTGCATAGTCAAGGTCTTTGAGCAGTTTCTCCAATTCTCTTATTGATTTTTTACTAACCTTTCCATATGTTTTTATAGCTTTCACCCCAATAAAATCTGTATTATTCTGATAATATTGCCTCTTTGTTTATCCCTGTTTGTTTTCACATTACTCCAATATACCATTTTTACCCATTGTGTATATGTTTTACACTCAACTCAATATGTGTTGTTTTCTTTGTGTTGGCATTGTCCTTTAATTGCCATATTATTTTTAGCACTTTGCACAGCCCCTTGTGAAAATATTAACAACAATTTGGTGATCAGCTAAATTTGAATTAGAAAATTATAGGTTAACTGTATTTAGACAAAGTTGTTACTGATCCAAATTCAAAGCCTTAATGATGAACTTCAAGTCAATCAGGAGCCAAGTGGTAAAGTAGTTGTTGTGACATAAAGGGTCATTTAATAATTCTTTGATGCATGTGCACTAATTAATATGATTGGCTGGTTGTTTTGCTATTGTGCGCCATTGCCGCTGTGGCAAGTTGTTGATGGACTAGTGCTAACCCAGCAGCTGATTGGGCACTAGTCCATCAACAACTCGCCACAGCGGCAATGGCGTACAATGGCAAAACATCCAGCCAATCATATTAATTAGCGCATATGCATCAAAGAATTATTGCATGACCCTTTATGTCACAAAAATCACTTTATTACTTGGCTCCTGATTGGCTTAAAGTTTATTAAGGTTTTTAATTAGGATCAGTAACAACTTTATCTAAAAACAGTTAATACTATAATTTTCTAATTCAAATTTAGCTGATCACCAAATTGTTGTTAATATTTTCATAAGGGGCTATGTTTAAGTGCTAAAAATAACCGTGTTCTGGATCTAGATACACAACATAGTAAATATATGATTTTATAGAAATAAGATGAACATAAAGAATAAAACCAACTATAAACAAAGAGAAGATAGACAATTGAAATTCAAAAAAGAGATAATATAAATAGAGAATGTTTGGTGACAGGGGTTTATTGGGGCGGGGAAGAGTGATGCCTAGTAGGCAGAATAGCACAGAAAGAAAGACATAGAGGCAGTGCTGGCCTGGGGGGTCTGGGATTGGGTGGGGCTAGAAGATGGGGGGTTGTGGTGGCAGGGGTAGGGGTAGGAGGATTTTGTGTGATGGCTGCCATATACCGCTTGTCATATTCCTTGTCTGTCATTGCCTTGATTAGTTGGTAGACAGCTGTGGCACAAGGTGGGAGGCACTTATCCTTGTGTGATTGGTTGCTATGTTCACATGGAAGACAATTTGGGCAAACAAGTCAGTCATCATTTGGCAGCCAAAGAGAAAATTGTGGTCAAGGACCCCAATATAGAGGTTGTTGAAAGCCTGAGGGCAGCGCTCCCATAGTGTATCTCCAATGTTGAAGAAGACAACATCAGCCAGATGGATATCTGCGTGACCAGCTGGGTACACAGAGGCCTGGTGCCTGCGTCTCTGGATGGCCTCAAGGAAAGTGCAGCTTCCCTTCATCTGGTGGCTCAAGAAAACCCGGTATTTGGAATTTGAGCCATCCCAGGAGTTGAGCAATCCACTGAGGATGTGGCCGTATGAGTACCCATTGATGAAATCAGGGTTTGTCTAATAGTAGACAAAATTCTTGGCTGAAACAGCCAGAAATTCACCAATGAATGTCCCCTTCTTGACCTTCTTCCTTCCATTCTTGATGGCGGCTTTTCCTTGCTCACCAAAATTGTCAAATGCAATTGATAACTTGTAGTACAAGACAAACATGATGTCATCTGTTAGACTTGTCAAGCATCTGACCAGGGTTAATTTGATTGCGGTGCCATATGAGGAATCCTCAGCGCCATCCCATTGGTTGCCAGCAAAATTTGTAAGAACCCTAATTAAAGCCACCTTTCTGTGCATCCAGAGCTGCACCATGCGCTCAGACACCCAAATGTCATGGTGCACAAGTTGCTTTCAGACCTGGGTCAAGGGAAGCTTGGGGTCCCGCTGGAGAAGGTCAAGCATTATTGGGTATGCCTCATTGATCTGGGACTCTGTGGCCTTCTTTGGCTTCTTGGCTGTCCCAATCAGATTTCCCTTATTCATCAGGTTGTTGGATTCTCGCATGACAGTAGCCTGGGTGAATTGTAATTGGCTGGCTATCTGATCCCAGGACAGACTCTGTAGGTTCAGTGCCATAATTTCCTAGAGAATTTTGGTGGTGATGATTTGTTGTGTGGGGCGCTGGGCCATGGGAGCTGAAGCCTGATTGGCTGTAGGGGGGCAGGTTGGCTTGTGGCAGGAAGTTATTCCAAATCAGGGTTGCAATTCTGATTGGAGGGTTGGTTGGCAGCTTGTGCAGGGGTGAGTACAGGAGCGGGGGCAGAGCTAGACACTAAGTGACTAGTGAACAAGTCAAAGCCATATGGATCAGGGGTCAGGTACAGGTCAGCTTCCTTGTTACCTGCCTCAAAGGCTTGGGTGTAAACAGGTGCCTCCAAATTCTGAGCCTCACCTCTGTTGAAATTGGCTTGGCAGTTGCTGGCTTGGTTGCTGGTGTTGTCAAAAGTTTGCTAGTAAAAACCATTGTAAAAAAACTTAGAATAAAATCACTAAAAGTAGAAGTTTAAAATTTTATGTTTTATATTGTAATCTCAAGTCTGTATTTGGAAGGTTCTCAAAACTATTATACACAAATAAGGATCCATGAAAATGAATAAATGCCTCTGTCCTTAAATTGAATAGCTGTTGATTGGCTGTTAAACTGTTAAATTTCTATTTTAGGCTGCTCATACACATCTTGTGTGACTTCATTTTGTTTTGTACTTGTGGAAACTCACTTCTAGATTGCTCAAATTTTGTTTCATTTTAGTCCTTCTGTTGGTGCCCCATATGAATCCTGATTGGATTATAATATACTCCAGATCAGCATCCATTCATCTCACTTGTTGTGTCAGTTCATTTTGTTTGTGGTTTCAACAACACTGCTTGATATTTGATATAATTTCATATAATGGGCTAGTGAAATTTTGTTTTTTGGTTTGACAGTTCATTTATTAACCAAAAATATTTAAATTATCTGAATCCTGAATCTTGTGTGACTTGAATTTAGTTCAAATATGAAATCATTTTGTTTAAATCTGTGGTATTTTTGGTTGTTGCTATAGCTTTTAAAACTACTGTACTTATTTTCATATGTTTTTTAATTTTATTATGTGAGCAAAAATACACAGAAAACAGTTAATATTTGCTAGCCTGCATAAATTTAATTTAGTGTACTATGTTTTTCTATAGTAAATTTAAAAATGTTGAAAGCGTTAATGTTGTCAATAATAATGTCTACAGTTTTTTTAATCAACAGTGAGAATTCTGCTTTTTTTACTAATTGTCACTCATAATGTTGACGCTTTTCATTTCTCACATATAAAACTTTATGTTTTACATAATAAAAACATCTGATTTTGTGATATGTTGTATTTTTAACTTTTATCTTTTATATTTGAAATTTTTAAAAATAAAATCTACATATAAAGCTACTACTTTTACATAAATATCTTAACTTTTAACTTGTTATTTAAAACTATCTTAAAATAAAAACTTATACAATATTTTTAAATTTTAAATATCAATAAAAGCCATATAAAGTTTAATTTTTATATATCATGCTTTTTAAGTTGTTTTGTTTTGTTTGTTAAATACATTGCTTTATTTTAAACCATTTTACTTATTATTTTAGGACAAAAACATCTCAAAGAAACCAAAGGGTACCAAGCGTCCCTCCAAGCCCACCAAAGCTACCAAGAAGAAGTATGCCTCATCAAAGAAGGCCACTCCCAAGCCCTTCCTAAAGCCCTCCCCTGAGCCCTCTCCCAAGAAGAGCCCCGCTCACTCCACTGGGGGAGAGAAATCTGATGGTTCCCTTACAGATCACAGTTTCTACAACTTGGCTTCAGATGAGGAGCCTACCAAGAAGCAGCGCCAAGCCAAGAAGTCCCCTCCAAAGGATAAGTCTCCTACACATGTGGGCACCAAGATAAGCCCCCTTCTGATTCTCCTCCCAAACTCCCCTCCTTCAAGTTCATCTGGGGATGATGAAAAGCCCTGATTACTTCCCTGGCTTCCACCATGCTCCTGCTGACCCATGGGACCCTCTGGCCTACAATATCTGCAATGTTGATGGGAAGTTCAAGGTTCCTTCCACCTTGTCAAAATACTTACCCATAATGAGCATCAAAGGGGGGCCAGCCATGGTAGCAAATGGTTACATCTTCAGCTACAATAATGCCAACCAGGGCTTCAAGAGCCAGCACTATACCTGTGAGGACTGCCCCTGCCCAGTGCAGCCCAATACTGAGCGCTGGAACTTGGTACAAACCATTAAGGGTGAGCATACCTGCATCATGCCCAATACAACCATTGTCTGTCTCCTGAAATGGTACCTTGTGAAGATTATGCCTAACTCCAAGGACCTTTCCCCCACCCAGCTGGCTGTGCTTGCCTGTAAGCACCTCTCCCCCACTAATCTGAAGAGGGTGCCAACCCACACCCAGCTGGTTAAGTTTGTTAGTGATAGGCGTTAAGCCTCAAACCCCCTGGCCAAGAGTGCCACCACAATTAAAGACCTGGTCCTTTCTGATGCCCTCAAGAAAACCAAGGATGAAGAGATGTTCCTGCTCCATGACAATGGGCAGAAAGCGGAGGATAGAATAATTGCCTACGCCACAATCCAAAACCTGGAGCAGATTAACACTGCTATCACCTGGCTGTGCAACGGCACATTTGCAACCTTCCCAACCCTTTTCAAGTATCTTTGGGTCCTGAACAGACAATTTGATGCCCAGGCTATCCCCTTGTTTTCTTTCTCCTGCCTGGTGCCAAGACAGAGGTCTATGCCAGAGCCTTCAATATTGTCCGGGATGCTTTGAGCTCCCTTCCCACCAACCAACTCCCCCTCCCACTCACGCCACAAGGGTAAATCCCTCCTCTGCTGAGAAGGATGAGTCCACCATAGCCACTGAGCAACTAGTTCATGCACGCTCACTTAGGCCAAAAGTTATCATAATGGACTTTGAGCAGGCTCAGTTCAGAGCCTTCAAGGCCACCTTTGATGAAGAAGTCCAGGGCTGCTTCTTTCATTTTAGGCAGGCCCTTGTCAAGAATCTCAAGAGTGAGAAGGAGCTTTTTGACAAGTATCTTAATGATGGTAAAGGGAAGTGCTGCTTTGCCATCACCCAGTTTGCTGCCTTGGCTTTTGTGCGGCCAGAGCATACTGGGATTGGCTTTGAGGCCCTCCTGGAAGATGCTTACATCAAGAAGCACTCCACCATCTTCAAGGGCTACCTTGCTTACTTTGAGCAGCAATAAATAGGCAAGAAGATGACTTCCTGGAGAAGAAAGAGCGGGGCTACAGTGCCAAGGAACTGTCAGAGCTCCTGCCTCAAGGGGGAGATGAAGACCACCTCCAGCCTGGAAGTGTGGCACAATCACCTGAAGGTGAAGCTTGGGTCAAACCCCAAATACAACAAGCTCTTCCAGAAGATGCAGGAGGAGCAGGCCTGAACTGTTTCTAAGTTTTGCAACCTGGCCAACCAGGTGGTCCCCAAGAAAAGAAAGGGTAAAGACCAGGACTACCAGGAGGACGTCCAGAAGGTGGTCAAGAAGAAGTAAAAGATGGCAGAGATAAAGAAGTACCTAGAAGATGTTGCAACTGCTTTTGCTGGTGGCTTTAATTAGCCCAGTAAACTTTGCTTTTCCTGAATCATTTTTACTTTTGGAGAATTTATTTTTTTATTTTTTTGGATAGTTGTGGGGTTCCTGGTCACCAGTTCCCAAAGTGTGTCCTAGGTCATAACCAGGGACCGGCTTGGAGGAGTTGTCATTTCCCAATAGTGATGAGTGGTTGATCAGAAGCTTGTACTTGGCCTGCATAACTGTAAACTCTTCCAACACCTTTCCAATCACTAGGCAGGCATCCCCATCATGCACCTGTACTTCAGCAGGTGCCAACCCCTCTGTGGGTCTGTACCACTCTTGTAACAACCTGATAAATTCATTCCCTATAAACTCCCTTCCCCTATCAGTCATCTCAAGATGCCTAGTAAATCTCTCCCACTCCTTCTGGGAAGACTTACTAGTGGCAAATCTCCTACAACTCTGACAATATGTGTTGTGTTCTGAGGCGCGGCACAGACACACAATGGGGAATCCTAACCTTAGGATTGGATTTGTACTAAGTCTTGGTTAGATGACAGGGAAGGCAATTGCGTTTACCTTGCGGCCCTGGATGAATAATCTCTACTAGACGTGGCTAGAGAGAGGCGCAGAAGTACAGAAGACACAAAGACAAAAATGTGAATAGAACTTAATTTTTATTGGTGAATGTGAAATGGAATATATAGTGGTTAGGAATACCAAAAAACACTACCAGGACAGTAGGATCACTTGCCACAAGCATGAGTGGGGCAAGTGAGCTGCGCGGAGTCAGGAAACCAAACAATCATATTTCCTGAGGCAGAAGCCAGTTCATTTTGAGAGTTGAAAGCAAAAGCAAGAGATTTGTCTTCAAAATGGCCCAAAAAAGGCAAAATTGAAACATGGTGAATGCCATTATTCATGACATTGCCCCCCTCTAGATTGGCCTTTGGGGGGTGATACTTGCAGAGGAACTTGGCGTGTACGCGGGCAAAAGGGCGCCCACTGGAGAGGAGCTTTACAGTGTACTCAGACTCTTGTTTGAAAGTCACCTCTAAAGGACCAATCCACAGGGAGTCTAGTTTGTGCGCGCGCCCACCCACACGGTGTTGATAGTATAGGACATGGTCACCAACAGCAAACTCAGGCAAGGGGGATTGCCCAGTGTTGTCAGGAGAGAGCTCAAGCATCTTGGTCTTATAAGCAGAAGTGTAGGCAGTGGCCTGTATATTGATGATGCGGTTAACTAAGTCTTTGATGTGGTTGTCAGGGTTCATGGCCTTATCAGAGGAGAGTAGGGGAACCCCCAAGAGCAACAGAGTGGTGGCTTCACGCCCATACAACATGGCAAAGGGGGAGTATCCTGTGACTTGATGCTTGCTTAGACGGTAGGCAAAGAGTGCAGCAGGTAAGTATAGATCCCAATTGGCAGTGTCAGAGTAGGTGAGTTTCCTCATTATAGAAACCAGTGTCAAGTTGGCACACTCAACTGCCCCAGTAGTAGAAGGATTATAGGGGGCAGAGAAAGACTGGTGAGTTCCTAGAGCTTCAACAACAGAGGTTAAAAGTTTGGCATTGAAGTTGGTCTTGTTGTCTGATAACAGCACTTGAGGACAGCCATGGTGGTAGAAAACATCATGTAGCAGGAAAGCAGCGGTAGTCTTAGCAGTGATGTCTTTAGTAGGGCGAGCTTCTACCCATTTGCTGAAGTGGTCAACGGCAATCAGGATAAAGCGGCATCCAGAGTGTGAGCGGGGGAAAGGACTTACAGCATCAATGCTGACAGTGTGAAAGGCATGTTGAGGGGGGACCAATTTGAACTTGTGAGAAGCAGCTCAGGGTATCTGAAGTTGGCAGTCATGGCAACTAGCTATGACATCTGGGATCAACAGGCAAAGATTCTCCCAGAAGTAATTCTTCTGTAGCCAGTCAAAAGTCTTAGCAATGCCTCCATGGCCAGTTTCTTTATGAGCCTGAGACACCCAGGAGAGGCAAAGACTGGGGCGCACGTATGGCAGGTATTGACCCTGCACCTTCTTGAAGAGTTGGTTGTTGTGTATGAGGGTGTCTTAAGATAATTTGAACAGGGCAAGTTGCACCTCTTCTGCCTCACTTTCACAGGAAGAAGGGTAGCCAATTAGCTCGTACAGACGGTCTGACTCAGCAGGATGTAGGGCAAGGATGGGCATTCAGGATAACCCATCAGCGTTCTGATGTTGAATCCTGGGGCAATGGAGCACAGTAAAATCATAACCTTGCAGGCGGAGAGCCCATCTGGCTAAGCGTCCTTCAGGCTCCTTGAGTTGTTGTAACCATTTGAGCAAAGCGTGGTCAGTGACAATAGTGAAATGGGTACCATACACGTAGTGGCGGAATTGTTTGACTGTGTGCAGCACAGCAAGGCACTCCTTCTCTGTAACACTATAATTCTTTTCATGCTTATTCAGCACACGGGAAGTATAGGCTACAGGGTGGTCCACACCTTCATTGTTGAGCTGAGCCAAGATAGCCCCAATAGCAAGGTCACTAGCATCAGTGTACAAGATGAATTCCTTATTATAATCAGGGTACACTAAAATGGGTGCTTCTTTGAGTTTCTGCTTTAGAGTCTTGAAGGCCTGCTGTTGGCTGGCAGTCCATTTGAAAGGGACATTACACAATAGTTGGACCAGGGGTTTGCTAGTATCAGCAAAATCAGGAATGAATTGTCTATAGTAACCCATCATGCCCAGATAGACTTGTACTTCTTGGAGGTTGGTGAACAGAAGCATTTTGTCTATGGCTTCAAACTTCTTTGTCATTGGACAAATTCCTGTTTGGGTTACTTCATGGCCCAGGAATTCAAGGCGCTCTTTAAAGAAAGCACACTTAGAAGGCTTTAACTTGAGGCCAGCTTCTTGGATCTTTATGAACACCTCTTTAAAATGGGCTAGGTGATCTGTGAAAGTTGCGCTGAAGACTGTTATATCATCTAGGTAGACTAAGACACACAACAACTTCAAATCATGCAGGATGGAATCCATGGCCCTCTGGAAAGTTGCCGGGGCATTAAAGAGCCCTTGCAACATGCAGGTAGGTTCAAACAATCCTTCTGATGTGATGAGTGCAGCCTTCTGACGGGCTTTAGGAGAAAGATCAACTTGCCAGTAGCCAGACGCCAAATCCATGGCAAAGAAAAACTTAGAACCTCCAAGGCGTCAAAGGGCGTCATCAATGCGTGGTAAGGGATAGGAATCTTTCTTGGTTAGAGAATTCAACCTTTAATAGCCCATCACAATCTGGTGTCCACCATCCTTTTTCTTTAAGATGAGCAGGGGGAAGCCCAGGGACTTTGAGAGGGAGCTAGCAGTCCAGCATCCAGTAGTTGTTTGAGCTCCTTAGAAACCTGCACATCTTCCACTTGGCTGCGGCAGTATGGCTTGGCACAAAAGGGGGGAGCATCTCCGGTGTCAATCTGATGAATCACACCTTTGGCTAGCCCATAATCAGTACTATCTTTAGCAAAGATGTCTGAGAACTGGTCTAGTAAATCAAGCACCTCTTTCTGTTAAACCAGGGACAACTGAGGGAAGTCTTGGGCAGTGAACAGAGATAGGACTTGAGGCTCGTCTTTGGGTAGGTTAAAGTCTTAAAACGTTCCAAAAGGGTGAAGAGACAAGACGTCAGGAGCATTTAACAACTTTCCGTAACCAACAACCTGTCCTCTGGATACTGTCATGGGAAGCGCAGTAAGGTTGGCAACTAGTAATTGAACAGGATCCTTGTGGGAAACGTCCAGAATTCCAGGACAAAGGTATGACTTGTTACGCCCCAACAAAGGAGGGAAGTACAGCTCTAAGAAAGTCTGTTCAGGTAGTTCATATGATATCTGGGAGTCTAGGATAGCCTGAGAGCCTGGGGGGATGGTGATAGCAGACGTGGCCATGAGAGGGATTCCCTCAGTTGCAGGACAAGCCATGGGAGGACATTTCATGTTGGTGGAATGGGTTTGGTATTTTAGGGTGAAAACTCTAGTGGGGTACTCTAGAGTACATGTCTTCAAACTTTTACCAGGAACTTTGATTGGCTCCTCAAAGATCAGAGAGACTTTGTACCCTAGGATAGAAAGATAACCATCATTTAGGTTGATGATCCCATTATATTCCCGAAGGAACTGGGTACCAACCAAAAGGTCATAGCTCTCATTTTCTAGAACAACAGCTGGCGCAGCCAACAGGAGTTTACCAAATCACATTGATAAGGCAGAGTACACACCAATGGCGCAAGTCATGGAGAGACCAGTGGTGCCATAGGATTGATGGTAGTTGAGATCAGGGGCCAGCTTAAGCTTCTTCATCAGTTTAGAAGAAACAACATTGACAGGAGAACCAGTGTCCAGGACAGCTTTGATCTTGACCTTTTGGATAGATATCTCTACTTGGGTGGTGGTGCGTCCAAAGGGTGGAAGAACAGCCAAGATATCCTATGCCTCAGCTAGTTCCTTGTCCCATTTCTCAATCATGCATTGTAGTCCCAGAAACTCCTTATATACAGTTTGGAGAGGGAGTGAGACAGATACATTCTTGAAAACAGCGTCTGCAACTTCAGCAGCTTCCTCTGATGATTCCACTAATACAGGGGACCGTTTTGCCTGAGTAAGATAGGGGCAGGAGACAACTGCTTTGGCCTCAGACAAGGGCTTGGTGATAGTTGTAGTCTTCCCAGATTGTAGCTTGTAGGGAACGGCAATAGTCTCAGGGACAACAAGAACAGAGTACCTGTATGCATCATGGTCTTCAACATCAGATTCATCCACATTAGAATTGTCAGAGATGTCATGGAACAGGAGGAAGATAGGAGGAGCTTCATCATCAACAGGCTCAGAGTCAGTAGCAGGCGGGGGTGTAGGAGGAGACTGGAAAGAATTGTCAACTGAGAGCGTCTCTGCCTCTAGGTTGACTGTTCTTTTCCCAACTGATCCTTGGGATCAGCTCCTTCAACCTGCAGATTGGTGCAGACGCAAGAGTGGTGGATTATCTGACCGCAGTTGTGGCAACCTTGACGTTGAGGAGGATTTTGGGAGTTCATAGTGAGGATATGAGGGCCGCAAGAAGAGGAGCCAGATTTGGAAGTGGCACAACTTTCCCAAACAACTGCCCCAGAATGGGTAAGATGCATATCTTGGAGTAGTGTCTTTATACTTTTCATGGAGGACAGCATAGCCTTGTGGGCTTGAAATGGAGGCATAGGAGTTGATTCACCTTAAGGGCCTGGGTGCAGGCCATATATGCTTCATGTGCTGTTAATTGTCTGCTTGTTATTAACTGTTGTCCCTTCATGTAAAATCTGTCGGCAAATTCAGCTAATGTCTCCTTGGGCTTGAAGGATATGTGCATGAAAGCATCCTTTTTCACCTCCAGGCTAAGATCACCACCAAAATTGTCAATCAGGAGTTGTTTCATGTTCTCCCAGGTCTTGATGGAGGGCAGCTTTGGTACAACTACCTCTTGACAGGTCAGTTGTAGGCAAGTCAGAATATGTTCTTTCTTAACTTCATCTGATGCTTGTCTCATAGCAGTCTTGTAAGTAGTTAAGAAGGCTGTGATAGTCGAGGTTTTAGGATCAAAGACTTGCTTAAAAGTAGGCTTGAAGTGTGCCTCAGGATTTGGACCACCATTGTTGCTATTGAGTACATTTATGCGCAGGGAGAACTCAGCTTCAGATTTGGAGGGGGGTTATCTAGCCCATAGTTGTCGAACACTTTCTTCAAGGGTTGTCAGAGTCTTGGTAGTTCTGGCAACCATAGTGTTTGCTAGAGCAGTCTGTTGTTCAGTAACATCTAGGCATTTTCCTTGGGTAGTGACAACCGTGGAGAGCTCAGACAGTTGCAAAGTAAGGGATGGCCCCACTGATAGGCAAGGGACAAATATGTCATTTACCAAATTGATCAATTTACTCATCTCCTGTATGTCCCTGTCCAACTCAGTCTGGTCTTGTTTCAAATGATTCACCTCATTAGCTAGGGCAATCAACTCTCTGGCACAGTGGATTTGAGGAGCCCCTGCCAAACCAGGACAACAGCCATCCTCCTTGTTAACCCCAAGTGGACTAGCGGCGGCTGTCACTACCTCACGTAAAGCAGTGACTTCTTGTTGTAGTTCAGCAACCTGAGCAGTCAGCGCAAGAACCTGGGGATCAGGTTGAGGCATTGCAGTAGGACATCCTTGGCTACAAGTGGAAGCACATAATTCCTGGATGGCTTCCCAGCTTTTCTGCTCTCTGTCCACCAGATCATCAGCAGGAGGAGAAGGCAGAACATCAGGTTTGGGAGTGGACAGCTCATTCACCTGACTCTGAAGTTTGGCAATAGCTGCGGCAGTGGTAGCTCTCTCTTGATCAAATTCCGCGCTGAGCTCATTTAGACCTTGAGCTGCAAGGTCAGCTACCTGTTGCAATTGCTCAAAGGAATAGACACTGAATGCATTGAGCTGTTGTACTAGGCGCTCAAAATTGGAGAGATAAGCGTTTAGGGTGGAGTCTACTTGAGTGCGCCAGGGTTGTTCTAACTGGTGAAACTCATGTAGTTGCTCCCTAACATACTCAGGGATGGACTGGCGTATTTGCTTGATGGAATTGACTAAACGTGTTTGAGAGGTGACCAAATCACGCTGATTGTCAGATATCAGGGAGAACAGGGAATGAATCCATTGTTGGTAGGCAGCAAACTGGTCCCAATGATGGGTAACAGCTGCTTGTAGAGACAAGATTTCTTGAACGTGAAGTCCCAACACCATCTGGTGGTGGGCCAAGGCAGGCTGTACAAAGGATGACAGCAGATGATCAGTGGAGCCAGCCACTGGGAGAAGATGTTGTGGAAACTGAGGGGCCACAATTAACTCATAGTATTTGGCATGGCTAAACTGTAACTGAAGGCAAGGGATGGCCCCGTTCTGAGCTATTCCAAGGGCTACTACCATGACTTGTTCCAAGTCAGGGGTACCCATAGGGTAAGCAACTAGGCGGGGACCATTCCCAAGGTTCAGTACAGTAGGGACAATAGGCGGGTTGGCAATGTCTTCCTCAATAGGAGGGCTGGTAATTTCAGGCGAGGTTGACTCACAAATAGGCAGAGGCAAGGGACCTGCAAACATAGATGCAAAAGGGATAACCAAGGGGCTTACAGCCCCTGTAGTGAGCACCATTTTTGTCGTGTTCTGAGGCGCGGCACAGACACACAACAGGGAATCCTAACCTTAGGATTGGATTTGTACTAAGTCTCGGTTAGATGACAGGGAAGGCAATTGTGTTTACCTTGCAGCCCTGGATGAATAATCTCTACTAGGTGTGGCTAGAGAGAGGCGCAGAAGTACAGAAGACACAAAGACAAAAATGTGAATAGAACTTAATTTTTATTGGTGAATGTGAAATGGAATATATAGTGGTTAGGAATACCACAAAAAACTACCAGGACAGTAGGATCACTTGTCACAAGCATGAGTGAGGCAAGTGAGTTGCGCAGAGTCAGGAAACCAAACAATCATATTTCCTGAAGTGAAAGCCAGTTCATTTCAAGAGTTGAAAGCAAAAGCGAGAGATTTGTCTTTGAAATGGCCCAAAAAAGGCAAAATTGAAACATGGTGAATGCTGTTATTCACAACAATATGTATCCTCTTCCCCTTGACTAGGGTAAAAGATACAGGGTAGTTCACTCATTGGGCTTGTACTCTAATTACTGGAAATTTGGGCAGGGGTTGTAATAGGCCTTTATTCACAGTCAGAAGGAAGATCCCCTTAGAAAACTTCTGATATAATGCCTGGATAAGGGAAACAATATGGTTTTGCCAATACTGGGAGTCCTCCAACAATCTCTTGGACTCCTTGTACTTGGTCTTGGGCTCCTGCACCTTTATCTTGGGCTCCTGTTGTCTGCTCCAGCTCTGACTACTTCTCTATAACTCTGGCTGCTTTGTATTGAGCTTCTGCACCTTTAGATTGGTCTTCAGCTCCTTCTGTAGTCCTTGTGGCCTTTGTAATCCACTTGATCCAGTTCCTGAAGAGTCTCAGATAGCACCCCCTTTTACAGCTCCTTGTTTCAGACTAAATCTCTCTCTCAGAACTCTGGTTTTCAAAAGCTTAAACTGTCTAGTTTTTCTCTCTCTACAATATATTAAACTTTAAAATTTACTTCAGCCAAGGAAAGCCTTGAATTTTCTGCTTCTGCTCTTCATTTTTAGGCTTTAACTCTTAAGTTAAAGCCCTCAAAACACTGATTAAATAGACTCTGGCTTACAGCCAATCATACGCCTTGATTCAACTGCTTTGCCAAACAGTTTCCCTGATGAATTGCTCTTTATGGTTTGAACTCAAGGCTGTCTTGCTCTGGGTAAACAACTGCTCTGCATTTTAACGGGTTTGCCGTGATTCCTGTCACGTTTCCCAGCAAATCTCAAGTGCTTTTGTATATGCTTTACTTAAGCAAATTTTGAACCCTTGATTTTACAACGTTTCTCCATGTTTCTCTGTGTTTTCTTCAACATTTTGTGACTTCAAACTTGCCTGTTGCTTGCCCTTTTGCTTCTCCTAGTTGTTCTTGGCAAAAATTTCTTATTTGCCTCCCAGTTTCTCCATCCTGTTTCCGGCCTCTTTCTGGCTTCTTTCTGCCCTAATTCAAACCCAATAAATTTACCGTTTAAACACTGTAATATATTTTTCTTTCTTTTTATTTTCTCTTTAAATTTAATAGGATAATTAATTCTTTTCCTATGCTATAATTTTGGCAGCATTAAATCCTTTTTTTAACTGCTTCTTTTCTTAACATTTCCTCTTCTAAGACACCAAAATCAGCCTTTCAGCTTCTATCTCCAGTCTGGCCAGTCCTTCCAAGTCATCTTATAGTCCTGCACTCACATCTCCTAGTCCTTCTTCCAGTTCTTCAACCACATCTCTCAGCTCATCAGTTTAACCAGCAATCAGTCCATTCTTGGTTCACAGAACAGCTCCTTTCCAGTCTTTAAACAGCCTATCAGTCCTCTTGACTACTCCTTTATCATTACCAGCTACTCCTGAATCATAATCTTTGAGCCCTTTAGCTTATTCTCACTAGGAACCACCTTGGTTTCGCCTGCACAATAAATGAACCAGCAGTCCCTCAATTAGTCTTCACTGTGATTATACAGTCCTTCTTACTAGTCTTCTCTGCTGATCCCAAAACATGAACCACCTTAGTTCTTTATCTCAATCCCTATTACCAGAACCTGTAGACCCAGGCATGAGTCTACATTGAACTGGCGTTTGACTGGACCCTTGCAAGTGGCACTCCACTTAGGCCATCCAACCATAGATCATCAAAGTCTATGCCATTGTTTTTACTCACCCAGGTGATTAAGTCTGGGCTTTCAGTCGCAAATTAATCAGCTTTACTTCCCAGAGGCCTGATCACACCAAGTTCTGAAGCTGCTTCCCTGAGCAAACTGCCTTGGTGACACCTCTGAGAAAATCCATGCCCTCCAATTCTCACTTTGAGCTCTCCCCAAAGCTCCCATAGGGGCATACAACAAGGACACCCTACCAGTCTGTTAGGTAGGATGCTTGCTCACAGACCTCCTGTAAGTATATCAGGGTACATAGAGCCCTCAGAGCTCTTCCCCTCCCTGGCAGCCCACACTACCCACCAGGGGTCCAAAACTTACAGCCCTGGTAGGCGTCCCCTACCATGCTGGCATATACTTTTACCCTGGCAACCCGCATTACCTACCAGGGTCTAAACATTCTCCAGCCTGAGCAGCAAACGCTACCCATCAGGCTGGATTGCACACCTACCCCAAACAGCCAAAGTTCCCTGCTGAGCTATCTCACTCTTCACCCCAAGCAGCCACAATTCCCTGCTGAGTGAAGACCTCTAGCCCACAGCAGCCAATATTATCTGCTGGGTGGAGACCAAAATCTGCCCCCTAGTAGTCTTTTCACCTACTAGCTAGGCCTTACCTTCCCTAGTAGCCATTGTTTCCTACTAGGCCTCTACCTGCAATCAACCAACAACACATTGCCAATCTTTAGCATAGCGTCTTTATTTGAAGCCAAATCAACCCTTGCATGAAAAACAGTTTACATGTGGATCATCACAACAGTACTAATTTTTTAGGTATAAATGGTAAGTTTAAGATATAGTTTCAATGTGGTTTTGTAAGAAATATCTTATATTTTGTTAATTTATCTTTAAACTATGAGATATTTTCAGTTGTACTTATATAAAGTATAATAAATTATAAAAAAATTTCTTATATTTTGTAGTTATTATGATATATTAAATATCTTTATTTTTGGTTCATTGGAGCTTAATTTTTTATGGGAATAAAAAATAATTTTATAATAAAGAGTGTAATTTACATAGTAAATTGAAAAATAATTTCTTATATCTCTTTATTCTTATTACTTATGGTATTTTTTATTGCATTTTTGAACTCTCTGGGGTCATTTTAGTATAAAAATGTATTTAAAATATTCATTATTAAAAATATTTAGGGTAAAGTGTGCCATTACTTAAAAAAGTGTCAACACCCAGGAGACAACATTATATAAAACCAGATTGTCACTTTACTATAGTGTCAACATTTTTAGTGTCAACATGGGCACTGTTGCCGTTAAAACATTTTAAAAAAGTCAAATTTAAGAAAAATATTAAATTTTTTGCAAACGTTTTTATTGAAAAAAGTGCAAAGATCAAAAAATCCATCAATTTGGAGATTTTGATCTCTGCACTTTGACTTTAGGCACTTGCTCCTTTTATGAGCTGCAGAGAATATTTCAATAGTGGTGTATTCACTGTATACAGTATGTAGGTGGAGCTTGTGTGCCACCTACATTGCCAGGTGGTTGTATACAGAAGAACACATTACAGGCATAATTAAATAAACCTCTTTCAATATATGAGTCATTATTTGTTAGATTAAGCCAAGGCGCCAGCTTAAGCATTTCAAAGCCTTTTAACTTCTTTAGTATCATTTAAGTCGTAAACTTATGTTTTTTGAACATTAATATAATGCTTAGTTTACTGAAGAAAAGTTTAAGAGCGTAAAATATACAAATAATAAAAATAAATCTTATTTCTATTAACTGTATTTTTTGCTAAAACTCTTTTTTCTATTTTAATAAGCCAAGAATCAAATATATGAGTTGCATGGGAGAGTAATAGCAGCCCCAAAGCTATAATTGCTATTACCCTATCTTTGGCTCATATATTTAATTTCTTAGTTATTTTTAGAAAAAAAGTTGTTGTATTTAAAAGACTATTTACCCTATGTGAAATATAAGTTTTTGTTATGCGTCCAACTTCATGAACATGTCCTACTAATCCTTTAGTAGTATCAACTCTCTTTGTTTCTCTGTCATCTGTGCAGAACTTTGCACAATAATTTATTTTGGAGTACTCCTTAACATCCTCAAATGTCAAAGGTGAAACATACAGCTCACCATCTTTCATTAAATATGAAAGATTAACATAAATTGCTTTGACTTCAAGCCAGCTTTTTTAGGCCTAGATTTTCTATCATAGATGTGAAAAAAGATTTTTTGGGAAACATCTGAATTATTTACAAGTGTCTCATATAGACCCTTTCTTTCTTCCTCTCTCTCAAAAACCATTTTGAGATCATTTATATTTTTTATATACATCTCATTTCCTTTTGTTTAAATATTTTAGATAATACACCAAAATGACCATCAACAATACTTTTACCATGACACTCAACAAATCTATTAATCTTAATTGTTCCTTTTATAATTTTAGGTACTTCTTTAAAAAGATAATATAAAGAATTCATAAGATCTGAAATGATTACCATTATCAGTCCAAACTTTAATATTTTTAATATTCTTAAATTTATTATTTTTAAGCAGACTTATCAAACACTGACCTGAAAACAAAGAGTCATGAGATAAAATTTCATATAAAAAGTCATGATACTCATATTTTATTTTCTTGTTTTCTTTAAAAGCAATTGTAAATCCTAATAAAGAAATATGTATTTTCTCATAAAAACAATTATTTGTCTCTATATGACCCCCACCTATTTTAAAGTTTTCTTTATAGTCTATTACTATAACACATGAATTATCATCAAGATTATTTACATCACTAATATATTTTTTATTTTGATGCTTACAAAACTTTTCATGTAGGTCAATAGATTCTAAATTTTCTTTGATAGATTTTGGCAATGGCAACTTCTTTATACTCAAATCCTTTTTCTTCATTTTTAATGACTTTTTCAAGTTGCAAATGTTACACATATGTTGCACCTTTGATTACGCCCTCTTGGGGAATTAACACCCCAAGTAAATCACCAAGCGGTCATCAAATGGTTCACCACCCAGCAATAAACTGGTGGCACATTATCAGCTAACCATCTATGACAGGGATCACCAACCAGGTCCTAAATGGAACACAACTTGATTAAGCCTCGTGACTCAAGAGGAACATTACTCAGATAAGCCCCATGACGTCCATGATGTACATGGACAACATGAGCTTATCATGATACTATATATTAACCTATATTCATATTCAATAAAGTATTATTCTCTTCTTAATCTTCCCCTTTATTTTGTTTATTATACGTCCCAAAGTATAAACTTGACACATATCAGTTTGTTTTTTTGCTTTTAATTATATTATTAGGAATAAGCTTATAAAAAGTGGAAAGTGAAATAGAAATATTGTTTTTTATTTTCATATCTTCATAAATTTCTTTTTTGGTTTCAATAATGAGTATTTTATTTTAGCTGAGTATTCACTCATTCTTTTTGTAATTCTTCATAAATCAATCCAGGGGATTTTTTAGTGAATTGGCTGGTTGGAAATGAATTTTTTAATATATGTTTTAAAATATTTTTTATGTTTTTTTCTTTACTGAATCATTTTTTCCTTTTTTATTTTTGAATTTAATGATACTTTTTTAGCATTTTTTTACTTTTTTAGAATATGAATACTCATTTTTTGTCATTTTAAATACACAATCCCAAAGCTCTTTCAAACTGTAGCTTGATGTAGCCAATGCTCTTAGGGAAGGAAGGTGCTTGGCAGGGGACTCTGACATCAATTCCTTTAGGTTGTTAAGAAAATCATCTGTCTTAGAATTTTTGTATGACAGGTAAGAAGGTACTTTTTCCAAACTCTGTTTTTAATAAGAAATTCTTAACAAAGCTGTTAAGATCACTTCCAGAAGTAAAAAGGAATGCTTGTTTAAGCATAGAGATTCTTTCTCTCTTAGTAGAAGCCCCCAGTGAGAAGAAGGGTGTCATCTGAGGTGCAAACTTGATAGGTTTCATAATGAGAGTGGTTGGGTTCCTTGGCTTGGTTCAGGCAGTTCTTGCTTGGAAATAGATGTTCAGTTATCAGAGAGGAGTAAAGGTGTGGATTGTAAAGTAAATTTCTGTTAAGTTGAGCTTTTTAAATACCATGTTAGCTGAGCTTTTTCACTACATGCATAAATCCCCAACTGACTCCAAACCAATCTCCTTAATTTATCAATATCACCCCTGAAGTCTGATATCATTGTTTATTTACCCCTTTTTATATTATGGTTAACTGTTGATATTTTGGCAAATAGTACTTCAATCTTGCTCAAACTAGTATCATTAGAAAGCCGTTAATATCAGCTTTTGGAATTGTGCTGCAACTTTGTATTTCAATACCAATTTTATAATCTTGAATTGGCTTTGAATGTAAGCTTATAAAATTATTATTTGAAATAAAATATGCTAATTAACTCTTAAAGTATGATATTTTAATCAGTAAACTAAATTTAAAGTATAAATTATTATTTAGCTTACTTCTAGTAACCAACTCAAAAACCTTTTGTTTAAATAAACTTAAGTTTATTATAACTTTTAACAGTTCTTAAAAAATAAACTTTATATCTTAAATCTATCAAAACAAAAATGTTATTTTTAATCACATATAAATATTTGCTTGTATAATTAAAGTTGTATCTTATTTTTATAGATACAATGACTAAGATCATTTTCCATTTAGTTTAAATAAATTTTAACCTTTATAAAGTTTAATTAAATAAAGTAAGATTTTGATACATTCTTTTTTATGTTTGAATTTTTTATACATATTATCTCTAGCTACAGTATAAAAATATAATTTTATTAAATAGTTGTATAAAGCTATTTTATTAATATAAAATACTTAAGAATTTGAAAAGAAAAACTTTTACTTTCTTATAAGTTCTTATTATATATTTTCTATAAAATCTAGCTTAAGAATACATTACTTATGCTAAATAAGATCACTGAAATTTCAATAAAAGTTTATTTTTAATTTTAGTTTTAGTTTTTTAACTTTTTACTAGATTTTTTTATAAAAAAATCCAAAATTATTTAATATTTATTTTTTAAATATGCAAAAAAGCTATCTGCCCTCTTTTTAAAAAGAGGGATTCAAAAATTATTATATTTTAAATTAAATATTTTTAAAAAAGCTAAGATTTTAGGCAACAATTTAATTTCCAACAAAAAGCATTGTATCAGTTTTTATTGTATTTTTATGTTTCTCTTTTTAGAATGATGTCATTTTGTACTAATCAGCTTTCAAGAAATAATGGTATATGAAATAAGATTGTTACTAGCTTTTAATACAGTTTAATTTAGCTGTAAGTAGAAAATGATTAATTTAATAAAGATTTTTATATTATAAGGATTAAATAAGATTTATTTTGATAAAATTGTTGTAATTATTTAAATTTATTGGTAAGAAAATTAAAACAAAATTTCAGAGTGTTAAGTAGCACAGTTAATAGGAAACAGATTAATTTAACAAATAATGACCTATATATTACATTTTTAATTTTTGATTATAATTAATTTTAAACAGCTTTTTTAGAATAGCAAACTATTGCTAAAAAAACATTAGGGAAGGTATTTATATAGGTATAGTAATATTTGTTAATAAAAATCATATATAACTTGAGCGCTCTATATTTACCTTTTTAATTGAATTTTTATATTTATTGTCAGTAGTGACATGATCATATAATCATTATACTTTGGTAATAATTGTTTGGGATAGCCATCACAGAATATAATATATAATTAATTTACAATATGAAAATTAAATCTCAGTGTTAATGGTGCCGCTATATGGAGTTGCGGGCTTGGAGTCATCTAAATATAAAACAATAATCCATAAATATAAAAGAGTAAATACAAGAATATAAAAAAGTTGGAATTGTTGAGCTTTTAGTTGATTAGCTGTTTGGCAAGGCACACAGTAATGAACAAGTCAGTGTGGGATTAGAGCTTGGTCACAGTCTCAGCTGGAAGGGTATGGACCCCAACATGAAGCAAATCAAATAAGCCCTCTAACCCAGATGGTGTCCCTCAATTAAAAACTTGATTAAGCCACCCAAAGACCTCTTCAATTGGGTTTAGGAATGGGGAATACATGGGGAGACATAATATGTAAATTCACTGCCACCTCTGGCTTTGGACCGCTCAATCTTTCCCTGTTGTACCAAGAAAGGTCCCAAAACGCCCGCCAAACCCCTCCAGTTGTTGAATGATTTAGCTCACACGGTTGATGAGAGGTTTGTGCTGGCTTATCCTGTGGAATTCCTGCCTTTGGTTGCTCCTTCCTGGGAAGAAACCCTGGTTAATTTAGACTACCTATTAGCCTGGTGTCGTCCGTTTTTAAAAACTATCAGAGCCACCCAATCAGGTGTTGCCACATTGACGCTTGATAACCCAGTTGACCCCCAAATGTCTGGCATCCCTTACAGCCAATCAGATTTGATTTTGGAAATTGGAGTAAAACTCTCCAGTCCCCCTGAGCCCATCCAGCAAAGTTTTGTACCTAGCCAATCAGGCTCACCCCCAACTGTCATGTGACCAGTTTTTTGCAATCCATTCCTTTTAACCAAGCAAGGGGACTTTCAGTCTCCTGCTTGTTTATTTTCCACTTACATTAAAGTTTGGAGTCACCTGCACCTTAATTTTCTTAATTTTGAGTTGCCTGGAACCAGTTGTGTCCCTAAAGCTCAAAATATTAGAGTGTAGCCCCTGCCCTAAGCTTACCTTTAGCCAGCCAGTTTTGAACCCGGCTTCTCTTCTGGCTCCTTGTACAAGTTTTCTTTCACTTAGTCGTTGTCTCTTTTGCCCTTGCCTTCAAAGTTAAAGTTCAAAGCTCAAAATTTCAATTGAATCTTCCTATAATTTCTATTATTATCTTGAATTTTTCTTTAAAAATCATTGTTTCAAACCCGCTTTTGCTTGCAGTTATAATCCAAGGCCCCCAAGACAACAGCAAGGCTACCCAAACCTGTTCTGCTGTTTTCCTAAATGATTTCCCAAAGACTGCCCTAGTCTTGCCATTTTCTCTCCTTTTTCTCCAGAAACTATACCATCCTACCCCGAATTTTGTGCTGGTTCTTTCTATGATACTGCTGGCTCTTAAATTTGTCGTCTTTTCCCTGGCTCTGTTTCTCTTGCTTCTGTGGTCCACCTCCCCTGACCTGTGGGGGAAAATCTCCTCATCAGCCTGTCTGGTAGGTAGCAACCCTGCCAGTCTCTGGGACCTCCCCAGCAGTCTTCTCTTTTCCAGAGAGGCTGTGGTTAAGAGCCTGACATGTGACAATCTGGAACTGGACGTTGTGGAGCTTGCTTTGCCTAGTTCTGAAGAGGTAGTGCCCCCCACACCTCCTCTCCCCTCCATGGTTCAGAAGAATGTGGTGCCCCCTGGGTCCTCCAAGGTGGCCTCCCCCACTCCTACTTGCACTCCCTGGTTGCTCACTGGCCTGATTTTAATGGGTTTGAACGCCTACTTCCCCCAGTTGTCCCCGGTGTCCTCCCTGTGGTCCCCTCTCCAAGCGGCCATCCCAGTTGCGCACTGGATGGCATCCTGGTGGTTTGTTGCACCAGGATGGGAGCCAAACTTAGTTAGTTTAACCCCTCTCTCTCACATAATAGGCACATATTTTATGTGGCCAATTGTTTTGGGCCAACTGCCATGCCTGTCTCAATTGTTAGAAATTTCTCAAAGATATCTGCCACCTTATAGAGCTCAGCATTACTTATTACAATAACATTGATGAACCACAGTCTAGTGGGCCTCAGGTGCTCCTGGACCAATCAGAGAAATGATAAGAAGATCCTGCTGTTGTGGGATTCCAAGATCATTTGATACATCTCAATCCCTTTTGGACTGAGGAGAGCCACCATTGAATAGGCTGTGATGCAGACTGAAGCACACCAAGATAATCTGTCTTTGGAACCTTTGTGGACATGTCCATAGCCATTGCGCATAGACAAAGCAAACACTGATTTGTCAATATAGTAGAATGAGATCATTCCTTTATTTTTGAGCGTAGTGTAGGCTCTGTGTATTTTTTCCAGGTCTCAATGTTGGTTGAGCTATCCCAATTGTACAGAGATACCCTGAGCTTTTTACAGGAAAAGCACATTCTCTTCACCAGATGGTAGTAAAAGGAAATCAAGGCCTCAATCCCAAAAGTAGATTTGACCATGGCCTGTATATTTACCAGTTCAAGATGAAAGTCTTGGGTTATCTACTGGTGGATTGCCCATTTGTGCTCCTTGGTGAACATAGTGAAAAAACACAAGAATTTCTCCACAGCAAGGAATTGACCAGTCTCAATGAAGGTGTTGAATGTCTTAGAGGTTTACTTAGAATACACACCAACAAGAGCCACAGCCGCCTTATAGTTGCCAGATTCCTGCATTAGCTTGAGAAAAATGATGCACTTTATATCAGGGATGCACTTCTTAGCGGGCTTTGCGGGAGTTGGTGAATCTAGATCCTGATTGGAAACTGGCTTGCAAGACATGGGTACCTTGTTGTAGAAGGCTGTAACCTTTTTGAGCACTAACTGTTCCTCATCAGTTTGATAGAACTCAGGCTCCTTGTCCTCTTCCTGGTTTCCATCACTGACGTAGGGCTTGTAGCTAGTATCAAGTACAGGCTTCACCTTCTCCAGCATGGCTGACGGGACCAACTCTTGGCGGTATACAGCGTCAAACACATAGGAGGTAAGTTTGATCTCTTTGTTCCTGACTGTTTTGGTTGTGGTAACCTTGGTGGGCTTCTGGGTCATCTTGGGGACCCAAGGGTTGATGCTTTGCACCCTAGCAGCTTGTGCTCCTTGAACCAACTGTGTCAGTGCAGCGTCATTATTGAACTCTTCTCTCCCATCTCCTTCCTGAGTAGGCACTTGGGTTGCACTAACTCTGTTCTTTGACCCACAGGGGCAACCACAACCACAGCGCACACCAGCTGCACTGCCACTCTGTTGTTGTGTTTGTTTCATTTTACAGTGTAATAAAATACTAAATAAAACTTAATTAAGTTATACACTGGTCTTTAATTTTTACTTTTTATCTGAATATGGATATTTAATTAGAATATACACCACCCAACTATCTGTTTATAGGTTTTATTTTATTTTTAATTAGTTGTTTTTGGTTTTACAAAGTTCATTTTAGAATACTGTAAATTCAGAACCAAAAGGTAAAAATGCGGGATTGTCAAATTGTTTTTGTGTGAACTCACCAACGTAATGGAGTAATTTCATCCCAGATAACCCTACTTTTTATATAAAAGGATGAAAAGTATCCCAAAAAGTTGGTGAGTTCATGCAAAAACAATTTGATAATCCCACATTTTTACCTTTAGGTTCAGAATCTACAGTATCCAAAATAATTTCCACCCTTTTCCCAGATTTTATGCCAAATTAAGCACCCAACACAATATTTTTAAGATTTTTGTTTCAGATCTTGTGTCTTATTTTAGATACCTTGGTATCATTCTTGATTACAATCCGTTGCACACAACATTTGAGGGATTTTTTTACATAGTGAGTTGCTATTGTGTTTTGTTTTTGGTTTGAGTTTTAACTTACTGTTCTTTGTGTATTTTGTCACTGATTTTCATAGTAAACATATATACACTGAATGTTAAATCAAACCCATTTTTTGTGAATCCATGTATTTTGGTTTGTATTTAGAATTTTTTTGGAGTGTGAGCAATTTGTTGCTATGTTGACCCATTTTGTCCATTAACACCAAAAATCCCTGTTAAAAGAGTGTATATTTTAACCTGATAGTTTGAATTTGATTAAATCTAAGTTCATTTTATCTAAATCTGAATCATTTTTGCTTGGCGCCATAGCTTTTAAAACTACTGTACTTGATAACATACAGGGGTACTTATGGAGTCAACCCATGAAAGGTCTAAGGTTATATCATGACTTGGCCTCATGCATAATGGTACATAATACTTTTTCATATATAATACAAAGCAAATTTATACTACCATATATAAGGGACTTGAAGCCCTTAATTGGATCACTACCAATTCCTACATGTGACAGAAATTACAGGATAGTATTAAGTAGTGTCTAAGTGGTGAGGGATAAACACAAAAATCCACATAGAGTTTATTATTAACCACCAACGGGGCTTCAGATATTGTTTGGTAAAATTTTCAAATGAAATGCTAGGATTTAATAGAAATATTAACACTAGCCAGAGTAAACCTAGGCAGATTGCCTGGGATAAAATGGGAGAGTCTTCTGAATAGAACTCAGGACATTGAAAAGTTCCAAAATTCTTGGTTTCTATTTTCACAGTAAAGACTTCAGCACTGATAGATATTGGTGTAACATTGGGAGGACCTGCTAGAGCAGAACTAGGAACTGGACCCCATTTTTCATGACAATCTGATTTAAAATAAGGTTGTAGGGAATGTATCAGAGTATTCAAACCACCAGATGCCTTGATATATATGTTAAATTAAGTAGATAAGTTTATGGGTTTATTGATAATTCTGGAGAACTCAAATCTTAAGAGTTGAATTAATGAGAAACTTTTGATGTGTACCAATTTTTTTGACTCAGCAATAGCACCTGAATCTATGGCTCCTAGTCCGTCTCACCATTGCAACTCATATCTTGTACATAAAGAGAAAACCCCTTGTATGATTAATTTCTGATGAACTTTATGATAAATGAGGCTGTATCAGGTGATCCTCAGATTACATCTATTTATAAGTGTCAGTTTAGCAGGGATAATCAGATCCTGCTGATTAACTGGAGCTGCTGTGACCCATTTTTGATCAACAGTTTGATTCAAGTCTGTTAATTATGTTAACTTTGTCAATAGTTTTCTGGATTTTCTTGTCTTTCAACTGGGACAGTTTATTCCTGACATTAAGGAAACTACTGCAACACTACACTATTTTAATTCTACAAAGTACCACTCTCCTATGTGGTCTAATGGCTTCCTCTCATAGTACAAGTGCTTGTTATGAACCCAAATAGAGACCATCTTATTCCAAATCCTTTTTTCTATCCCCTTCTAGATCATTTCCTTCTCCTAATTTCTTCAAGTGCTGAGTATATCTAGTTCAGTTAAAAAATTTAATTTTATATAAAATAAAATCTGACCTTCTCTCTCAAAGTAAATTAATTACTTCCTTCTTTGTTATCACTGCCACATTTTTTTGTTATTTTCATATTTTATGTTAACCACTCAAAGACTGAACTGTATCCCCCACTTCTCACCTAAAAGGTACAGCTCAATCCAAACCCACTAAAACAAAGCAGTGGATGCCAACTTCAGTGATTTCATAAATGCTTTTTTCATAGAAAGGAAGGTGAATAAAAAACCAAATTATAACATTGAGCTAATAGTTACAAGCGTAGATTTTTGATTTTAATCTCATCAATCCAAAAAGTGGTTTATTTAGGATTCATATCAACACAGTCAAAAACAAGCCCTACCATCAAAAGTAAGGCTGTGACAGATTAAAACATGCCAATTATATCATTTGCTGTAATTGTTGCAATAAGTGCAATACACCATCTCAAAAATGCCATCTCAAAAAAATTTTGAGATGGCGTTGGGATTTACATCAGCAAAATTAAAAAAGAACTTAATAAAAATTATTAAATAGTTATTTTTTACATATTGGTTTATAATACAGAATCTCAAAAAACTGCATCACAAAAAGGCTATCTCAAATCAAAATAAAAATAGTGTTATCCAAATAAGATTTTTTGAGTATAAAAACACTTAATAAATACCTTAAAATACGCCATCACAAAAAACTGCATCACAAAAACACTATCTTGTTGCAACTGAACCAATGAGAGTTCAGTATTTTAATTGGGGAAGACAACAGTCCAATAGAAAGGACAAGAATGAATAGAATAAGGTATCATTTATTGTAGATTATTGTGATTAATATACCATATGGGGAAAGCCACAAGGCCACAAGGGGGTGGCATAATGGGAAGTTCCATGTAAGATTTGAAGCCAAGGAATAACTTGTGCGGATATCAGCAGGCCAAATTAGTAGTGCTCCTAATTAGGATGAAGTGCCTGTCATTTGATATTGCCATCAGATTGGTTCATGCTGTTAGATACGTCAAGGGGTGACTCATTGAGCGCCCCCTGTGTATTTTAAGATACGTAAGCAGGCAAGTCTGTAAACTTGGTTGAAACAATCTCAAATCAAAATAAAAAGTCTGTTATCAAAATAAGATTACCAAAACTCTGCAAGTTCAACTGCAAAACTACCCAGCTTTAAGCGCTGCTGTGCCGCCTTGCAGACATATTTTATGCCGCAGCAGCACCTTATTTTTATATTTAGTGCTGCAGCAGCGCAAGATTTAAATCCCCAACATACAAACTCTGCTAATCAATAATATTTCTATAAGCACTAAATTTATAAGATAACTACTGTCAAGCCTCCAGGATAATGTAATAGACTTGACCATTATTCCCCTTTGTTGATTGGTTAGACAGTCAATTGCCATTTAGCTGGCTTGATTGTAGAAGCATCAAATTATCCTGTTCCTTGGATTTGGCCAATTAATACACTGATGATTACCCCAAAGATTGATCCTGATCCAAAAATGGTCCGCTAATTGGACTAGACCTGAACAAACAAACTTGATCCCTGGGCCACAATCACAGAACATTTAATAGCCAATAAGACAAAATACTCAAGAATATTAATGCAAGTTGGTTTACCCCAAACATTTGCACCTCCAGATACCTTGAATTCTACAACTGATATAGAAGCTTGTTCAGAAGAATAATGCATGATGCAAAAACCTAATAGACAGGGTAACTAAACTTGCACATGCATAAACTGTAAACAAGATGTTGCCAACACGCTGGTGAAGTAAGCTGAGGCCTGGTAATCTATTGAAGTCCCATGCCAGACTGGCATGGCTTCCTAGCTCTGGAGGCTGAAACTAGCAGTCTTGGGAACAGATAGACTGACTAGTAAGAGTTAGATGTGTCAGAGAACTATCTGGCAAGAGGGCCTATCCACCCTATATAAAGTGCTCTCCTAACTAGAGATTGAGCAGAAAAAAAATCACCCTTGGCTTAGAGATTGAAGATCTCTAAGTATAGTATCACTACTAGCCAACGCCTAGTAGCCAGTTGTATCCAGATAGAGCGTGCCGTCGTCTATCTGCAGAAGAATGTTTCTTCTCCTACAGCCTTAGGACTCCTCCAAGCCGTAGCCATATCCCAGACCCAATTGGTAGCTATAGACTGTTGCTATACAGTCTCCTATCAACACATATAATACAATGTCACTTAATAAAAGTAATACCTCAAGATCCCAAAATCTTGACAACTACAATAATTAAAAACTTAATATAATAAAAAATAAGAGCTAAAAAATAATAGAAACAATAAAAAAGAGGATAAGCAAAAGCAATTTTATTGCAAGAAAAGGAAAAGGCAGGCTCATTGGTATTGATCCCTTGTGTTGGGGGCACCTCTACGCTGATGAGTAGAAGACATAGCAGGAGGAGAGGCCTGACAGTTGGCAGGGCAGGGATGCTTGGCAGGGAGCTGAATAGTGATCACTGGGCAATCATGGGTGGGGATTATATAGCAGTTGTTGTCCAGGAGCTGGCGCACGTGAGTCAGGATCACCAGCATTTGCGCCCAGGACAACTGGGAGTTGCGCAACACAGAAGACCAGTTGCACAAGAGAAGTTGAATCTGACTAACTGGCACCAAACAGCCCCAGCTGTCACAAGCAGAAAATTCAGCACCTATGGTGAAGCAGTCCATCAACACATCTTTCATGTAGGAATAGGATAGGGATAGGAAGACGCAGAGCTGGTAGGCCAGGGAGGGGTAATGCTCTAAGCAACAACCAGCATACCCGGGCTGGCCAGTCTAGAAACTCTCAGGAGGATACCACATGAAGTGGCAAGTTGTGGCAGCCAAAGGAAGTTAAAGGGAAGCATTGTCAGTGGTAACAGCTTGGGGATATACCTTAAATGTGGCAGAGAAGCAACAGTTGGTATTGGGCTGGATGGGCAAGTCCAAGGTTTTATGGAAGGAGGGGTCAGCAGCAAGCTCAAGAGCCCAAACCCAAGCTACCTTGTCAATATACTCATTGCAGATGGCAATGGTATGAGCATGTTGGGCGGAAATCTCACTGGAGGCTAAGGTAGCTGACTTCAGCCCTAGGAGCACCTCAGCAGCCAAACAGGAGGCATTTTATTGGCTGTGGTATAACTCCCCTGCCTAATTTGGGGTCATCACATCCTCATTGGAATGCAGTGCCTGTACAAAGCTGTACATTGTCTCCTCATGGTGACAGATCCCAAACTTGCTAAGAAGGTTGGGATAGTCCACCACCACATTGTTGGAGTTGTGGCAGGCACAGAGAATGACAGATGGGGTAGTGATAGGTGTGCCAGTAAAGGGAAGGCATTGAGGAAAGGGATGCTGAGCACCAGAAGGATTGTCACTGGGAGTTGCACTGCTGATAGGAAGAGGCTCCTCAAACATGAAGTCCTCATCAGGGAAATCTCCAGCGCTGGAGTTTGGCAAAGTACTGCACTCAAAGCCAGCCACGGTGGTTGTGCAGTCCTGTTTGCAAAACTGAGAGTCACTGGCCCAAAGTCAATTTAAGAAACCAATAAAAACTGGCTCATCATTTTTTGAAAAGCGCGCTGCTCTGCTTTGTCCATTGAAGCCATCATTTTTTTGTAGGCTTGGCGCATATTGTTGTTACTGTTGCTGCTGGAGTTGGTATTCATCTGATGAAGAAAGAAAGTAGTTTTTGGTCAAGTGGGGGGTATGTTAGAAATTTTGACCAAGCAATGATGCCAATTATGACAGAGCCCACAGATTAGGATTACAGCAGCCAACTCTATAAATTAGCAGTATAAAATCAATGATGCCAATCATGACAGAGCTCACAGAATAGAATTACTGCAACCTCATTGTCATAAATTTATAATAGAAAATTTATATATATTCAATTGGCAGTAGATTTTGGATCATTACTGCAGAATACCCAATGACATGTGCCGCTGCACTGTCTCTATCATACATAAAGCGCCACTGCACCACCCAAAAAAACTCCAGGCGCCGCAGTGCCGCCTTGCAAATATTTGGGTGCCAAAGAGCTGCTTTACTTTTATATCAAGCGCCGCTGCGGCGCCATTTTTGAATCCCCAAAATGACAATCTAATTATTAATCATATTTATAAGCACTAGTCTCAATAAGATAATTGGAAAAAGATAATTGGATCAGTAGTAGATTTATAATTGTAATGACAAAATCCAACCCACTGAAAAGCAGCACCACAGCAACTAAAATACTTGCAAGGCGGCGCCTGGAATAATTTTCAGTTAGCGCTGCAGCACCTAAGCTTTTACTAAAACAGCGCAGTGGCGCTATCTTTGATTTTGTTTGTCTATACAATGATACTTTTATGTGATAAATCCAAGCCTTTTCCTTTAATTGGGAATAAAGTATGATATTAATTTAAGACTTCATATAATAAATCAATCTAAATTAGTGCCACTTATATAGTACTACCCCCTATAATACAGCCATTAAAAAAACCATGTTTAATATACTAGCCTTATTCCTAATCATAGTATGAACTTTGCTATTTGGGTTTCAACAATAAAATGTGTTACTAGGGATTTTATTTAGTAATGAGGGTATTTCTGTTGTACAAAATGTGCCCATTACAAAATCTACTAAGCTTCTAAGCGTCCAGTAGGAGTGGCGCCCACTAATGTGGCACTAAGAATTAACCTGTTTTAACATATGGTGTCATAGAATGCTTAAAGAGCACACCATCACAAATTGACTGTTTCCACTTTTAAAAAGTACAATTCAGCGCCAAATCTCACTTAACTAAAAAATGTAAGAAACCATCCAAAACTTTGCATATATATATTTTTTGATCTCCTCTAAACAACAGGGTACTTTTTAACCCCAGTTGTATAAGCTAATTTTAAAAATATTTAATTTTACTCTATGGCCCAGTTGAGGTAGCTCCATCATATATTTCTTAATTTAATATAAAAATGGTTAAAATCCCTATGTTTTTGAGCTACAGCATCTAAATTATGTCATCTTGAAAGCACCATTTCACTTGCAAGTTTTCAGTCAAAACTCACAGTTTTTGAATACTTGCGCTACTTATAAAATTTTGATTTTTACATAATAAAAAACATAATAATTTTGATGGTATATAATTTGAGAGTTTCTCTACAATTACATGTAAAAATATTGACTACTTTTATATTTAACACATTCTCATTTTTCTCTTTAAAAATTGTCCCCAAATTTGAACTTTTCTGATGTAACTTCACTCTTAGATGCCTCCCAAGCCTACCACCAATGCTACCCCCAAGGCTCCCAAGAGCACAGCTGCTCCCGCTCAGGCAAGAAAGACCAAGGCTACCCTCTTCAAGCAGCCTCCTAAAGAAAAGACGCCTGCCAAGACCCCCACACCTTCCCCCAAGCCTGAGGCTGATAGCCCCACCCCTCTCCACTCTCCCTTTTTCTACTCCCCCTCTGATCCTTGGGAGAAGCACGTCCACTTCAATGATGAAGATGAGAATGAAAGAGTCTTCAAAAACAACTCTGGTGATCATGGTTCCGCAGCCTCAGAGGAGGAGCCCAATCTAAAGCTAGACTTACATGCAGTTGCCAATATCTGCAACGTCAATGGGCAATTTAAAGTTTTGGCTGTTTTCCCCAACTCTTTTCCCATTATGACCAAGAAGGGGGGTGCTGGCTTTATCAAGGACGGCTTCCTTTTCACATGCAATGACCAGAGAAAAAATATGGCGTACCATCACTACTGGTGTGATAGTCCAGGCTGCCCTGTGCAATTAACTACAATTGGGTTTACCCAAGTCAAGGAGCTCACCATTGAGCATGACTGTTAGGACTCTGATATGATCCTCTACTATCTTATGTGCTGGTACCTTTGCCAAGCCATTCCTTTGAACAAGGACTTGACTTCAACTGAGCTGGTAATGTATGCTCTCCTTTACCTGAATGAGAATCAGAGAGAGGAGGTTGGAGAAAATAGCAGACTCCAACAGTATGTGACTGATCAACGGTCAATTAATGCCAATATTGGCGTCAGCGCTAGAAGCATCAATGAGCTTGTACTTTCAGAAGTCCAGAAGACTACCATGCTCAGAAAGCCCTTTCTGCTACACAACAATGGGCAAGGTTTACCAAACCGTATTTTTTGCTTTTCAACACAAGAGGATCTTGTACGTCTTCTAAAGTGTGATACCTGGCTTGCCAATGGGACTTTTTCCTCTTATCCAAAGCTGTTTTATCAGCTTTGGGCCATCCATCTTTAGGTCAATGAACACATCATCCCCTTTTTCTTCTTCTTTCTTCCTAATAAAAGGGAAGAGACTTACATTCACGCCTTGAATATACTCAAGCAAAAACTGGATGCCATCTTGCCCACGCTTGAATAAAAACCAACTGAGAAAAGGGGCTGCAAGAAGAAGAAGGCCAGCCCAGAGGCCACCCAGAAGCAACAGGCCACAACCAGAAAGGCGCTGGAGTCCCTTCCCTACCATACCATGTTAATGGTTGACTTTGAGGATGCACAGGCCAACATCTTTATCAAGGTATTTAGGAGCAGGCCCCAAGGCTGCTTCTTTTACTACTGCCAGGCTCTGCAAAAGAACCTGATGAAAAACCCAGCCCTCAATAAGCTTGTATTCAAAGATGGCACAAAGTAGGCCAGGAATATCTTCAATCACTTTGCTGCTCTAGCCATGGTCAGAAAGGAAGAGGTTAAACTTTTCTATGACAAGTGTCTCAAGGACAAATATATTATTGAGCACCAAGAAGCATTTTCTTCCTTCATCCAGTACTTTGAGAACCAGTGGATGGGTGTATTCCAGGGGCATTGCCGCATCTGCAAGGGCAGTGACTCAATTGATTGGAGCTGCTATAAGCAGGTCAAAGACCCAACAATTGGGGAAGTATTCTAGCAAAATAAGGGACCAAGTTGGCGACTTGGAAGCCTGTGAGAGCTGTCACAATAGGATAGACTGTCATCATCAATCAAAAGACTTTGGTGTGTATGTTATAATGTCCAAAATTACCAACAAAATATGTGAGTACGTAGTATACACAGGTGTATATAGCTACAGACTGGGTGGAATGGGGCAATACCAGTGTGGGCCAGGAGTACCGCTCAGAGAAGTTGAGCTGTGCTGGCTCCTTGTAGTAGTACTTGCCAGATGGATTGTTGAATGGCCCATGCTGTGGGTTATGTTGGTGGCCCCCAATCCCTAGGCATGCTGTGAGGACAGCTGAGAAGATTAGGTGATTCATCTTCTGGTCCTAGGAAAGGGCAGACAAAGCTTAGTGTCTTGTTTAACTTCTTGTAGGGTAAGTTCTAGATTGATTTATGTGATACTATTGAGGGGTAATTTCACTCAATGATAGCACAAACTATCATTAAGTGATTTGGCTTTATTATATACTATCATCCTTGTGGGGCATGAATAGTGCAAAACATTGGACAGGGAACCCCAAACACTTGTTGTTGTCTGGAATTCCCTTTTGGGAGTGGGGTGGGAATGGATTGGCAGGCAATGAATTGTTAATCTTGGCATTGCATGACTTTGGAGCTTCTTCAGGTACTTTCATGCAATCATATTCAACTTCTGTAGTTGATGCATTGATTGTCATGCTGGGCATCTTGTAAACCCCCTCCAAATTTGGTAGGTTCCAAATTTGGGCAGCAGATCCCCCCATTTTTGGGTTTAGGGAAATTGCCTTTTTTGGGATTCCCAATTGGGAAAGTTCCCCATTTGGCAGGGGTGGACAGTCCTGCCGTGGGGGGTGCGCTGTCTCCCACCAGCTGGCTGGCAGGCGCGCGCAGGCAAGCTGCCAGGCTCAGCGTGCGGCCTGCAGGTGGCTGGCAGCCAGCTGCGCAGTCTGTGGCTGGGGTATAAAACCTGTTTTTTCCAAAATTTAATTTTTTAATTTTTGTTTCTTCAACTGGGTGTTTTGCAGCAGTTTTCCCAATCAGGGGGAATTTCTGAAATTTTTATTTTGCTCTTTGAGCCCAAAAGCCCAAAAGATTATATTGACATAAGGTGTTGTCAGGAATATTCCTGACAGCAGGTCAAAGAAGGCGTAACTAAGACCACCTCATAACTTGAAGGTTGGCATAATCAATTTCCCTGCCTGGCTAAGGTAAAAAAGCCTATGTTCAATGTGATTGTCAACAAGCTGAAGATTTGGCATGCTAATGGAAATCAGCTATACTCCCAGGCTGTCAAAGGCAAAGCTGTTGTATCCAAGCATGCTGGCCAGCAGATCAAGTTCACAAGTGTTACCAAGGATGTTTTGGCCTAGTACACCAGAGAAGGCTGCCTTACCATCACAAAGGCATTGTCACAGCCCTTGGATCTAATGTATTGTTGCAACATCTTTGATTACTCCCTCTCAGGGAATTAACACCCCATGTAAATCACTGAGTGGCTCACCAAGTGGTTCACTGCCCAGTCAATAAACTGGTGGCACCATTATCAGCTAACCATCTATGACAGGGATCACTCAATCCAGGTCCTAAATGGAACACAACTTGATTAAGCCTCGTGACTCAAGAGGAAGATTACTCAGATAAGCCCCATGATCTCCATGATGTACATGGACAACATTTGGCTTGTCGTGATACTATATAATATTCTATATTCATATCTAATAAAGTATCATTCTCCTCTTAATCTTCCCCTTTATTTTGTTTATTATACTTCCCAGAAGTATAAAATCAACAGTGGTAGCACAGGTAGGCTATTCATACCTACTAAACTCAAAGGAAAAATTCCTCCCAAGAAAAGAACCAAAACAATGTCACTCCCTAACAGCTGGAGAGATTACAAAGTAGGACAAGACGTTCCCCCAGGCCTTGTCATCTACAATAATCTCCTTATACCCATCAACCAGTACAACACTCTCAAAGCCTGCAGACTGTTCCCTACCACACCAACCACAACAGCGCCTACGCAACTTGAGATACCCAATATTGTGTTTCAACACTCATGTACTTCTGAGATTGGCACCTTCTCAGGATCACGCCGTGAGAACGCTTCTCTTTGGATCAACAGCACCAAGAGAAAGTTCAAACAAGTGGAGTATCCCCAAAGACTCTGGGTCAGTGAGATTGCCCTCCGTGTCACAGGGACTGCTTCATGTTTCGTTACCAAATGGCTAGCCCAACATCCTGACCAGAAGGAAAATTGGGAAGTGTTCAAGGCCGCATTCCTCAAAAAGTTCTCCATGAAGAACTTGGACGTGGTGATTATGACCAAGCTTCAAACCTTCAAAATGACAGAAACCATCAAATAATACATTGCAGCATATAAAGGACTACGTGACTGTGCACCCAACACCATCAACTTTGATGAACCTGGGCCACGCCTGGACTTCTACAATGGCCTTCCCACACCACATTAGATGTCAGTTTGACATGACCTGCTGCAAGAACCTCAAGGATGTATTCCTAGAAGGAAAACACGCAGCTCAGAAGTCTGACAATCTACACGCCACCAACAAGTGCAAGGAAAACCCTGCAGCTAAGAGAGAGCCTTACCCCAATAAGCAAAACAACTGAGCCAACAGTACCCATCCTTGAACTGGGAATCACACTGCACAAGCCAACCAGGCCAGCACCAAAGATACCAACAAGGAGGGAAAAGCTCAGGTGAGTGCTTAGGCAAGCCACCCTCCCCCCTCTTCACAAGACTTGTACAGAGAACAGGATGTGGACTCAATCATCATGATCCAGGTTCCCTCCAGCAATCCTCTACTGTTTGCTGTCCAAACAGGAAATAAACCCCTTACTTATCCTTTCTGTTTTTTCAGATACCAGGGCACAGCACTATGTGACACTGGAGCCAATCAATCACTCATTAACAAGAGTTTTGCAGACCTCATAAAGTTACCTACCATTTGAAGTAACATCAAAAGGGTCATCATGGCAGACAACCGCAGCACGCCAGTTACCCACTTGAAAAAACCTTTCCAAGCCCAAATTGGAGATGTAAAAACAACAATTAGCGGCCCCATCATTTCAATCCCCAAATATGATGTCATACTTGGATTAGATTGGATTCAAAAGAAAAAGCCTCACATAGACTGAGACAGTGCCACCCTCACTATCCAGAGAGGAGAAGTCCACCATCACGTGTACCCAACACATCTCGACACCCTTATGAGGGACCACATATTTGTAAAGATCATGGAAATGGAGAAATAAACTGACATCAGCAAAATTGATTGGAGCACATGTACATATGAAGTCATTCACTTCAAAAAACCAGAAATCCAACACAAACAGAACCCAATTAGGGACCAGCTTGTCAATTAATGTCCCTCTGTATTCCAAGAATCACTACCTGGGCTGCCCCCTGACTGGGGTATACAACATGAGGTTGACCTGAAAGGTAGCGTGCCCAAAGCACAACCCATTTACTGCCTCACACCTTAAGAAGACAACGCCCTGAAAGCCTACCTTGACAAAGCACTTGAGAAAGGCCTCATCAGACCCTCAAAGTCACCCTTTGGTGCCACTGTCTTCTTTGTGATGAAGAAAGATGGAGGCCTCTTCCTGGTCACAGACTACAGGGCCCTCAATGAGGTCACAATAAAGAACAGGTACCCCCTGCCCCTAATTGATGACCTTTTTGATGCCCTGGGGGGTCCCAAATCTTCACAAAAATTGATTTGACAGCAGGTTACCACCAATGTCAGGATTGAAAATTCTTTCCCTCTGGAACCCCAGGCCCAAGAGCAGAAATTGAACCCGGAACCTGGATCTCCCTGGGCTGCCGGGCCTATGGACTGCCCGCCCACATTTTTCTGGGATCAAGCCCCTGCAAGCTGACGCTGAAGATGGTGGCCCACACAGTGAAACAGACCACGCCAAGGAAATTATTGCACCAAGTGGAATGCCAATTACAGCACCTAATGGAGGTGCCAAAGCAGCAACCATCAGCTTCATGAGTTTGAAGTCTACACCAGCAACCAATCAAGAGCCAACCTAAGGAAGAGGCACCGGCCTGCAACCCAACCCCATGACCACAACACTAGAGCAAGATAATCAGGTAGCTAAATTGGGAGTCTCAATCAATGAAAGAAATCCCGGGCCAAGCAGCATTTTGCTGCTTTTAGAACCAAGTACCCAATTCCCCCAGCCCTGCCTTTGCCAATGCCCTGATGATCCCCCCACAGGAAATGTTAAGTTTGGAGGTGGGGTGCTATATAGACCCAAGGACCCTGCGCTCTAAACTTATTGCCATTTCTGAATAAAGGTTATGTTACTTTGGCTTATACAGCTTTTGCCATATTTTTTATTTGCCGTCTATCAATTCAGTTCAAGATCCCCCAGCCCTCCTGCCCAACTGCCCGCAGTTTTCCGCCCACCTGGTGCACCCTTTGGGCCCGTTGATTTCACTGAATATCCCTTGAAGCCTGAATACAAGGACTATACACCAGAGAAAATCCTCTAACTTGACCTGCTAGCCTGCATCCAATCCACTATTAGATACAACTGCCAAGGCATGTGGATATTCTCTACACCAAAACTATTTAGAGGAAAATTCAATTATCTCCTGGCCTACAATATCTACATGGAACCGCCTGTAACACCCAAACCAATACCAGCTTCTTCACCCAACCTTCCAACCAACTATACAGCAAGCTTTTTGGTATAGTGTACATCACCCTCACAGGGGTGATGGACACCATCATACCAGCCGCTGGCCTGTGGTTGTGGGTGGGAAAGTCTGCTTCCTACCTTCTAAAGTTAGCTCCCCTCTTTTGGTGGGCATTGCCTGCAAAAAACCTGGCCCAAGTTACCCCTGAAAACGACGGGTCGGCTGCCCAAGACTGGATCCCTGACAACCAAATTCACGTGAAACCTGAAGATATTCCAAAGACCACATTTCAAACTAAGTACGGGTCCTTTGAATGTGTTGCCCTCAATTTTGGCATGACAAACGCTCCCAGTACCTTTGTAACCTTCATGAATAAAGTATTTAAGAAACACCTTGGGAAAAGAGCAATCATCTACTTGGACAACATCATCATTTATAGTCCCAACCTGCAACAACACTGGGAAGATGTCCGCACAGTCCTCTGTACCCTGCAGGAAAAAAACTGATTGCCAAACTGTTTAAATGTGAGTTCTTCTTGACTGAACTTCCATTTCTTGGCCACATAATCAGCAAGGATGGTATCAAGCCAGATCCAGATAAAAAAACACGCTATAACAGAGATGCCAGCCCCAAGGAATAAGAGTAAACTCCACACTTTTCTTGGAATGGTAGCTTATGTATGCAGATTCATCCCTGACTGGGGAGCCCTGAAAGCCCCCTTGTCAGCCATCACTGGGAAAACAACCAAATTTGTCTGGACATATTTACAAGATCAACATTTCTGCCAACTGAAAGAGCACATGGTTACCGCCCCCATCCTGCAATACCTGAACCGTGAGGGTATCTATGAGCTAGAAACCAACACCTCTGATTATGCCATAAGAGGAGTCCTCTGTATCCAAACAGCCCAAAAAGACTTCCTCCCTGTGGCATATGAATCAAGGAAGCTATCAGACGGCAAACAAAGATACCCCATACACAATAAGGAATTGGCTGCCATCATACACTGCCTCATGAAATGGTGATGCTATCTGGAGGGAGCCCAGACGTTCAAAGTAATCACTGACCACAAGTCATTGATATTCTTCAAAACACAACAACACCTGTCAAGAAGACAAGCCAAATGGATGAGTCTCATACAGAGATACCCCATGCAAATTGAATACAAGCCAGGCAGAGAGATGCTTACTGCAGACGCCCTATCAAGGCTATATAATAAGCACATCCTTTGCACTGATGGCAACCCCAACTGGTCCATGTTAATCATGGGGAATTTCCAGGAAGGGTTCCCACCTGGCACACCAATGGACATCCAAGAGAAAGTCCTCAAGAACAAACATCTGTTCAAAAACGTATATGCTACCCTTCATCAAATACTTCCAAATGGTGACACTGTACCCTAGGTCCTGTCAACACAAAAGATTGACACAATCCTCCAATACCACAGAGACTTGGGACACACCCATAGCAGAAACTTGCATGAATATCTCAAGACTCACTACTGGTGGTCCAACATGCTGGATGATATCAGAGAGGTACTGGAACAATGTGAGGTCTGTGAGAAGTACGTACAAACCAAAGCTCCACCCAAGTCAGTAGTACCTGTATCTATCACACAACCCTTCAAGGTATGGTTGTTAGATATTGTGGGACCTATGCCTGGTGAAAGCAAAGGCAATAACTACATCATCACAGTCATTGTCCATGCAACCAGATGCCCCGTAGCACAAGCCACAAAAGAGCACAAAGGCAATGACGTAAGACAATTCATTGGCAAGGAGATCATAGCAAAGTTTGGAAAGCCTGACCTCTTAATCACAGATGGAGGCACTGAACTCAAAGCTATTGACACCAACATCTATCTTGCCAAAAACAGAATAAAACACGTCACAGCCAGCCCATATCACCCACAAGTAAATGGATGTGTAGAACAACTAAACGGCTCTCTAGTAGAAGCCCTCAGTAAGTTATCTGCCAACAATCCAAAAGCCTGGGTTGACATGCTACTAACTGCTCTTATGGTCTGCAGAACACGAGTCAACTGTAATACAGGCAAGAGCCCTTATAAACTTGTCTATGGTCAGAAACCCTCACTTGTCAGTACAACCACGGGACCACAACTGCCACTTCCAAAGAAGATACGAGACAATAAAGACCCAAAAGTACTACAAGCCAGAAAGGACCGAGAAGTGATGAAACAACAAAGGGTCCAGCAGAAAGCAATCTCATTGCAACAAGAAAGGTTCCAAGTTGGAGACAAGATCTGGGTTGTCAATCACAACCAACACAAATTAGACCCAGGGTTACGCAGACCAGGCGTTGTCATGGGAGTTAAGCCCAATAACACCTATCTCATCAAAGGGATTGGAGTTTGAACTGAACTGAAACATATGCATCACAACCAACTCTGTTTGTGTAAGGCAAGAGCAGCCCAACAAAATTCAAGGCTCCCTGTACCCAACGCCAAACTGGATCAATACCAAGCCTGTATACCAGATACTCTCAAGAAGATTCCCAAGGCTCTGCCTTCCAGCACCCCAGGGGGAGATGTTGCAACATCTTCAATTACTCACTCTTGGGAAATTAACGCCCCAAGTAAATCACCGAGCGGCTCACCGAGTGGTTCACCGTCCAGTCAATAAACTGGTGGCACCATTATTAGTTAACCATCTATGACAGAAATCACTCAATCCAGGTACTAAATGGAACACAACTTGATTAAGCCTCGTGACTCAAGAGAAACATTACTCAGATAAGCCCCATGATCTCCATGATGTACATGGACGACATGTGGCTTGTCATAATTCTATATAATATTCTATATTCATATCCAATAAAGTATCATTCTCTTCTTAATCTTCCCCTTTATTTTGTTAATATACTTCCCAGAAGTATAAACTCGACAGTATAATCACTTTTTTAACAATAAATTTCTTTCTTTCAAATATTTGATTTTAACTTTATTTTTAGTATATACATGTTTAATATAGAGTTAAAATTTAATACAAAAATATCACCGTTTTAGGATATGTCAACTTTGGAGCTTTGAGTACTATAGTTAGTATTAGCTGACTCCACATTTTTATTGCAGATTTGGAATCCTTGGATAATTTTGAGTCTATTCATATGTTTTTTATAGTTTTCAAAATTATTTTGGGCTTTTATCAATATTTTAAGTTATCTGGTGCGGTTTAGCCAGAAATCCGGGATAGGGTTTGAGATGGCGTTTTTGAGATGGCGTACCCACTGACACATCCAAGCCGTCACATTTTCAGCTTTTGGATTCATCTAATTTAGGGGAATCCAAAAGTAAAAAAATAAGTGGTCAAAGATGACTTTCCTTTTTCCAAAAGAGCCAGCTTTATATACTTTTTAATAATTTTTTATTTTTGGCTAAAATTTGATTTTTGAATTTAAATATTTTATCATTTTAAAATTTGAAAGAATATATATATTTTTTTTTAAAAAAATCCAAAAAAACATCCTTCTGTGGATGTGTACAGAAACAATTCCAGAAAAATTGTAGCCAAGACGAGTTTCCAGAATCATTTCCTGATCTGAGATAAATAGCTGCTTTTTTATAAAGCAGCCATTGTTTCAGATCCGCTACAGCCCTAGTCAAGAGTATGGCCTTGTATCAAATAAAAATATGGGTAAAGTCTCATTTTGTAATCATCCCACTGGGCCAAGAAATCCAGCTCTCACACTCTGATTAATCCTTTGGGACCAATGATGACTAAGCAATGGCTGGCAAGTGATGCGACGTCGAAACCCCATTTATTTTTAGAGAAAGAAGGTAAAGTCAAAATGAAAAACAAATCATAGGATCGAGCTAAGCATGAAGGTACAAATGTGAGTCAATTACTTTTTTCAATCGTCCCCTTCGACCAAGAAAATATCTCTCCATACCCTGATATCCTCAAAGACAGTTCATTTTTATTTTAAAGCCTTTCACATCAATAATTCAACATGAGCGTAGAAACCCCTACAAATCCAATTCCAATCGAACCTTCCTCTGGCACTTTAGAAACTGCCGCAGAGATTCAGGCTAAGCAAGTGCCCTTGACTTGCTCTGGACATACTCGACCAGTTGTACAATTGCAATTTTCTAAAATCATTGAAGAAAAATATTATCTTATTTCGGCCTGCAAAGGTTATATAAAGCTTGTTACGTTTTTAATCCTATCTTAGATGGCAATCCAATATTAAGAGATGGAAAGACCGGTGATTGGATTGGAACATTCTTTGGCCACAAAGGTGCCGTTTGGTCTGCCAAGCTAAATGAAGATGCTTCTATGGCAGTTACTGGCTCTGCTGATTTTACAGCGTATTGTATTGCTTTCTTCGTTTTAGTGACCCTTTTCTTAGTAAAGTATGGAACGCTTGTTCTGGAGAAACGCTCCACTCCTTTACACACAAGCATATTGTCAGAACAGCAGATTTTAACAAAGAGGGGAATAAGATTATTACTGGAGGATATGAGAAAAAAATCCGTCTCTATGATTTAAGCTCCCCTGATAGTCCTCCAACAGAATTTGGAGAGTTACCTTCAAATATAAAAAACTTAATCTGGAATAGTGAAACCAATTTAATATACTCTTCTTGTGAAGACAAGACATTAAGGTATGACAATAGTAATCATAACTAACTGGGATTCAGAATCTGGGATACCAGAACATCTACAGTTGTTAAAGGTCTGGATCTTAATTTTAATGTAACCAGCATGGATATGTCATTTGATAAATCATTCCTCATGTGTACAGCTGGAAAAGAGGTCAAATTTTGGGACTCGGAGAAGTATTTTCTTGTTAACATCAGCTACTAATCTACTTCCTAAATGCTTAGATTTGATCTCATTAAGTCTTTTGAATTCTCATTTGACGCCTCTTCAGTCTCTATCCTTCCTGAATCTCACTCGCGCTTTGTCATTGGAGGAGTCTCTGACCTTTGGGTCCGCTCCTATGATTTTACATCTGGAGAAGAATTAGAAGTATACAAGGGCCATCATGGTCCTGTTCATTCAGTTAGCTATAGCCCAGATGGTGAAATCTATGCAACAGGCTCAGGTAATGTTTACTGATGGTAAGTAGTTTAACTTTATTAGAGGATGGTACCATAAGGCTTTGGCAGGTATCTTGCTGTTTTTTTACAAATCTAACCTGTAGACATATCCCGGAAAGCCATATGGGCTTTGGCAGACCCGAAAGGTTGAGGATACATCAGCCTCAACTTTAGCTGAATAGTCAAACATGACACCTTAACTGGATATCTAGTATTTGATATTGTTTAGTTTCCGTTTAATCAGTTACTTTCTCTAGTTAATGCTGCTTATTATACATTTATTAGCTTCAAAGAAAACGTATTTGAGCTGTCAAATTTTTAATTAATGCAGCCTTATTTAAATACAATGACATCTGATAAAATGGCTTTACTTTGCTCTGCATCAATAAAGTTATCTTGCATTAATTAGGGCATTTTCACAAGTAGCCTGGATATACAATTACTTTTGCTTGGGTACCTATTTGCCCTTCCATATAGTTGCTCTTACTATTTTTAAATCACAATTTATAATCAGATAAAATATCAAATGCTATCTATATAAGTTTATACAACTATATACATAACTTGTGTTAATAGATATTTCAAGAGTTTATGTTTTAGCTATTTATATATTCAAGCATGAAGAAAAGTTTTAAGTGTCCACATATCAAGCGTCAAAATTAAACGTGTGCTTGTATCAATAAAATAGAAAAGTCTAAATTGGGGTTATACCCATGTAGCCTATTGGATTACGTCACCTTTAAAAAATCAAACACTGAACATTTTACTTGGTGAAGATCAAGCCTCAACTCACTTATAGGCTAACCTGACCATGTAGGATCCAAAAATAAAATAAATGATAAAGAATAGCTGTTAAAAATCAATACAGTGGTTTTACAACCTGTTGGATAAACAAAAATATGGTTCAGTCACATAACGAAAGGCAACCGGTTCCACTTGAAGGTCAACTCACTCGATAAAAGTTCCATCTATCCAGATCCCAAAAATAGTCAAACACGACAAAACTAAAATCAAATACACAATCCCAAAACTGAAACAGCAAATGAAAGCAACCCATATGCAAAACTAAGATAAACCAGCCACATTCCAAAGCAACCTACATCCTCTGTGATAGTGAGCATGTAACAAAAAGGATGCGATCAGAGAACAAATTCAGTTCAGCTACAAAGGTGATATTTTCAAACACAAAATAACTCATTTTTTTGAAAATATTGATTATCTTTGGACTCAGAATAGAAATAGTGTCTTTCAAGAGCAAATCCACCAAAATCTATTCAGGGAACTACAGCATTATGTTCAAAACATGTGCTTCTAAATTTGGCCATTTATGTCCGAGAGAGTGGCTTAAATAGGAGCCCAAATTCCAACAAAATCAATTGTCTGACAATATTTTAGCTTCTTGTGTCACCAGATTCTACTTAATTTTTAGTTTAAAACAATTTATACTAGTAATGAGGGCTTTGATAGTGTAGAGGAGCAGTATCAGGAGCAACTGCAAGCTCTGGCTACTGATCAAGGGACCACAATCTCTATGGCCCCCATGTACATCCAACTCAACTTAAGTTGGGAGAAAGATGAGCTGTACGCTTTTATAAGTGCAGCACTGGGTTTATTTTTTGAAAACCAATATGTTGTCCCCCAAGACCAGGCCCAATCTGAGCCTGTGTCACACTTTGAAGACTAAGCAACTCTGGCCCCATCTAACCCAATCCAACCATTTCTTGACAATTTGGGCCAACCAAATTAATCCCTGCCTAATCCAGGTCCCAATATTTCAAGTGGGCCCCAAGCAACGCCTAATAACCAATGAGATTGTCTAGGAGATAATTGTCATGGTAAGTTCCATAATGCTGGGGATTATTCAGCTGAATAAGAAAGCTCAGAAAGACAGAAAACCTTTAACAAAACTAATCAATTTAATGGGCTTGAATCAAACAGTTGAGCGCAAATGGGTTACGGCTGCTCCAGTTCACCAGTTGAATCCAATTCCCCCCTGTAAGTGTCAGGGACCCACTTTGAGGAGAACAAGCCCCCAAGTTGGTGAGCCAAGGCCCCTAAATTAAGCCCTGCAATGGCTGAACCAATGGGCACAGTAACCATGATGAGGTGGCCCAAGTGACCTAAGTATGCAAATCTTCCCATCAGGGAGCTGAAACAACCCAAAAGATAATATCCTATCATGTACAACAACAGATATAATGATGTGTGAGGCTGTATCAACAAGGGTTTGGCAGGTGGAGGAGTAGAATGGCGACCATAGTGGAACTTTTGTCTCTAATGACCAGAGGGATACTTGAACCATCTGTTGGCCAAGGACTCCTTCTGATGGGCATTATTGGGTGAGGAGTTTTGCCAGTCAATAGTGGGAGTGGGATTGTCAAGACCTTTTACAGTTGTAAAAAGGAAGACTAGAAACCACCACAGGAAATAAACCCCCTTCATGGCTTCAAATAAGTTTACTAAGAAATGGACGTGACAAGATAGGATAAGGTATATTCTTTATTGTTGGAACATTTGAATTGAAGGAAAGTTTGGAGCTTATATAGCTTTAAAATAAGGCTAAATATTTGAGAGGGGTTTGGAAAATGAGATGATCTACCTGAGTCAATCATTTTAGAATCTGCTTTAAGTGCAACTTAAATAATTGATTACTCATTTCCAAACTAGCATGATGTAAACAGAGGAACCAAAAAGATCTCACAATGGTCAGGCTAATTAAGTGGTATATACACAAAAGATCAAGTATCAAAGAGTACAGAGCTTGGCCTAAAAGTAGAGAGAGCAGGTCATAGATCAACTGGAAGGCTCTAAGCAGTCAATCAGACACAAAGCAGTAAGTGACATTTACAGTCTTAGTATTAACACTTTTGAATTTGAAAAGCATTTCAAAAACAAAAACCAATTAAATTAAAAGGTAATAAAAGGTAAATCAAAGGTTTATGATGATCCTGTACTAACAATAAATCCATTAGCAGCGTCCTGGGTTCAAATCTTGTTCCAGAAGGATTTCAAAAACCCAATATAATTGTTAAGTCTATTGTGTTGTGTCTTTGACTGGATGTCCTCCAAATATTTTTTGTTGTGTTGGTTTGAGAATATGTTTTTGCCAAAGTTTTCAATAATATTCAGGTATTCAGGCAAAGAATCCCTGATAGTAAGGTGATGTTGGTAAATTGACGTAACTTAAGGGTCACCAGATATGAACTTATTTATCAGCATGGTCATCAGAAATTAGTCACCCAAGGGTTCTTTGAAACCGGGACCAGATACTCACTTGACAATGTAGAAGGAATAGGAGCCCAGGATTCAGGTGGTATTGCTTAGTCAATTTTTGATATATATTGAATAATGTTCACTGTTTCAACTCTAAGAGTTGAGTCCTCCCAAAAATTTACTCAATAAAAATCATATATACCTTGGTCTAATTTACATTTTTAAAATGTATCCTGTAGTTGGATTGCTGCGCTACATTCCCTACAATCTGATTCTAAACTGGATCATTACTGGAAGATGGGGCCCTGCAGTTGAAACTTTGTTGTTGGCACCTCCCAATGTTAATTCCATGTCTGCCAATCTTGGAGTTGTACCCTCTGTCTTTGAAACTGAAAATTGTGTTGCATCTCAATGTCCTGAATTTTATTCTGAAGACACTCTGATGATTTCACAGGCTATTTATCTTGGGTTACTTTGGTTAGGATTAATTGTTTTACTTAATCCTAGTATCTCAATTGGAAATTTTACAAAACAATATCTAAAGCCACGTTGGTGGTTAATCATTAACTCTATGTGGATTTGGGTGGTAATCCCCCACCACTTGGAAATGGCTTCTTACTATCCCGCAATTTCTGTCATATTACTCAACTCTTCTACATCTTAGTTTTTGGAAGCAGTTTGTCATGAATTTATGTTTCTTTTCTCCTGTTCTGTCAATATATCTGCTGTTACCATGTTTATTTTTATCAGTTCTTTTCTGAGTTTTTAGTTTGGACTTTTCTTTAATTTGTGGTTTCCATCTCTGGTTGCAGTTGTTGAGACTGGATCATCTGTTTCCTATTTCTGCTGTGCCATGTCATTTTGGCATCCAGATTATCCTCCTACTCCACCTGCTGATTAAATTTTGCGTGAAGTTTTGTCAGCTTTATCATTCTATTCTGGTTCAAGCCTTAGTCACAAATCTCAAGTTTACCATGTGATGACAAAGGTTTCCAAGGATGCTTGTGAATGGTTGTTGTCTGCAGTGGGGCGCAATCCACATGTTTTAACTGAGAGTGCATCTCTATACCCTTTGTTAAAAAATTTGTGTGTATCTATTGAGGAGCTCAAAATATATCATAAGTTGTACGCCTTCCAACAGGGTACTACGCCACTCTTGATATTCCTTCCTCAGTTCCTTGCCTACTGCCGTACAATTGATGTTCACAAGATGAATAAACTCTCAGTGTTGTAGTTAGCAGTTGACCAGACTGCACAGGATTTGGTAGTTTGGAATTCCCTGTTAACCACAACTGAGGCCCTGGTAAGCCAAATTATTTATTTGGTCTCAAATCTGTCAACTTCCAAGCAAGGTGCAATGGAAATCAAAGCCAAACCTGCTGTGCGCTCCTGGTTTTCTGGGACTTGTTCTGCGGTGTTTTTCTCCAGCCAGAGTTGGGAGTGTTCTCCCTGTGTTTCTTCTCAGTTACAATTGACAATTTTGAAAGAACCTGTCAAGGTAAATGAAGCGCCAGTAGTGGCTGTTCCCAAGAGTTTATTGGCTATGCTTCAGCACGTTGTGCCTGCAAAGTCTTTGGCAGTTAAGCCCAAGGAGTTGCCTCTTGTTCCTATTGATTGTGATCATCCTGTCCTTCCTGTTGCTGTCCAAGAAATAATCAAGCTTTATTTTCAGGAGCACCCTGCCTCCTTAGCCACTGTCTGTACAACTGAAGAGAAGCAGGATCCTGCTGAGGTTGCAAAATTTGCTGCAAATAAATCTACTTCTGGTTACTTCTTGTTTTATGGTAGCATTGATAACAGTCAAACTATCTATCAGCCAGCCATTTTGTTGAATACTGGTGCGTCCAAGAACTTTATGAGTGTTGAGACTGCAGACTTGTTGCAACTCAATTATCATCCTGGAATGCTGGTTAGGGGTGGAAACTGTCAAACATTTCCCTCTTTCCAGCTTAAGAAGCCAGTGACATTTGTAGTTATGGGTCAATCCTTTACTGCAAGGTTCTCCATATGCTCTACTCTTATGTATTCTATCATCTTAGGAGTAGGCTGGTAGAGGGACCATAATGTATCAACCTTGTTAAAAGAAAATAAACTTCAAGTGTACCACACTCAGGGTATATCCATCTGTATTGTGTTGTTGGGTATGTCAGAGTTAGAGCGTTCTTCCCAGAAAATCCAGTCTGTCCCTGTTCCTGCACCTGTTAGTTTGGATTTACCAGTATGCCTTCAACCCTGGTCCGCGGCATTTGACGCCACTAGGGGTGAGGTCCTTCCTAAGCATACTTAGTTTAACTTTGACTTTAAAGTTACTGTTGATCTAATTTGTATTGTGTCTCCTATTTACCATTTGACCTTGAAGGAAGACACATGTTTGGAGGAGTAGACTTGAGACATGTTGGAAAAAGGTTACATCTTCAAGAAGGCTTTGTCAATTTTGCTCTCCACTGCTGTTTGTTCAAAAATCCAATGGCTCTCTTTGACCTTGTGTTGACTACAGGAATTTGAATAACATTACTATTCCTGATCCCTACCCTTTACCCCTTGAGGCACAAATCTCTTGGTGCGTTGAGAAAGCAAAGGTATTCTCAAAGCTTGATCTGTCAAGTGTATTTAACCAGATTAGGATTGTAGAAGGAATGGGATGATTGACAGCATTCAGGACTAAGAAAGGCATCTTCCAGTTCTGCGTCATGCCTTTTGGGTTAAAGAACGCTCCAGCTTGCTTTCAGCGGTTGATTGACTCAGTTTTGGGAGATCCCCTGGGTGTATGTGCCATTGCATATATGGAAAACATCTTGGTGTTCTCTCCAGATGAGGAGACTCACAGCGCTCATCTTTCAGCAGTTGTAGAGTGTATCCTCCAGGCTAACTTGATTATCAAAAGAAGTAAGTGTGAATTCTTTAAGCATAAGGTTACCTTCCTGGGTAATATTATCTTTGAGAATGGTCACACTATTGCTCCTGACAAGGAAGCAGCAGTTTGAGAGTTTGCTACGCCTGTGACAGTATCCCAAATCTGTAGTTTCTTGGGAACATGTACGTTTTTAAAGAAATTTACACCACACTTGTCTGAAGTGGCTTCCCCCTTGTATTTGGCTAGCAGAAAGACGGCTTTGGTCTGGACACCTGAGTGTGCAAACATGTTCATAGCAATCAAGGCTCTTTTGTTGTTGTCACCTATGTTGAGACATGTGGATCCTGAGCTCCCTTTTGTGGTTTCCACAGATGCCTCTAAATATGCTGTGGCTGGTGTGTTGTTACAGACTGCTGTTGATGGGGTTGAGAGACTGGTAGGGTATTTCTCCCAGAAGATGGAGGCTCAGGAACACAACTACATGATTTACAATAAGGAATTGTTGGCAGTTGTGGAATCCTTAAAAAATTGGCACCACCATCTCATGTCAGCGCATCATCTGTTTGTAGTAAGGAACAACCATAAAGCTCTTCTGTATTATTGTCAACCCAGGGTTTTGTTGGGTTGCTAATCCAGATGATATGATGATCTGACAAGATACAAGTTTTGCTACAAGTTCATTAAGGGTACTGATAATTACTTGGCAGATGCGCTGAGCAGATACCCTTCCCATCTCCCGGATGCTGATATGAACACTGAGTTTAATACAAACACTATGATTTCAGACAAGGCTGTGGTTCCTTTTGTATTACTGCCACCTGCTTTTCTGGACACCATGTCCTTAACCAAGGGTGAAGACCTAGACTTATATTCCAAAGTTAAGTTTCTGCAGCCTCAATCCAAAGGTTACAATAGGCTATTGAAACTAGCATGTGCAAGCCCAGTTGGCCAGCCACAGGGCTATAACAAGATAGGTCCAGTTCTACATCATCAAGGTTGCTTGTGGGTTCCAGAAGGAACCATTTGGGACAAAATAACAGAGGCCCATCATACCTGTCCAACAGCAGATCACCCAGGGAAAAACAAAACAGTGGAACTAATCTGCCGCCAGTTTTCCTGGAAAGGTTTGACAGTGCAGGTAGCAGCTTTTATTTGAGACTGCCTGGTTTGTGTTCAGTCCAAGGCAAGCTGGAACAAGACTACTGGTTTACTGGTTCCACTGCAGCCTGCTGCAGGACCTTGTATGTCTGTGTTGGTAGATTTCATTGGTGAACTTCCCAATTCCAATGGGTTTAATGCAATTATAGTGGTGGTAGATTGTTTCACAAAAATGGCACACTTTGTACCTTGCTCAACCACAATTACTTTGGTGGAAACATCTAGGTTGTTTGTGAATAGGATCTTCTCCCTACATGGCATCCTGATGGAGATTGTGAGTGATTGCGGACCCCAATTTATTGCTCAGTTTTGGGAAGCTTTCACTAAAATTCTTGGTATTAAATTGTGCCGTTCTACAGCTTTCCACCCCTAATCTAATGGACAAACAGAGAGGGTAAACCAAAGTTTGGAGGTCTACCTGCGCTGCTACATTAATGCACAATAAGATGACTGATGTGCTAACTTACCCATGGCAGAGCTCACATATAATAACACCCCGCACACGTCAACTCAATTCTTGCCATTCTATGCCAATGTGGGCTACAATCCCTTGTCTAGCATTGGTCCTTGTTTGGTTAGAAACGTGGAGGCTGCAAATGATCAGGCTGCTGCATTGAAGCAAGTTCATCAGGAGCTCCAGGTTACTCTTGCCACTGCTATGACAACTTACAAGGAATACACAGATTGCAAGCAACAAGAAGGTCCAACCTACCAACCAGGGAATCTAGTCATGATGGATGCTTGCAATATGAAACTGAAGGTCCCTTGCCGCAAATTAGATCCCAAGTGAGTTGGTCCCTTCAAAGTTGAGTGTCAAATTGGTCCCTCCGCATATCAACTAGATTTACCCCTGGCTTTTAAGATTTCACACACCTTCTATAAATGCTTACTTACTCCTTTTAAGGGTACTGAGATTCCTTCTTCCCAACCCATTCTGGTGGAAGGAGAACCTGAGTATGAGTTGAATTGCATTTTGGCTTCTTGTAAGAATTGACGTTGTCTAGAGTATTTGGTGTCATGAAAGGGTTATCCCAATTCTGAAAACTCATGAGTTCCCCACTATGATTGCTCCAATTCCCCAGTTCTTATCCAAGAGTTCTACAATTGCCACCCAACCACAATTGGTCAGCCCAATCTTACCTAGGCCACAATGAAACTTCCCCCTGCCCACAAAAACTTTTCCTTATCACATCTTCCAGATGATGGTATTGTGCCCTGGGCTAAAGCGGAGGGTAATGTCACGGTAAGTTCTATAATGCCGGGATTATTTGGCCAAGTAGGAAAGCTCAGAAAGCCAGAAAACCTTTAACAAAACTGACTGATTTAACATACTTTAATCAAACAGTTGATTGCAAATGGGTTACAGCTGCCCCAGTTTGCCAGTTGAATCCAATTCCCCCCTTTAAGTTGACGTTGATAAATCAACGTAACTTAAGGATCACCAGATATGAACTTATTTATCAGCATGGTTGTCAGAAATTGATCACCTAAGGGTTCTTTGCAACCTGGACCAGATACTCACTTGACAATGTAGAATGAATAGGAGCTCAGGATCCAGGTGGTATTGCTTAGTTAATTTTTGATATATATTGAATAATTTTTATTGTTTCAACTCTAAGAGTTGAGTCCTCCCAAAAATTTACTCAATAAAAATCATATATACCTTGGTCTAATTTACATTTTTAAAATGTATACTGTAGTTGGATTGCTGCGCTACATTCCCTACAGTCTGATTCTAAGCTGGATCATTACTGGAAGATGGGGCCCCACAGTTGGAACTTTGAAGTTGGCATCTCCCAATGTTAATTCCATGCCTGCCAATCATGGAGTTGTCCCCCCTGTCTTTGAAACTGGAAATCATGTTGCATCTCAATGTCCTGAATTTTATTCTGAAGACACTCTGATGATTTGACAGGCTATTTATCTTGGGCTACTTTGGTTGGGATTAATTGTTTTAATTAATCCTAGTATCTCAATTGGAAATCTCACAAAACAATATCTGAAGCCACATTGGTAATTAATCATTAATTCTATGTGGATTTGGGTGGTAATTCCCCACCATTTAGAAACAGCTTTATACTATCCCGTAATTTCAGTCACAGTGAGGGCAAATAAGCAATTTTTGTCAAGAACAATTAGGAGAGGCAAAAAGGTGAGCAACGGGTGAGTTCAAAGTCGCAAAACGTTGAAGAAAATGCAGAGAAACTTGGGGAAATAATGAAGAATCAAGGGTTTGAAATTTTCCTATGTGAAACATAGGCAAAAGCGCTCAAGATTTGACAGAGAAACATGATGGGAATCACAGCTAAACCGTTCAAAATGTGGAGCAGTTATTTACCTGGAGTGAGACAGCTTCAAGTTCAAACCATAGTCAAGAGCAAGTCATTTGGGTAAACTTTTTGGCAAAACAGTTGAGTCAAGGCGTATGATTGGCTGTAAGCCAAAGTTTATTTGATCAGTGTTTTGAGGGCTTTAACTTAATAGTGAAAGCCTAAAAAATGAGGAGCAAAAGCAGAAAATTCAACGCTTTTATTGGCTGAAGTAAGTTCTAAAGTTTAATATAGTGTAGAGAGAGAAAAACTGGATAGTTTTAGCTTTGGAAAAGAAGAGTTCTGAGAGAGATTTTGGACTGAAACAGGGAGCTATAAAAGGGGGAGCTATCTGAGACTCTTCAGGGACTGGATCAAGTGGATTACAAAGGACGCTAGGACTACAGAAGGAGCTGAAGACCAAGTTTAAGGTGTAGAAGCCTAAGATACAGCAGCCATGGCTAAGGATAAAAAGCCTGAGCTGGAACAGACTGCAAGAGCCCAAGATAAGTGTACATGAGCCCAAGACTAAGGTACAGGAGTCCAAGACCAAATACAAGGAGTCCAATATATTGTGGGACTCCAAGTATTGGCAAACCAATATTGTTTCCCTGACCCCCGGGCCATATACCAGAAGGTTTCTAAGGGGATCTTCCTTCTGAGAGTAAATAAAAACCCATTTTGACCCCTATATATTTCTGAGATACATTTTCCCTTACTAGAGAATGACAATACCTTCCAGAAGGTCCCTGGCTATGACCCAGGACACACTTTGGGGACTGGTAGACAGGAACCCCACAGCCACCTAGCAGCCAATCAAGGCAATGACAGACAAGGAATATGATGAGCGGTATATGGTGTGACGGAAATCACTGGATAATATGAAGCTGTTTCTAAGTGATGGGGAATTACCACCCAAATCCACATGGAATTGATGATTAACCACCAACGCGGCTTCAGATATTTTTTTGTGAAACTTCCAATTATAACTTCAGGATTAAGTAGAACAATTAGTCCTAACCAGAGTAGTCCAAGATAAATGACCTGTAAAAGCATCAGAGTATCTTCAGAATGAAATTCTGGGCATTGGAAATTGACACAATTTTCATTTTCAAGAATGGGGGAAGGAGCTGCAAATTGGCTGGAATGAAATTGACATTGAAAGGCACCAACAACAAAGTTCCATTTGCAGGGCCCCGTCTTCCAGAAATGATTTGGTTCAGAATCAGATTGTACGGAATATACCACAACAACCCAATCACAGGATGCATTTTTAAAATCAAAAATTGGAACTTGGGATAAATGATTTTTATTGAGTAAATTTAGGAGGACTCAACTCTTAGAATTGAAACAGGGAAAATTATTCAATATATATCAGAAAAATTGACTAAGCAATATCACCTTAGTCTTGACCTCCTATTCCTTCCACATTGTCAAGTAAGTATCTGGTCCAGGTTGCAAAGAACCCTTGCATGACTAGTTTCTGACAACCATGTTGATTAACAAGTTCATATCGGGTGACCCTCATATTACGTCAATTTATCAACGTCAGTTTGAAAGGGGGAGCTGGTTTCAGCTGGCAGACTGGAGCAGCCGTGACCCATTTTTGATCAATTGTTTGGTTTAAATCCGTTAACTTAATCAATTTTGATACAGGTTTTCCGGCCTTCCAAGCCTTCTTACTTGGACAGACAATAACCAGCATTATGGAATCTACCGTGACATATGGTGGCCATCACATGAAATCCTCCTACCCACACCACCACTGCCCCCATCTTCCAGCCCCACCCACCCAATCCTAGACCCTCCAGGCCAGCACTGCAATAATTCTTCCTTCCTGAGCTATTCTGCCTACTAGGCATCACTCTCCTCAACCCAATAAACCCCCTGTTGCCAAACATTTACTATTTAATTATCTTTATTTTGAATTTTAATTGTTCAAGTTCTCTTTGTTTATAGTTGGCTTTATTCTTTATGGTCAGCTTATTTCTATAAAATCATATATTTACTATGCCATGTATCTAGATCCAGAACACAGTTATTTTTAGCACCCAAACACTGCTCCTTGTGAAAATATTAACAACAATTTGGTGATCAGTTAAATTTGAATTATAAAATTATAGGTTAATTGTATTTAGATAAAATTGTTACTGATCCAAATTCAAAGCCTTAATGATAAACTTTAAGACAATCAGGAGCCAAGTGATAAAATGATTGTTATGACATAAAGGGTCACCCAATAATTCTTTGATGCATGTGTGCTAATTAATATGATTGGCTGGTTGTTTTTCCATTGAGCGCCATTGTTGCTGTGTCAAGTTATTGATGGACTAGTGCTAATCCAGCAGCTGATTGGGCACTAGTCCACCAACAACTTATCACAGCAACAATGGCGCTCAATGGAAAAACAACCAGCCAATCATATTAATTAGCGCACATGCATCAAAAAATTATTGGGTGATTCTTTATATCAAAACAATCACTTTATCACTTGACTCCTGATTGGCTTAAAGTTTATCATTAAGGTATTGCAACTAAGTTTCCAGACTTGCCTGCCAACGTATCTCACAATACACAGGGGGCATCCAATGAGCCGTCTCTTGACATATCTAAAGACATGAACCAATCTGATGGCAAGGTTGAACTACGGGCACTTTCTCCTAATTAGGAGCGCTACCAATTCAACCTACTGATCCCTCACAAGTTATTCCTTGGCTCCAATCCCTTACATGGAACATGCCACCATGCCATCCCCTTGTGGCCTGGTGGCTTTCCCATAAAGTATATTAATTGCAGTATTCTATAATAAACAATATCTTATTCTAATCATTCTTGTCCTTTCTATTAGACTGTTGTCTTCCCCAATTCAAATACTGAACCCTCATTGGTTCAGTTGCAACAAAGGTTTTGAATTCAGATCAGTAACAAATTTATCTAAATATAATTAACCTATAATTTTCTAATTCAAATTTAGCTGATCACCAAATCATCGTTAATATTTTCACAAGGGGATGTACAAAGTGCTAAAAATAATATGGCAATTAAGGGACAATGTCAACACAAAGCAAACAACACATATTGAGTTGAGCGTAAAACATATACATAATGGGTAAAAAATGGAATATTGGAGTAATGTGAAAACAAACAGGGATAAACAAAGAGGCAATATCATCAGAATAATACAGATTTTATTAGGGTGAAAGCTATAAAAACATAAGGAAATGTTAGTAAAAAATCAATGAGAGAATTGGAGAAGCTTTTGAAGGACCTTGACTCTGCAATTGCAGAGATCAAAGAAATTGACCACAAGGTCAAAGCAAGAGTTAAGTCCGCTGTCCTTGAAGGAGAAAAAATAGACAAGGTGTCCACAAAGGCCCTTATGACCAAAATACCAGACACCCCTGAGAAGACAATTGAGTGCTTACTAAACATTCAGAAGACAGTGGTTAAGGGCCTCCAGTTTAAGGTTTACAATCTTTATACACTGTCTGTCTGGTTTGACAACCCTGAGATGTATGCCCACCTCAAACCAGCCAAGCAAGCCAGAACCAAGGACACAGAATTGCCAGCGCAATTGCTTATGCCAAGAATGGCTAAGCCTGCTGAAGCTGCCAGCAAAGAGGATACACGTGAAGGTAACATAAAAAAATAAAATTAATAAAAATTTGTAAATATTTACCTTATTTAGAAACCATAGACGGTGAAATCCACCGTGTTCTGGTCCCATTTGTCCCTGCCATGTTTTATGCCAACTACACTGATCATGTGGCTAGGCAGCTGTTTCTGTCCCCCCTGTCTTGCAGAAGCTTGAAGACAGAATCCATGGGTTCTTCCCAATGTCCAGGGAGGCATTGGCTGAGCTTACACATGCTGAGAGGGCATCTGGGTGGGCAGTTACTGCCTACAAGGATGCCCAACTGGTCCACCTGGACCTGTAATTCTCAGTGGAGTTTACTTTGTAAACTCCATTGAGCTTGTTTGGGATGTCCTGGCAACGCTCTCATTCAAGAATATCCCAGAGATGGGCCAGGCCCATGTAGCTGCTTGCTTCTGCTACCCCTTGGAGCACACCCTGTCTTACCTGTTAGAGAACTTTGGGCGCAAAGTGTTGAAATTGGCTGTTGCAGACGCAACAGCCATAAAGAAGACAAAAATTCCCCTTGCCAACTTCAGGTTGGCCTGGAGCGCCAATAATACAGGGCTCCCTGAAGCCATGGAGCTGTACTTTGCAAAGACCAAGCACAAGAAAAAGATCAGCTGAGTATACAACAAACTTTGTGAGTTTACAGAAGCCTTTGCTGGACAAAGGCTTCATCTTGTTGTTTACCTCGGGTATCTCTTCTACTTTGGAATGGGCGCCAGCATGGAGGACCTAGATAGGGTCCTTCTTGGGATTGATAAGGCCTGGCTCTCATTGGATGGGAAGAAGGTCCTCCCCAGTACAACTTGGTCAACCACATAATCTAAGACACCCTGGTCCTGGCAGGAATCTATGGGTTTGCAGCCCCACCAGAGAAGCTGCTCCTGAACTCCCACCTCACCATACTCCCTTTTACTAGCTGCCAAGAATATTTCAATCAGGGTGTATCCACTTTCTACGTTGTGGCGGTAGAGGTTGTGTGCCACCTACATTGCCAGGTGGGTACATACCAAAGAACTCACTGCAAGTGCTCTTAATAAATCCTATCTTCCAATAAATTTCATTACAATTTATATTATTTTTATTATAATAAATTTTTATAACTGTTATTTTAGCAAAAAAATTTTGCAAAATATATCCCGGAAATGGTTTTCATAAAAGCATAAAAATATACATTAATAAAATATAATTCTAATTTATACATTTTACATTTAATTTTTTTAATCCCATTTTTATATTTATTTGATAAGAGTGATATAAATATATTCACATAATCAAGTATCAAGTGTCTGGGATAGCCTCAGATGCCATAATAAAAAATTAATATAAAAAAATAAATTACCAACCTTCATTAATGTTTCTGCTGAATGTGATTGTGGGCTTAGAAGCTTCTAAATATAAAATGATAATTAATAAATCTTAAATAGTAAATTAGAGAATGTAAAAAAGTCAGACAAGCTAAGCCTTTGATTAATTGGCTGTTTGGTAAGGCAGGCAGGGATGAACAAATCAACCTGGCCATAGAATTTGGCCATGGTCTCAGCTGGGAGGGTGTGGATCCTGGCCTGAAGCAAATCAAAGAGGTCCTTGATCCCAGTTGGGGTCCCTCACTTGACAACTTTCTTGAGCCACCCAAAGACTTCCTCAATGGGATTTAGGAAGGGCAAATAAGCGGGGAGGAAGAGAAGGCACAAATTTGCCGTGGCCAATTGCTGGGGACCCACTGCAATGCTAGCATCAATCATTGGGAATTCTTCAAGAATATTGGCCACCTTGTGGAGACCAACATTATCCAGCACAATAACATTGGTGAAGCCTAGGTTTGTGCGCCTCAGGTGCTTCTGAACCAATTGGAGGAATGACAAGAAGGTATGGCTGTTGTGGGAGCCTAGTATCATTTGATAGGGCTCAACCCCCTTTGAACCAAGGAGAGCCACCATTGAATATGCTGTGGTGCAGACTTTAGCACGCTGAGCTACCCTGTCATTTGAGCCTTTTGGGAATACCCATATACATTCTTCATAGACGAGGCAAATGCTGATTTTTCAATGTAATAGAATTTGACTGTCCCCTTGGCTTTGAGGGCAGTGTACGCATATGCGTATTTTTTCCAGACGTCAATGTTGGAAGGACTGCTTCTATTGTAGCGGGATACCCTGAGTTTTTTCCAGGAAAAGCACATTCCCTTCACCAGATGATAGTAAAAGGAAATTGAAGCCTCAACCCCAAAAGTAGACTTGATCATTGCCTGTATATTTGCCTGTTCAAGATGGCAATCTTGGGTTGTTTAGTGGTGGATTGCCCATTTGTGCTCCTTGGTGAGCATGATGGAAACACGCAAGGATTTCTCCGCAGCAAGGACATGACCAGTATTGATGAAGGTGTTGAATGTCTTTGAGGCGTACTTGGGATCCATCCCAACAAGAGCCGGGGCTGCCTTGTAATCACCAGATTACCGCATTAGCTTGAGCAGGATGATTTGTTTGATATCAGGGATGCACTTCTGAGCGGGCTTTGTAGGAGTTCGTGAATCTAGATCCTGATTGGAAACTGGCTTGCAAGGCATGGGCACCTTGGTATAGAAGGCTGCAACCTTCTTTAACACCAGCTGTCCCTCATAAGTTCTATAGAACTCAGGCTCCTTTTCCTCTTCCTGGTTGCCATCACTAACGTAAGGCTCATAGCTAGTTTCAAGTACAGGCTTCACCTTCTCCAGCATGGCTGATGGGACCAACTCTTGCTGGTACACAATGTCAAACACATAAAAAGTAAGTTCTACCTCCTTGTTTCTAACTGTTTTTGTTATGGTAACCTTGGTGGGCTTCCAGGTCAGATTGGGGAACCAAGAGTTGATGCTCTGCATCCTATCAGTTTGTGCTCCTTGAACCAGCTGTGCCAGTGCAGCGTCACTATTGAACTCTCCTCTCCTGTCTCCTTCCTGAGTAGGCGCTTGGGTTGCACTAACTCTGTTCTTTGACCCGCAGGGGCAACTTCAACTGCAGCGCACAATGGGTGCATTGTCAGTCTGTTGTTGTGTACCTTCCATTTTAAAATTTAATAAAATACTAAATAAAACTCAATTAAGTCACTCCTTAGTTTTAATTTTTGCTTTTATCTGAATAAGGATGTTTGATTAATATTGTTTCCCCCATATCCAAATTATAGATTTTTTATTTCTTATTTAGTTGTTTTTGGTTTTACAACACCCATTTTAGAACACCCAAAATAATTTCCAGCCATTTTTCAAGATTTTACGCCAAATTAAGCACCCAACACAATATTTTTAAAATTTATGGCTTGGATTGTTTGTCTTATTTTAGATACCTTGGTATCATTCTTGATTACATTCCATTGCACACAACATTTGAGGGATCCTGTTTACATAGTGAGTTGCTATTGTGTTTTGTTTTTGGTTTGAGTTTTAACTTACTGTGCTTTGTGTATTTTGTCACTGATTTTCATAGTAAACATATGTACACTGAATGTTAAATCAAACCCATTTTTTGTGAATCCATATATTTTGGTTTGTATTTAGAATTTTTTTGGAGTGTGAGCAATTTGTTGCTATGTTGACCCATTTTGCCCGTTGACGCCAATAAACCCTGTTAATAGAGTGTTATTTATACCTGATAGTTGGATTTTGCTTAAATATGAAATTATTTTGTTTCAATCTGAGGTATTTTTGGTTGTCACAATAGCTTTTAAACTACTGTAGTAATCCTGATTGGTTTGCATTTATTATTTGAACTTCTTGATCAGCCAATGACTTTTTACCCTGAATGTCTTAGGTATCTTATAAATAGTAATCCTATAATAAGCTTGACATATTTTTGCCATTATCCAGAAAAGATGTCTCACATCTGGAAGTGGCCTATCTATATTATCCCATAGCCTCAGTGATGAGAATATGGATCAGTCAGCCCTGATAAATCTGGATTTCTTGGCAGTTATAAGAATAAATTAAAATTAAAATCAGTCTATCTATATAGTTTATTTATAATATATTTTATCTGTTCATAAATAGTAACCCAAAGGCTTGTAGTCACTACCATTCATTTCAGAATAGGTTTTTATATTTCTATACTAATTAATTTGGTTGTAAATGTGCACTGTTAATAATATATTTTGATAAATTTGATGTTTTATTAATTTTAATCCCAAAACAGACACTCAGGACATTTATTTTCTTTTCATATTCTATATTGTATGTGTTAATTAGGACAAGCTGGTAACAGTATCATAGATTAACTGAATTGTTTTGATATTTGATATTTTTGTTTCTTGTTTCAGTTGCTATTGGGGTTTGTTGTTGGAGCAAGTTTTTAACTTTTGTGACTGAGTTCATTTTGTTCTCAAAAACCTTAGTAAACAAAGTAGCTTTGTCTTGTGAATGAAACTCTTTGTTATGGTGCTTGGCCTATTATTTGTTGAAGCATCATACATTTGACCCAGTTTGCATAGGTTTTTGTGTGACTAGACATTGTTGTAACTGTGCTGTTTTAGCAGAGTTACACGGGGAAAATATTTAGAAGATAGATAATAATCTTTATTGTGAGATAGTACTTATATAGTTCATGTGAATCAAGGATAACAGGAACATGATTGGTGATCACACGGATGGATGGAAGAGAGGGTGGCTTGATCTTGGTAATGATTCAAGTGCCAAAACAAGGTATCCACCATAAAGGATCATCATCTGTTCATGTTGTTGGATTTGGTAATTCAAGTTGACTTCCTAGTCTGGCTTTGAGTGACCGGATAATTGGATTTTAGGTCACAAACCCGCTTGGGTGGAACCTTGCTGGCGGGTTGAGTCTACAGTTTTGACACACCCCCCCCAACTGAAGGTCGGCCTCCTCTGGGGGCAGGTTGTCAGGAAGGTTGTCAGGAGCCCGGGCGCTGTATTGAACTAGTTGCTGTTCTGTGGCAGGCAGGGTGGTTTCTTGTTGTTTCTGTCTTGCTTTACAGGGTCATAGGCAATCATGGTGTAGGGTCTTTTCTTGCTTACGTTTGCCAAGTCCTTGCACAAGGTAAGTGTTGTTGTTGTTTACCTTCAGAATGATTGCTGGCCCCACTTTTTCAGGTTGTAGTTTGCTCTTGTCAACATTCATGACCCACACTTTGTCCCCAACTTCATGTCTATTGTGGATGGGGACAAATGTCTTTTGTAGACGTTCATTCTCTTTGGCTGTTTGCTTGCTGTTAGCCTCTATTACTTGAGGGTCTGAGCGCGGGGGGACTTCACTTGGAATTTCCAGTTTAGGTCCTGTCAATGCTTGAATGATATTTGGCTGTGTGTTGTATACCAGTTCAAACGGGCTTTTCCTGGTGGATCTATTCACTCAGGCTTAACACACAATTAGTGCAGTTGGTAGCTGCTTATACCAGTCTTCAGGTCTCCTGGCAGTGAGTTTGGCTAAGGCTTGCATGAGGCTACCATTGAGCCTCTCTACGCGTCCATTGGCCTGTGGGTGGTATGGTGTTGTCACAGTGTGTTTGACCCCATTCTTGGTGAGTTATACATTGGTGTCTTTGGAGGTCAACTCTTTGCCTCCATTGGTTATCAGGAGTTCTGGCTTTCCAAACTTGCTGATTATTTCTTTGCCAATAAATTGTCAAACGTCATTGCCAGTGTGTGCCTTCACTACTTGGGCTACTGGACATCTTGTTGCAAAGTCAATGGCAGTGATGATGTATTTCTTGTCATTGTGTTTTCCTGGCATGGGATCAACAATGTCAAGAGCCCATACTTTGAAAGGTAGTTGTGTGCGGATGTGGAGTACTGACTTTGGCAGGGTTTTGCTTTTGGCAAACTTTTTGCACACCTCACATTAGTCTAGCACTTTCTAGAGATTGCAGTATAAGGTTGGCCACCAGGCTTTATGTTTTAAAAACTCATATAGATTTCTGCTCTTGGTATGTCCAAGGTCTCTGTGATAGCAAAGGATATTGTTGACTTTCTGATGTGTGGGGATGTAGGGAATGGTTGTACTGTCAGTCATCTTTCTGTGAAGAGTCCCGTATACGTCAGCAAAGAGGTGTTCATTTTTGATGACTGTTTTCTTTGTTATGTTGGTTGTGCCAGGGGGAAACATTTGTCCTTTGTTTTTAGTACTAAGAGGGGCCAGTCTGGGTCAAGCCCATTCTCTCTTCTTGAAGCACAGACATACAGGCAGGACAAGGCATCTGCCATGGCAAGCTTGACCTCAGGCTTGTACTGGATGAACATGTTAAATCTTTCCAATAGTTCCATCCACTGCGCTTGGCGGCGCAATAGATTTGCTTGAGTCTTGAAATAGATGAGTGACTTGTGATTGGTTAATGATGTGAATTCTTCCTGGCGTTCTAGGTAGCAACACCATTTGACTAGGAAGTGCAAAATGGCCAACAGTTCCTTTTTGTGGATAGTGTATTGACACTTGCCATCTGTCAATTTTTGCAATTTGTAGGCTATGGGCAGTAAGTCACTGTCACTATTTTTGATTTGTAGTACTCCCCCAATGGATGCATCTGAGGTGTTGGTTTCCATTTGGTATTCTCTGTCATGTTTGGGGTATTGCAGGATGGGAGCTGTTGTGAGATTCTCTTTGAGGCGTCTAAAGCAGAGGTCACGTTGGGGGGGTCCACACAAACTTGGACTTGGCACCTGTTATGGCGGATAAGGGGGCAGTCAAAATGCCACAGTCAGGTATGAAGCGTTGTACATAGGCCATCATTCCCAAGAAGGTACAGAGTTCCAACTTATCCTTGGGTGGTGGCATCTTGCAGATGGCTTGTATCTTTTGGCTATTGGGTTTGATGCTGTCCTTTGAGACTATGTGTCCCAAGAAGGGTAGTTGCTCACGGAAGAATTGGTACTTGGAGGGCTTGGCCAACAGTTTGTGTTGTACCAAGGTTGCAAAGACTGCCTCCAGGTCTTTGTGGTGTTGTTCCACTGAGGGGCTGTAGACAATAATGTTGTCTAGGTACACTAGGACATGCTTGCCTATGTGGAGCGTAAACACTTTGTCTATGAAGGTTACAAAGGTGGATGGGGCATTGGTCATGCCAAAGTTGAGTACCATGCAGTTGTAGGAGCCGTATTTAGTGTGGAAGGCCGTTTTGGGAATATCTTCCTCCTTGATACAAATCTGATTGTAGCCTGCAGTTAGATCAATCTTGGAGAAGACTGTGGCTCCTCCCAAGGCATCAAAGAGGTCGTCAATTGGTGACAGTGGGTAACAATTCTTAATGGTAACTTTGTTTAGGGCGCAGTAGTCTGTGACCAGGCGTAAGGTACCGTCCTTTTTGACCACAAAGAATATGGCGGCCCCAAAGGGAGACTGTGAGGGGCAGATAAGCCCTTTTTCCAATGCCTCCTTGAGGTAGGCGCATAAGGTGTTGTCCTTGTTTGGGTTAGCCTGTAGATAGGGCGCGCCTTGGGTACAGCCCCCTTGAGTTGGATAGAGTGCTGAATGTGCTTCTCAGGAGGCAGCCCAGGTAACGCTTCCTTAAAGATTTATGGATGGCAGGCCACAATATTGCAGTCCTGAGGCGTGGAGGTATCCTGGTGGTCTTTGAAGGGTATGATTTTGTACTGGCAGGAATCCCAGTCAATTGACTTCAGGTCTTTCCTTTTGTCCTGGGACTCTGTGATACGTACAAAGATGTGGTCATGTAGCAGTTGGTCCACAGAGTCAGGGTAGATCTGGTAGTTGACACCTTCACTCTTGATGGTCAATACTGAGGTTTCCCAGTTTACTTGAGGGTTGTCATTCTGTAAACAGTATAGTCCCAGTACAATATCAAACTTAAGAAAGTCAATGACGGGACCTTGGATGGTGGAGTGAAGGTTCTCAAGCATGACGGAGAAGGGGGAAGTTTCCTTTGTCACAGCAATGTTGTGTTTGTCAGCCAGGACCACATTTTTAATCCGCAAAGGATTAGTGGCCAGCTTGAACTTATCCACAAAGCTACTGTTGACTAAGGTTTGGTCTGCGCCTGAGTCCAGGAGTGCTGAGCCTGTGTAACTGCAAAAGCGGAAAGGATAGGACATCAATTTATTGGGATTTCTGGCAATGGTGTACAGTACTGGGTCCTCCAAGGGCACCTGGATCATTGGGCATTGGTCCACGTCCTTGTATTTGTATTCATCATTGGGCAAGTCAGGAGTTGCGTGGAGAGATCTTGGCTTGCTTAGTGCTCTCCCTGGGCTTTTCCCTCATCTTGGTTGCCTTGCGTGCAGGTGGCACTGAAATGAGTACAGTTTGACTAGCCATTGTTTCCATTTCCATGTCCATTAGAGCCCATGAGTTTGTGGTTGTTGTTGTTCCTGTTGCCTCTGGGAGGTGGTCAAGCAGAGAGCTCACTTGGATGGGAATTCTTGGGTCTTTCTTGTTTTCCAGTTTGTGCCTTTTGCAGAGCATTGGATGTCTGTTCTGCTTTTTCCGCTTCACAGTACAGGCTTTGCAGGTTAGTCACTTGATCCAGGTTTACATGTCTCATCACATGCAACTTGAGAGCGTTGTATTACATGAGGTGTGTGGCTGGGGTGTCAAAGGCCATGTTGGATGGTGCACAAAGATAGAGTTCCTTGTAGGCATGGGTGAGTTCCTTCATGGTGCCTGTCTGGTTCAGGTTCTTCACTTGGCAAATGATCATGAGCGCTGTATCTTTGAGCACAAATCTTGACAGGAAGTCTTGCTTAAAGGTATCCCAGTTCTTGTCAGTGTGCTCCTCATGTCACTTGTTGCACCAGGTTCCAGCGTCATGGGTCAGGCAAATGGAAATTTCTGTGATCCAAAATTGCTGTGGGCATTCCATCTGAGCTAGCTTGCTCTGGGCGGACTGGAACCATGCGGCAGTATTGTTGTTGTTGGCCCCAGCAAAAGGTTCCAAGGCGGTGCTTTGTAGTCTTTGAGCTACATAGGCAGGTATGGTGGTTTTGTCAGTTAGTTGCAGCATCAATGAGGGAGCCTGAAAGAAACCTTGTGCAGACATGGCGTTGAAGACGGGTAGCGGGATTACCGTGTTTTGGTATAGGACAAAGCCATTGGGTATCTCAGTACCAGGAGTGTACAGAGTCTAGTTGGGTGGGAGGCCAGACATAATTCTGTCAAAGATTTGTTGGCCGCAGCGTGTGCGGGCAACAGGTGGAATTTTTCAAGATAAGGTAGGATGGAGAACCTACCTGTGCTACCAATGTTGTAACTGTGCTGTTTTAGCAGAGTTACGCGGGGAAAAATATTTAGAAGATAGATAATAATCTTTATTGTGAGATAGTGATTATATAGTTCATGTGAATCAAGGATAACAGGAACATGATTGATGATCACACAGCTAGATGAAAGAGGGGGGTGGCTTGATCCTGGTAATGAGTCAAGCGCCAAAACAAGGTATCTACCATAAGGGATCATCATCTGTTCATGTTGTTGGATTTGGTAATTTGAGTTGACTTCCTAGTCTGGCTTTGAGTGACTAGATAATTGGATTGCAGGTCACAAATCTGCTTGGTTGGAACCTTGTTGGCGGGTTGAGTCTGTGATTTTGACAACATTTTTGCCAAATAGCGCATATTTCTGTGGAATTATCTTCTATTTAGATCTAACAAGTTGAAATTTGTTGTGTGACTGAACCTATGCGTTCTAAACTGAATAATATGTGTTTAACTCAAAAGGTTTTTGTTGTGACTGTGCTGTTTTAGCAGAGTTACAAGGGGGAATATATTTAGAAACTATACAATAATCTTTATTGTGAGATAGTGATTATATAGTTCATGTGAATCAAGGATAACAGGAACATGATTGTGCTGATCATATGGTGGGATGGTGAAGGGAGTGGCCTGATCCTGGTAATGAGTCAAGCGCCAAAACAAGGTATCCACCCTAAGGGATCATCTTTTGTTCATGTTGTTGGATTTGGAAATTTGAGTCAACTTCCTAGTCTGGCTTTGAGTGACAGGATAATTGGATTGTGGGTTGCAAACCTGCTTACTTGAGACCTGACTGGCGGGTCAAGCCTGCTGTTTCAACACCCCCCCGGCTGAAGATTGGCCTCCTCTGGGGGAAGGTTGTCAGGGAGGTTGTTGGGAGCCTGGGCACCATATTGCACCAAATGTTGTTTGGTGGCAGGTAGGGTAGTCTTGTATTGTTTTTGTCTTGCTTTGCAGGGTCTTAGGCAGTTGTGATGGAGGACTTTATCTTGTTTGCGTTTTCCAAGCCCTTGCACAAAATAAGTGTTATTTTTGTTTACCTTTAAGATGATGGCAGGGCCTACTTTTTCTGGTTGTAATTTACTCTTGTCAGTATTCATTACCAAGACTTTTTCATCAACCTCATGTCTGTCTTGGATGGGGACAAAGGTATTATTAGGTTTTTTGCTTCTCTTTCTAATTGGTTGCTATTGGCCTGTATGACCTGAGGGGCCAAGAGGGGTGGAAATTCACTGAGAATTTCCTGTTTGGGTCCTGATAGTGCTTGGATAATATTGGGTTGTGTGCCTGAACTAACTCTAAGGGGCTTTTCCCGGGGGATCTGTTCATGTGGGTCTGGCATACGAGCAATGCAGTTGGTAGCTGCTTATATCAGTCCTCAGGTCTCCCAGCGGTGAGCTTGGCTATAAGGTCTGAAGGCTTGGGGTAGGTTATTGTAAATTAAGGCCTTTAAACCAAGAATATTTATATTTGTTAAGTATAAAAACATAGGCAAGGTTTGCAACAATAACTGCACTAAGGTTCCTAAAAGCTTATAGGAAGTGAAATAGGGACTAAGGCAATTTATTAAACCTAAGAAAATAAAATAAAGACCGGTCTTAATGACAGAAGTTTTGGTTATAAAATCAATCTCTAGGTCTGGGAAGTAATCAGCACTAGCTTGGGGATTGAAACTTTCAACAATTAAAGTGTGAGTACCACTATAAAAATAGCCTAACTGATGGGATATGTAGTCAAATGGAATCATAAAAGTAACCTGGAAAAGAAAAAGGAGTAAAATTTAGAGAGTAAACACAAGCCACAACCCCTAACAAGTACCTTTTTGGGGTGCAAGACAAACAATCTCAACTTAAGTTGAGACTGGACAGAACACAAGCCTTTTATTTCAGCTTGGTTTTGAGGTAAACTTAGAGGGTTGGTGGGATTAACCAAAATTGATTAGGAGGCTTGAAGTGGGGAAGAAACAGAGCACATGGTTGTTTGGGATAACTAGACTTAAAAGTTAAAATCCTAGTTAAAGGAGAAGAAGGAAGTTAGAGTTTTGCATCAGAACTAAACCAGAGATGCAGAGAAGACCAGAGAGCGGGAAAAACTAGTTCCAAAGTTGCTTGCGTAAACAAAAGCAAAAATAGAAGGTAAATAGCTTTTGGATTTGATTTAAACTAACACAGTGTTAGGTACCAGGTTTGAGAATTTTCTGTGAATAAAGGTAAGCCTCAAAAATGAATTGCCTCAAAAATGAATTTAATGTTGATATAGGTTTAATTTAACCAGTAGAAGCAAGGGAAATAGAAGGGAGGAGTGTTGGAAGAGAATTGTTGTGGTTTTGGCCAAGGATTGAGGCTAACAAATGTTGATGTTTTTGAGAATACTATTAGCAAATAAAATAAAGAAAGGAGAATCCTGACGTTGGCCAGGGCCTGCACTAGGCTACCATTCAGCTGCTCCACGCTTCCCTTGGCCTGAAGATGATAAGGTGTTGTCACTGTGTGCCAGACCCCATTTTTAGTGAGGTAAACATTGGTATCTTCAGAGGTCAAATTTTTGCCCCCATCAGTTATCAGGAGTTCTGGCTTTCTGAACTTACTGATGATTTCTTTTCCTATGAACCGCCACATATCATTGCCTGTGTGAGATCTCACTGCTTGCACCACTGGCTAGCAAGTGGCAAAGTTGAGAACAGTGATGATGTATTTCTTTTTTTGTGCTTTCCTGGCATGAGGCCAACAATGTCTAGGGCCCATACCTTGAAGGGTAGTTGCGTGCAAATAGGTAGTACTGATTTAGGTGGGGTATTGCTCTTCGCAAATTTTTCACATACTTCACATTGCTCTATAGCTTCCTGGACATCCCAGTATAGGGTTGTCCACCATGCTTTGTGTTTAAGGAATTTTTAGAGGTTGCAGCTTTTGATATGTCCTAGGTCTCTGTGGTAACATAGGATGATGTCCACTTGCTGATGCGTAGGGATGTAAAAGATGTTGGTTTTCACAGTCCTTTTTTGATATAAAGTCCTGTACATGTCTACAAATAAGTGCTTGTTCTTGATGACTGTTTCTTTTGTGATGTCTGTGGTGCCAGGGGAAAAGCCTTTGTCATTTGTTTGGAGTACCAGGAGGGGCAAGTCTGGGTTGAGCCCATTCTTGCCTCTTGTAGCTCTAACGTACAGGCACAAGAGTGCATCTGCCATGGCAAGTTCTGTACCAGGTTTGTACTGTATGTTCATGTTGAACCTTTCAAGGAGTTACATCCATTGTGCTTGTCTGCGGGAGAGGTTTTCCTGTGCTTTAAAATATATGAGCAATTTATGGTCAGTTAGGGCTGTAAATTACTCCTGGAGTTCCAAGTAACAGCGCCATTTGACTAGGTAGTGTACAATGTCCAACAATTCCTTGTCATTTATAGGGTATTGGCACTTGCTGCCTGTAAGTTTGCGTTATCCATAGGCTACAGGTAGGAAGTTGCCATTGCTGTTCTTGATTTGTAGTACCCCTCCAATGGATGTGTCAGAGGCTTCTGTTTCCATTTGATATTCCTATTGTGTTTGGGGGTATTGTAGAATAGGTGCAGTTGTGAGCTTTTCCTTAAGACATCTGAAACAAATGGGTCATTATTTTTCTTGTTATGCCTAAGCGCTGGACTGATTATTCTATAACTTAATTACATTATTCATATTCAAATTATTCAGAAAGATTAAAATACAATCAATGTCAAATCTTTAATTGATCTTGGGCTTAGATATTTTTAAAAAAAAATAATTTATCAATTTTAGAACTGAAAATTGCACCTTATAATATTGCTGGAAATATCTTAAGTGCTACTACATACTATAAGCTAAAAATACTTATGATGAGTTGCATAGGAGAGTAATAGCAGCCCCAAAGCTATAAATGCCATTACCCTATCTTTGGCTCATCATAAATATTCTTAGTTTGTTTCAAAAAAAGTTGTTGTTTTTGAAAGACTGATAACTCTATTTAAAATACACCCTCTAGTAAGCTGCCCTACTTCATTAACTTGCCCTAATGCACCACTAGCATTTTCTGATACTTTTGTTTCTCTGGTATCATCACGTGATTTCAAATGATAAGTTATCTCAGAATATTCTGAGAAACTTTCAAATGTTAAAGGTGAAGTATACAACTTCCCATCTTTCATCAAATATGAAAGATTAATGCGCAGATTTTTAACTTTGAGCTCTCTCCTTATAGGCCTAAATTTTCTCTCATAAATATAAAAGAATGACTTTTGAGAAATATTTGAGCCTGATAGCGCTGATTTATATAATTATTTTCTTTTTTCTTCTTGCTCAAAAATATTTTTAATATCATTTATGTTTTTAATATAAAGCTGATTTTCTTTATCTTTTAATGTTTTTTATATTACACCAAAGTGACCATCAACAATACTTTTCCCATGACATTCTACAAATCTATTGTATTTAATAGACCCTTTAATGTATTGTGGTGCCTCTTTAAATAGATAATATAAGAATTCATAGGATCTAAAATGGTTTCTGTTATCAGTCCATACTTTGATATTATTTATTTTTTTAAACTTATCTGATTTAAGAAGACTTATTAGACATTCACCTGAAAAAAAGAATCATGAGACAATATTTGAGATAAAAAATCATGGTATTCATATTTAACTTTATTGTTTTCTTTAAATACCAATGCAAACCCCAATAAAGAAATAGGTCTTTTGGAATAAAAACAGTTATTGGTTTCAATTGGACCACCACCAACTTTTAAATTCTCTTTAAAATCTATGACTATAATACATGATTCATTATCTAATTCATCAATATCTTTCTTATATTCCCTATTTTGATGAGCATAAAAGTCTTGGTGCTGATTAATAGCTTTTAAGTCACTGTTTATAGATTCTGGCAATAATAAGTTTTTACTTTCACATTCTTCTTTTCTTTTTTCTAAGGATGATTTTAAGTTACAAATATTACACATTTCTGTAAGGTCTTATAGTTTGGGGAAGATGGTTCTAAACTAAAGCTTTTAAACTTGTTATATTTATGTTGGTCAAATACAAAAACGTAGGTAAGGTTTGTAGTAACAACTGGACTAGGGCTCCTAGAAGCTTATAGGAAGTAAAATAAGGGCTGAGACGGTTGATTAATCCTAAGAAAATAAAATAGAGTCCAGTCTTAATGACTGAAGACTTGGTCAAAAAATCTATTTCTAAGTCAGGGAATTGCTCACCACTAGTTGGAGGATTAAAACTATCAATAATCAAATTGTAGGTATTACTATAGAAACTACCTAGCTGATGAAATAGAAAGTCAAAAGGAATTATAAGATTGAAGATAAAAACTTAAACTAAAAATTGAAAATGAACACAAGCCACAAAACCTAACAAGTACCTTTTGAGGTGAAATTCAAACAATCTCAACTTACTGTTAAGATTGGAACACCAAGCCTTTTTATATTACTTGGTAGTGAGGTGCAGAATTGAGGAGAATAAATTTAACCAAGATTGGTTAATGGGATAGTGTAGAGAAACAAAAAACAGAAGCACATGTCTCTTGTGGTTTAAACTTAAAAAGTTAACACCAAAGTAAAGGAGATTAAGCAGGGGAACAGTAATTGCTTGGCAGGAAGTGAAAGCAAAAGCAAAAAGCAGAAAAGCGGGAAAACCCTGGTCCAAAGATGCTGGCATAAGCGGCAAGAGCAAAAAGGTAATCTGATTTTGGACTTGAATGTTTTTAACTAATGTTTTAGGTCCGCAATTTGAAAATTGTCCAGGAGGAAACAAGGTAAGCTTTGAACTTAAACTAACTGTTAAAATAGAAGGAATATTGCCAGTCAAAAAAGGATAATGATGAGGGAATATTTCTGAAGAAAAAATGAGCCAAAAAATAACCCAATTCTTTCAAAAATAATAATGGAGTCCAAAAGTAGAGTACTAGCAGCTAAAATAGAAGGGAGAATCCTGACAATGTCGGTTTGTTTTTTACTCTTTATTATATTTTTTGGTATTAATTTATAATAAGTTGAAAGTGATATTGAAATTTCATTTTTTATTTTCATATTTTCATATATTTCTTTTTTTGTTTTTAATAGAGAATATTTTATTTCAGTTGAATATTCATTCATTTCTTTTTCAATGTCTTTATAAATTTTTTCTGGTGCTTTTTTTGTAAACTGGCTTGTTTCAAAAGAATTTTCCAGTAGTTTTTTAATTATTTTTTTGATTATTTCTTTTTTTGATGAATAGTTATTATCTTTTTGGCTTTTTTGTTTAAGCTTACATTTTTATTTTTATTTTTATTTTTTGAGTATTCAAACTCACTTTTGGTTATATTAAATCCCATATCAGTAAGCTCTTTTAAAGAGTAACTGGAAGTAACCAGAGATCTCAAGTCTGGGAGATGCTTTTGAGGAGCAGATTTCAGAAGATCCTTTAAGTTGTCAATTATCCTATTTAGTTTCTGATTTTGAATTAAAGGAATGAACTCTGTTTTTCCAAGCTCAGTTTGAGTGAGGAAGTGATTGATGAAGGAATTAAGATTGCCTCCAGAAACAAAGAGGAATGTTTTCTTTATCATAGCAATTCTTTCTCTTTTTGTTGATGCTCCCAGTGAGGAAAATGGCTTCATGGCAGAAGTAAAGTTAACAGATTCCATAATATTGGATTTGTGATTGCTGATAAAGAGATGCTTTGTAGAGATGCCTTGCAAAAGAGTGCTGGTTGCAGGAATTATATCTTTTTGTGAAGATGGTTTGAAGTAAACCTTATGTGGTGCTTTAGCTCTTATATACCAAGCCTTATGACACCATTCTGAAAGAACTGATGTGACAGCTTTATTTACAATTTCAACTTGAATTTATATTTCTAGAATAAATGAAATCCCCAGTTTTCATGCACAAGTGATATATGTGTATCAGCTAAGCATCAAATTACATCATATCCTCTTTGTAAAATACAAATCAATTAAAATGATGTATTAACTTAATTATAACTGTTCTTTATATTTTTAAAATGATAAAATATCAAAGAATTGGATTTAAAAAATGCTTAATTTGAGGTTTGCAGTTCACTTGAACCTCAAAATTCATCTAAACAGCAAATAAATTAACATCCTAACTTCAAACTACCATAAAATCCTAAATAGTTAAGCCTTTTAAATAAAAGAAAATGCGGAAATGATGCTCTTGATATTATCTTTAATTTCGTCAAATAAAAAGCATATATTAATTAATGAAAAATTAACTTTTTAAAGCTTTAAGCAATCTATTTTATTTCATTATCAAAATAATATAATAAAATCTGACATATGCTCTTTTAAATTGCTTTTGCTTTAATATTTAATATTATATATGAATTATTATTTTAACATCAATGGAAAGATAAGATTCTTAGCATCATTTTGATAGTTTACAGTGTGAAAAAATATTAACTTTTTGTTGAGTTATTACTGTTTTAAATATAAACATTTGTAATTTGATTTTTTCAAAATCAAACTGTGTTATGCTGCGACTTGGGCAGCATGTGTATTAGAAAATGGCCTAATCCCTAAAATAATGACCCAAATGTTGTGTTAGGGGGTCCATACAAATTTAGATTTAGCGCCAGTTATGGCAGACAGGGGTGCAGTCAGGACGTCACAGTTGTAGATGAACCTTTGCACGTAGGCAACCATTCCCAGGAATGTGCGGAGCTCTGACTTGTCTTTTGGAGGTGGCATTTTATGGATAGCTTGAATTTTCTGGTTATTGGGTTTAATGCCATCCTTTGAGACTACATGTCCCAGGAAGGGCAGTGTAATACCTAGTTACGGTAGGCACTACTTGCAGCAGGTATGACAGGAGGTTGGCAAATTGGAAGCCAGTAAGGGCAGTGATGAATGGGTAGATGGTCATCAACCAACGGAAGACCTTAGCATGGAGATTGTATCTTCTAAAGCTCCCAGCAAATTACGTTAACACATAGTACATGGAGGTGTACACCGCAATGGACAGCGTGGAATGCAGGGACACCAGGGGAAGTCAGGAACCAGAGTCAGAGGAGTTGAGTTGTCCAGGGTCATAGTGAGGATCATGGCCTAGCCCTTCTGGTGAGGGGCCAAAGAACTCTGGTCCTTGTTGGTAGCCTCCAATCCCAAGGCAAGCTGTAAGCACAGCTGTGAAGATGAGATGGTTCATCTTCCTTGGATTGGAGGGAGTTGGTGGGGACTAACTAGTTTAAAGTTGACTTAAGTTTTAAGTAAATTTAGCTTTATTGAGGGTATTAGTCCCAACAATAGTACAAGCTATTACTGAGGAGGGGTCCCCTTATTTATAGTGCTTCCCACTGTGCAAAGTTTTTCAAGTGGGAATGGAAACAAGGGATTGGAGAGCCTAAAGGTTTAGAAAATGTGATTGGGAATTGGGGTTTGAGAAAGTGGCCAAATTCTTGTTCCTTGACAATCTATTGGGGGTTGGCCATTCTTGACTAGAGCCAATGATTTCCCCTGGGAGTGGAGTCAGGTGATGTTGAAGGCTCATGGATTTTTCACAATCTATTTTGGTCTTGGAAGGCTTAGTTTGGCTAGGGTCTGGACTCAAGCATGTGATTTGGTCCTCTGAATCCCATTGGTTTGGAGAGAACTGTTCTCAAGGTTTGAAACCTGAATTTTCCCATCTTCTGGGGAGCCAGAATATTTCACAGAATCTGAACCCTGAATTTGCCCTTCTTATGAAGGGCAGGAATTAATCAATATTTTTCCCTCTGAAAACAGGGAGTTTTCTGATTGGCTTCAGGTAATGGGGCTGCTGATTGGCTGTGGGTTGGGGCCTGGGACCCGGGACCCGGGTGGGTGGCTGGCAGCCAACTGGGACCCAGGGAGCAAGCGGGTGAGCTGGGGGCTGGCGACGGGCCTGCTGGGGGCTGGGTGGGAGGCTGGCGGAGGTTGCTGGCGGGCGTGGCTGGCGCCTGTGGGGTAGCGGCGGGCGCCTGCTTGGATGTTAAATTATTCCAGCAGCTATTAAATTCTGTTTCTTCTTTGGTTTGATTTTTATTTCCCCCAATTATAGGGGGAAAGTCCTCATTGTATTTTGTTTCCTTGACTGGAAAAACCTCTTTTCTTTTCAAAACTTGTCCTCCAGTGATAATCTGGTTTATGTCAGTAATATTACTGACAGGCAGCTGTTTGTGAAAGAATTGGCATTTGGAGGGCTTAGCTAGAGGTTTGTGTTGTGCTAGGGTAGCAAGGACTGCTTTCAGGTCCTTGTGATGCTTTTCTACCAAAGGGCTGTATATGATGCTATTGTCCAGGTATACTAGGGCATGTTTGCTAATATGAGGAGCAAACACCTTGTTCATGAAAGTCACAAAGGTTGAAGGTGTGTTTGTCATTCCAAAATTGAGCACCACACACTCGTATAACCTGTACTTAGTGCAAAAGGCTGTTTTGGGTATATTTTCCTCCTTGATGTGGCTTTGGTTATAACCCATGGTTAAGTCAATTTTGGAGAAAACAGTGGTGCCACCCAGGGCATCAAAGAGGTTGTCAATGAGTGGAAGTGGGTAGCAATTCTTGATGGTAATTTCATTGAGGGCTCAGTAATCTGTGCCCAATCAAAGGGTACCGTCTTTCTTTGCCACAAAGAATACAGAGGCACCAAAGGGATACTGTGAGGGGCGTATAAGTCCTTTCTCAAGTGCCTCTCTGAGGTAGGCACATAGGGTGTTGTTGTGAGAGAAGGGGGATAAACTAACTAAGTTTGGCTCCCATCCCGGTGAGTTAAACCACCAGGATGCCGCCCAGTGAAGTACTGGGATGGCCGCTCAGAGAGGGGAGAGAAGGGAGGACACTGGAGACAACCGAGGGAAGTAGGCATTCAACCCCATCAGCGCTAGCCCAGCAAACAGCCAGGGCGTATAAGTGTGGGCAGAGGGCAACTCCACAGGAGCTTGGTGGGATGCCAAGTGATTCCCCTCAAAGCTAGGGGGTAGACACCAACATTTCCTCCAAAGAGGGGACAGCCACAGTGTTGTCTACGGCAGAAAAGTCCAAATCATTGCAGGTGAGACCCTTGACAATTGTCTCTCACAAGACAAGTATTTCCCCAGGGAGGTGCAGGAGACTATAGGGGTTGGCACCCATAAGGTGTTCAGAAGTCAAGAATTGAGACCACAGATCAGGGGCAGTTGTCCAAAGAAGGATCATAAAAGGCGCCAAGGTGAACACCACAAATTTTAGGACTGGGAGGATCATAGTTGCAAAGAGCACAAAATTTGGTGTAAAACAGTGCAATTTTCTGAACTCAAAGTAATAAAAAATTGGTGTGATTGGTAAGTCACAAGAAAAAACTGGTCCAGAGCAGCAGAATTCTAGTGGGGGCCTTGGCGACAACTTTGGGTAGCTTGGGCAATTAAAGAGGCGTGAAGCAGGTTCAAAACCAGTAAAATAAAGGAAAATCTCAAACTTAAAGTAAGATTTATACGGAATTTTAAATGAATTTGAAGTTCAAACTGGGGTTTTTGAAAGTGTAAACCACGGAGACAACAATTAAGTAAAAACTCTATGATTAAAGGCTTCAAAAGGATGACCAGGTTCAAGGAGGACAACAACAAGGTAAGACTTATAATGAAATTGACTAACACTTTGAATAAAGATACAGGAGACCCCAAGCAGAGTCAACCAAGTAAAATCAAACAAATTTAGGCAACTGTTTCCAGTGTCTTTAATGATTTGAAAATTGACAAGCAGGGGACTCAAAGTCCCCTGGCATTGTAAAAAAGAGGAGTGTTGCTAGAGGGAGTCACATGACCACAGATACTGCATCTGATTGGTCAAGGGAGAAAACTTGCTGGCCAGGGCCAGGGGTACTGGAGGGTTTCAGGGAAATTTCCGCGGCTCCACCTGATTGGCTGGGGGCTCCTCAGCAAGCTCAGTTTTAATTGACTTTCTGGTTCTGGATGTGGTGTTGTTTGATTGGGTGTTCCTGATAGTTTTTAAGAGAGGGCGACACCAAGCCAACAAATAGTCCAAATTAACCAGTGTTTCTTCCCAGGCCAGAACAACTGGAGCTGGGGGATCTGCAGGGTAGGCTAGGACAAATCTCTCATCAACAGTATGGGCTAAATCTCCTAGAGAATTAAGTGGCTTGGCTGTTATTTTTGGCCCTTTTTTTGTGCGGCGGGGAAAAGCAGTTTGATCCAAGGCCAAAGGTAGCAGTGAATTTACAGTTGTATTTGTTTGGGGTGATTTGGTAGATGGGTTGTGCCTTAGGTACTGCTCCTTTGAGTTGGATGGAATGTTGCATGTGCTTCTCAGGTGGTAGCCCTGGTAGCGCCTCTTTGAAGATTTCAGGATGGCAGGCCACGATGTCGCAATCCTGAGGGGTAGTGGTGTCCTGATGATCCTTTAAGTGTATGATATTGTACTGGCAGGAGTCCTAATCAATTGTCTTGAGGTTCTCCTTTTTGTCCAGGGTTTCATTAATGTGTACAAAAACGTGGTAGCGCAGGAGTTGATTCACTGAGTCAGGGTAGATCTGGTGATTGACACCTTCACGCTTGATGGTCAATACCAAGGTTGCCCAGTCTATGTGGGGATTATTACTTTGTAGTCAATCCAGCCCCAGTACAATATTAAACTTGAAGAAGTCAATGACAGGTCCCTGGATGATGGAGTGCAGGTTCTCAAGCATGATGGAGAAGGGGGCTGTTTCCTTTGCCATGACAATGTGGTGTTCATCAGCCAAAACCACGTTTTTAATCCACAAAGGATTAGTGGCTAGCTTGAACTTGTCTACAAAGCTGCTGTTGACTAGGGTTTGGTCTGCACCTGAGTCCAGGAGTGCTAAGCCTGTGTAACTGCAAAAGCAGAAAGGATAGAACATCAGTTTATTAGGATGTCTGGTGATGGTGTAAAGTACTGGGTCTTCTGAGGGTACTTGGATCATTGGGCACTGGTCCACATCCTCGGGTTGATACTTATTGTTGGGCAAGTTGAAAATTGTGCGGTAAGAGCTTGGCTTGCTTAATGCTCTCCCTGGGCTTTTTCCTTGTTACAATTGTCTTGAGTGGTGATGATACAGAAATGGGTACAATTTGACTGCCCATTGTTCCCGTTTCTGTGCCCATTTGAACCTGCAGGTTTATGGTTTGAGTTGTTGTTGTTTCCAGGAGGCGGGCAATTGGCGTGCCCAGTCAAGTGAGAATCTTTGGGACTCTCTCTCTTCTCAGTCTGCGCTTTGTGGAGGGTGTTGGACATTTGCTCTGCTTTCTCTGCTTTACAATATAGGCTCTGCAGATTGGTTACTTAGTCCAGGTTGACGTGTCTTATTACATGTGACTTGAGGGCGTCATAATACATGAGGTGTGTAGCTGAAGTGTCAAATGCCATATCTGCATGGGCACCTAGGCAGAGTTTGTCATAAGCGCGTGTGAGTTCCTTTACAGTGCCTGTCTGGGTCAGGTTCTTCACTTGGCGGATAATCATGAGGGCAGTGTTCTTTAATAAAAACTGTGCCAAGAAGTCTTGTTTGAAAATGTCCCAATATTTCATGGTGTGGTCTTTATGCCACTTGTTGCACCAAGTGCCTGCATCATGGTGAGTTGGATGAATATCTCTGCAATCCAGAAGCATTGTGGGCATTCTATCTGTGTTTGTTTACTTTGAGCAGATTGAATCCAAGCTGTGGTGTTATTGTTGTTGGCCCCAGTGAATGGTTTCAGGGCAGCACTTTGAAGTTGTTGGGCCATGTAGGCAGGCATGGTTCCTTCCTCTGCTGTGGCTTGAGATATGGTGATAGGTGCCTGAAAGAATCCTTGTGCTGACAGAGCGTTGAAGGCAGTGACCGGTACAAGCATGTTCTGGTATAGTAAAAATTCTTCCAGTATTTTGGTACCCAGTGTGTATGGAATCCAGTCTAGTGGGAGGCCAGACATGATTCTTTCAAGGATTTGTTGACCGCAGTGAGTACGGGCAACAGGCAAAATTTTGGGGGATAAAGTAGGATGGAGAACCCACTTCTGCTACCAATATCATAACTGTGCTATTTTAGCAGAGTTATAAGGGGGAAATATTTAGAGACTAGATAATACTCTTTATTGAGAGATAGTGATTATATAGCCAATGTGGATCCAGGATAACAGGAACATGATAGTGTCGATCACTCGGTGGGATGGTGAAGGGGGTGGCCTGATCCTGGTAATGAGTCAAGCGCCAAAACAAGGTATCCACTGTAAGGGATTACCTTTTTTCATCTTGTTGAATTTGGAAAATCAAGTCAACTTCCTAGTTTGGCTTCAGTTCACTGAGCAGTCGGGTTGCAGGTCACAAACCCGCTTAATTGGAACCTTGCTAGCAGGTTGAGTATGCTGTTTTGACATTTTAAAATTACTGTAATAAGAGATTGTATAATTTTTTATGTGACTTTTAGGGGAAAGATAGGTGTTCATATATATAGAACACTATTCTTGGGAAATGAGTTGTACTCCATATAAGACCTCTTTAACTGTTATGTCTAGGGTGGCAAACTTGGCATTATTGTCCTGACTTCAGGTGCGAGAAGGTTGAGTCAAGTTATGAGGTCTTTTTCTTACTTGAGATCTTGCCAAGAAGATTTCCTGCAGTTTTGATAGAGTTATCTCAGCTCTTGAATTTAGCAACCAAGCCAGACTTGGTCTATTTTGAGAAGAAAATCTTGATCTGAAGCTTTTGACCATCATCTTGATCAGCAGTTTGGTATTTCACAGACTTGATACTACAGCTGTTGATAAAAATTAATCTAGGAAAACTCAAAGCAGACGAATAAGTAGTTGTAGCTGCAGCTACTACTTTTTTCTATACAGCATTTGGTTTAAAGTCCATAGGTTTATCAACTTTTTATTGATTCTACTCGCTACAATTCTGGCACTTTGGCTATGAATTTCCCATCAGGATATAATTTGCTATAATAATATTAGAATGAAAATAATATTTAATTTTATTTATTGAAATATTTTCTTTAGCTACCCAACAAAAATGAGTTTGGTTCATATACTGCCTTGCTATGCATTTTAGAAATTGGGAAGCGTTTACAGCACTTGGGCACCTCTTATTGAATCTTAGTGGAGAGGGCTTTAGCCAAGTATAATTTAAATCATATTTTTATCGAAGTATTTTTGTTAATGAATTTATATTTAATTTAAATTCCCAAGGACATGACTTGCTATTTGGGTCTCACATTTTTCATCGAATCAAATATAAATGCTACCAAATCACGCTTTACTGAATCGATACAATTAAAGTCAGAGTTCTTCTTGCTATGGCCTGCAAAACACTTGAAAGTGAGAGTATCATTTAATGGATAAATATAATAGCCTTCACAGAGTTGGTTGCTTCAATAAATCGTTTGTTGGAAGTGCTCCACTCGATGCATTTCATTGGTGGGATTTGTTCCTTGTGATCAACCTTGCATATTGACAGTATGTTTTGGGTGGATTAAGCGGGCAAATGTCAGGTGTTCAATTTGCTAGAGGTTGCCAGGTGCAATCCTAGCATTTTCTTATTATGCTGAGCCAAGCACAATCAAGTGGATTTAGGTTCTAACAGATCTTAAACCGCAGCTGTCCTGATCTGATATCAACACAACCTTGATCTTCTAATTTTTTATATCAGTATCACTTTTTATGGCAATATCAAGGCAAAGACAGACGCTATTCCTTGTAGCGGGGATGCTGATTACTGGTACAGCTAACACCCTACTTAATAAGTATCAGGATAACCAATGTGTTGGAAATTGTGATAGCGCAGACCCATCTCAAAGACACCACTTTGAACAGCCTTTATGGCAGACATTTAACATGTTTATTGGAGAATTCTCGTGCATTTTGATTTACTTATATTCACGTTTTTTTCAAGTTCAGGATGCTGAGCCTCTCACTGATAGTCCCGATGATACCTTGGTTCCTACTGAATCAAGCAGCATGCTCAACGCTTCAGACCCCGAAAATAACCCGGTATTCTTAAATAATCCCACCCCTACCGAAAGTCTTTCCGGAAACAAGCTTTTTCTCATGTGGATCCCCTGCTTGTTTGATATTTGCGGTACAACTTTGATGAATGTAGGCCTTATCTACACCGATGCTTCAGTTTACCAATGCTTCGTGGGTCGATTGTGCTTTTTGTTGGTCTCTTTTCGGTTATATTTCTCAAGCGTAAACTATACCTATTTCAGTGGACCTCTTTATTTTTTATTGTTGCTGGAGTGGCGCTCGTTGGGGCAAGTAGTATATTCCGTAACGCAAAGGTTCATGAGCTGGCAGCACCAAAGACACTTGCCTTTGGTATCAGTGAATCAGCAATTGGCGTAATGATGGTTCTTATTGCTCAGATGTTCTCAGCTAGTCAATTCGTAGCAGAAGAAAAAATACTTTCCAAGTATCACTTGCAACCCGCCGATGGAGTTTGGCTTGAAGGTATTTTTGGTATGATTTCTGTTGGTACTGCCATGCCCATCCTGCACTATCTCATTGGGCGTAACCACCCTGGTGGTTACTTTGACGTGCCTAATGGCTGGGCCGAGATTTCCAACCATCCCACCGTATGGATCTCTGGTATTTTCATCGCGTTTTCTATCGCTCTTTTCAACTTCTTTGGCCTTTCTGTTACCCGCACTATCAGTGCCACTTCTCGTTCTACCATCGATACTTCCCGCACTTTGTTTATCTGGTTGTTCTCGCTATTCCTTGGGTGGGAAACCTTCAGCATCCTCCAAGTTTTAGGGTTTTCTCTTCTTGTGTATGGGACCTTCCTGTTTAATGGGGTTGTTGCGCCCCCCACCTTTTTGTCTCACGACCTTAATGATGAGCATCGTCCTCTGACCAACTAATTCTATTATCTAGAATTTTCTTAGTCCAGGGTTTCTTCTCAGCTTCTTGTAACTTCAACCGTTTCATGATCTAATGATTAAACCTGATAAACATGTCTTTAACCATGTCAAATATATTTATAGGCTAGTAGCAGCTATCTTCAATCTTTCTTTGAAGTCTTGATTATTCTATGTATTCTAAAATTGCTTCTATAATGGTTGTTTTTAAACTGCTACTGACCAATAGCAAATCGCCTATTCTGAAGGAAAAGCCTTTGCAGCTTCAAACAAAAATCGCAAGAGAGAATAAGCTAATGTCGTGTATATACTTCTGGGAAGTATAATAAACAAAATAAAGGGGAAATTAAGAAGATGATGATACTTTATTTGATATGAATACTAGAATTATATAGTATCACGGGAAGCCACATGCTGTACATGTGCATCTGTCAGGAATATTCATGACACCAATATCTATGTAGCCAACTTAACTCCAATATGGCAAAAACGGGAAAATATCCCACTATGCAGGCCACAGGATATTCAACAAATACCTCAAACAAGCAAGATGTATGAAACAAACAAATTAAGTATCCAAACAGACCTTAAAATGAGTGAGAATATTTTAACCACCAAGCATATGCCCACTGCCACCCACCCTGTCAGCCACCTGTGCCTGCTGGCCAGTCTCCCTCCGCTCCCTGGGGAAATAGCCAAATTGGGAAACTGAAAAAGGCAATTCCCCAAAATCCTAATTGGGAAAACTTCTGCCCAGATTGAGAATCACCCCCAATGCAGAAGCAACTGACAAGCTCATCAACACACAAATTCATGCCCCCACATTCATTAAGTGAATTTGGGTGCATGAAAAAGGGCCTACAAACATCATGACAATGCAAATTAGATTTGGCCAAACATTCTCACTTGCCAACACCCAATGTCAGCCAAGAAAGGAAATTTCAGAGATCTCCAAATATCTTGGGTTCCCCATTCAATGCTTTTCAATATTCCTGCCCCACAGGGGCACTACTATATAATAAAGAACTATTCCTTGATGATAGGTTGTGCTATCATTGAGAGAATTGACCCTCTTTAATATCACTTTAAACATTATCCTCAAAAGAAACTAGTACATAACTCTAAGCTTAGTTACCCTTTTCCAGGATCAGAAGATGAATTCTCTCATCTTCTCTGCTGTGCTCACAGCTTACCTTGGGTTTGGGATCCACCAGTTAAATTTCAACCAGTTTGGGCTCATGCTGGGCAACACCAACAATATGTATTATGAGGAAAGCCATAACCAGCTTCTTCTTACACTCAACCTTGGTCCCTAATGGTACCCTCTAAGCCCTTCACGTTCATTGTTGTCTATATTACCAAGTATCTAGAGCCTTCATACTTGGCTAGATTCACACACTGTATTATGTGTTGTTACAGCGTCATGACGGCCATGAGGCTTGTTCAGGAACTTTCCCTTTAGGGGTTAAAATATTTAATCCTCATACAAAATGGACATCTGATAAGAGTGCCAGCAATTATTTATTAATCAGGGTGTTTCTTGGGAGATTGTTTTGCAATAGGGATTAATTGTAGATGTTACAACAACCCCATAAGGCTCTTTATCCCAATCCTAAGTTTTCTGGTTTTGGGATGCAGCATGCTTAATCTTAAGTTTCACAGCTAGTTTCTCATGTCTAGTTTAAAGCTTACTGAATCTTAGTTTTTCCTTTTTGCCATAATTGATCTTTTTGCTATTTTATATGCCGTAACTGTGCTGTTTTAGCAGAGTTACAAAGGAAAAAATTATTAGAGACTAGATAATTTTTTTATTGAGAGATAATTGCTATATAGTTGCTGTGAATCTGGATATTGGGAACATGATTGTGATAATCACTCAAATGGATGGTTAAGGGGGTGGCTTGATCCTTATAGAGAGTCAAGTGCTGAATTGAGTCATCTATTGTGTGAAGATCACTATCTGGTCATGTTACCAGATTTAAAAATTTGAGTCAACTTCTGCATTTGGCTTTGGGTCACTGAAAATGTTAGGGTAGAAACCCAAATGGAAGGAATAGTACACCTCATAAGATCAGAAATGTGACAGAAATTGCGGAATAGTAAGAAGCTGTCTACATGTGGTGGGAAATCACCACCCAAATCCACATGAAGTTAATGATTAACCACCAACACAGCTTCAAATACTGTTTTGTGAAAATTTTAAATGAGATACTAGGGTTAAGTAAAATAATTAACCCTAACCAAAAAAGCCCGAGATAAATAGCCTGCAAGAGAATCAGAGTGCCTTCAGCATAAAATTCAGAGCATTAATATAGAACCAGAGTTTTAGTTTCAAACGTAAGAGGAACAACTCTGAGATTGTCAGGCATTGGATTGCATTGGGCAAAAGCAACAACAAAGTGCCAACGGTAGGGCCCTATCTTTCCATAATGATTCAGCTAAGAATTAGATTTTAGGGAATGTAGTGCAGCAGACTAACTACAGGATGCATTTTAAAATAAAGTTATATCAAGGGATATGGTGTTTTTATTGAGTAAATTTTTGAGAGGACTCAACTCTTAATAGTTGAAACAGTGAAAATTATTCAATATATATCAAAAATTGACTAAGCAATACCACCTGGATCCTGAGCTCATATTCCTTCTACATTGTCAAGTGAGTATCTGGTCCAGGTTGCAAAGAACCCCTGGGTAACCAATTTCTGACAACCATGCTGACAAATAAGTTCATATCTGGTGATCCTTAAGTTACATTGATTTATCAACGTCAACTTAAAGGGGGAATTGGATTCAACTGGCAAACTGGAGCAGCTGCAACCCATTTGCAATCAACTGTTTGATTCAATTCCGTTAAATCAGTCAGTTTTGTTAAAGGTTTTCTGGCTCTCCGAGCTTTCCTACTTGGCCAAATAATTCCCAGCATTATGAAATTTACTGTGACAAGAAACCAGCAAAGAACCACCACCAATCTCTTGAGAGAAAGATACAATTTAAATGCTGTCAATGAAAAAAATGGGTCAAATCTGGGGTTGCTCAAATAGACCTGAAGAATCTGGACTTGCCATATTTTTACCCAAATAATTATGACAAGAAAATCACATGTTATACATTATTTGGGAATGGCAGCGCTTGGCCCTCTGGTTGCTGAAATTTATCAAATTATGAGTTCATCAACTCAAATTCCAATACAGGCCCTCTAACTGCTAAAATATTCTTGCCAACTAATTAGATGCCACAGAATCCCTTCCCCTCTTATCCTGAACTCCCTTAAGACTTTCCCCATTTCTCTCTAGAGACTTGTTTCTAGATAGCTTATTTATCCTTGAAATAAAGAAAGTTTTCCCAAAAATGGTTGCTTATCTGGAGTTATTTGCCCCTGTCCTTGAGTGCCTAGCCTCTGTCCTTTTCAAGATTGCTGTTGACTCCATGATGGCCCCTTGGCCTGCGCTCTACATTCCGGTTCCTGCAGATCCTTCTTACAATTTCTTTCTGCAAATCATTTGTGCTACAAAATTTTTCCTTGCCATCTTCTGCTGTACAACCCTTGGTACAAAGATGCTCCAATTTTACTCCCAAACTTGGTCTTCTGCTACTTAAACAATTGAAAATTTGTTTATTTTATCCACACTGTCTCTCTTTGAATAATGCTGCTTATCATTTTACTTTAACAGGAAAGTCAGATTGCAAGTCCCTAACCTGTTTAGTTAGAACCTTGCTGGGGGGTTAACCCTGCTATTTCAACATATATAGTTGACCTTGAATATATTTATAGGTCAATGCCCTGATATAGAGAGATTCTGCAATTGACTCTAAACACTGCTCTAATTTACACCTGGATTAAGATTGATTAAAAATAGGACGTTAACACTAAAAATACACTTGATTTTCACTTGTTTTTAGTCCTAAATTACCCATAGTGATGGGAAGCTGATATTCTTTTATTTATGTTTGATATTCTTACCATGAGTATCCCTTTTGAATGGCAAACATTATGATTTTTATTGCTTCACATGAGCTATGAATTATGCTTTATTAGACCTAGGCTATGCTGATTAAATCTTTCATGTATTATGGTATTCAGCACAAAGATTTTTAAGAGATTATGATATCTATGCCCATATCTTTTCTGTAGCTGTATTTGAGATTTCAGTAAGATATACCAGATAGTTAAGTTACAAACCAGTAAATTCAAGAAAGAGTATGTTGATAAAATATGCATACTGTTTGGATTTTCAAGAAATCAAATCTATGGCTGCAGGTCTCAGCTATAGATTGAGAAAGTATCAGCAGTGCTCTGATTTGAGGGTGTTGTCCTACTGATTTAACTCAGAAAACCTGGGCAAGATTCTTTCTGGTAATCAGGTACAAGCTCATATCACCTGAGTACTGCTGGAGCAGCTTTGCAGAAGACCCAGAATATGTTGGATCTGTGATGCTTGAAAAGCTGCCTGCATCCTGCCAGGTTGGATCATAATAGCTGTATTTTGTTGTTGAATGATTTTTTGAGATAGCTAAACTATGTATCAAAAGCTCTTGATTTCAGCTTTTGAATGAGTGTTTTTAAAATAAAATTGGCCCACTCTCACCCAAGTTATGAAGACATGTCTGGCCCTATTCCTGAATTCATATGATGCTCTCTCAGAGCAACTATATAATTCTTCTCTCTCTTTCCTTCTTTCTTGCTTAGAACTCTAACCTTTAAATAAACCCATTCTTGGTTTAGATTTGGCTGCATCTTTGATCACTTGAAGTTTAATTTAGCTTTCTGCCAACTTTATATGTCAATTACTTAATGCCCCTTGAGTTGGCTAGACATATGGGTAGGCTGCTTCAACTGCCCCCCTCTATCTGAAACGTTTGTGGGACTTGTCTGACCTTGGCCTGCAAGCCGACTTAAGTTAGTTAGTCTGATTTTAGTAATGCAATGACCTCAACAAGACTGCTTCTTATACAGGATCCATGTACATATATTTTTTATTTCAAGGCACAGTGAAAGAATTGGTGAAAGATCCAGTTGCATCTTTTTTATCAGGTCTTGAAAAAATTATAACAAAATGACAGAATACCACCAAGCAGGTGAGCTTTTTAAAGATACTTGGGAATACTGTTCCAGGTCTCAGTATATAGAGCTTTCAGGTTTCCAGGACATATTTCTACTCTAAGATACTTTTAAATCTGGAGAAAATGTGCTGATAAGCTTAAGAGAGAGGGCACAATGCTATACTTCTGGGAGCTAAGCTGTGTAAATATAAGAACAGTGTGCCAGAAACTGTGATAAGCTGGACAATTGATGGCCTGTACAATGAGAATGATGCATTTTTGTCTGTATATGCAGCTCTGCCTGGTTTAGGTTAAATCCTTTGTTTCACTTTCTTTGAAGACACAATGGCTATGGCGTCATCTTGTTTATCTAAGATGAAAGGGTTTTTTTAGACCAATGGTTTTCTAAAGAAGAAGATGCACAGCTCTACTAATTGTACAATGTTAGGTATTGTAAATTGCTCTTTGGATTGTCCAGATTTCTGAATATGTCAAGCATACAAGCAAAAAAATCCCAGGCCCTGTTCTCAGTTCCTACGCCACTTGTAAAAATTCTGGGTCAGTGATTGTTGAGATGTGTTGACCTAAAGTTTGACTAGTATATAGCTTGCCTTCCTTTTGCAGATAAATACTAGCCTAGATTGTTTGTTAGTTTATTGGCTTGGCTATAGCTGCTACATTTATTAAAGCTTAGACTAACAAGCTGCTATCAACCATTAACCCCTCTATAGCTATAGCCTTAGAAGCAGTGAATAAGCACCATCCTAGGCCAGATTAAAGCATGATGTTTGTGATGGGTTTATGCAGCAGCCTCAGCACTGGGCAATCTTGGCAAGGCTAATCTGAAGTCACTAGGCTTGATCTGTGACAGAAATTACTGAGTAGTATGAAGAGGTCTCCAAGTAATGGAAAATCACCACCTAAATTCATAAGGAGTTAATAATTAACCACCACCAAAGCTTTAAATAATGTTTAGTGAAATTTTCAAAAGATATACTAGGGTTTAACAAGATAATTAAACCCCACCAAAGGAGTCCCAGATAGATAGCCTGCAACAAGATTAGAGAGTCCTCAGAATAAAACTCTGGACATTGGGAAGTAACCATATTCTCAGTTTTGGAATCTGAGTTAAAAACTCCAAGATTGGCATGCATCAGTGTATCATTAGGAGGCATAGACGACATAGAGCCCAACACAGGACTTCATCTTCCAGTTACAATTTGATTTAGAATCAAGTTGTAAGGAATATAGCAGAGCAGGTCCACTAATGGATGCATTTTAAATAATAGTTAACCAGGAGACAAATTAAGTTTATTGGGTATAATTTTTAGGGAGGACTCAACTCTTGAGAGTTGAACAGGGAAAGTTTTCCAATATGTACTAAAATTATTGACTAAGCAATACCACCTGGATTCATGGCTTCTATTCCATCTCATTTCAAGAGTACCTTGTCCAGCACGGGAAAACTCTGTGATTAATTTCTGTTGATCATTCTGATAAACAAGGTTGTACCAGATGACCCTTAGATTACATCTATTTATCAGTGTCAATCTTCTTTGGTCACTCATATTTTGCTGACAAACTGGAGCGGCAGTAACCCATTTCTGATCTCTGGTTTGATTCAAATCCGACAACTTGGTTGACTGTTTCCCCAATTTCTTGGCTTTCTGGTTAGGGCAGATAGTATCCAACATTATGGAAACTACCATGACAGGTAGGGTTTATAGAGCAGCTAAAGGCTGACATGCCAACCCTACTGTCCAAGGACTTTTATGGCTGGCTACCAAGGCTTAGCCAATCCTGTATTCCTAGAGTAGGTTTTATTCATCTGGAAACCCGCCTCAGGGCAGCCTTGACAGTCTCAAGCATTGATAAACAGTGGGCTTTGACAATGTGTTGCAACTGAACTGATTGTATTTCAGTATTTGAAATAAGATAATGTCTTTATTGGGGAAACATAAGATATTATACTATGGTAGTAGCAGCAAAGCCACAAAGAGGTGGCACAGTGGCATGGTCCAGATATGGTTTGGGATGGCAAACAAGTTGGTGAGGGATTTTGGTGGGAATCAGCCTCGCTTCTTATAAGGAAGTGTTACCCTGTATTTTGATATTTAAGGTAGGGTGCTGGTAGATATGATATGGGGTGGCTTGTTGAGCGCCCCCTGTGGATTGTAAGATAAATTGTCAGATTGGGTAATGGACTTGGTTGCAACATGTGAGAACTTATGGTAAGGTATTGTACAGTATATAGGGGGTTAGGTTTGAAAGGATGTATCTATTGAGATATCAAAGAAAGGGGATGCAGTGGGCTTAGGTAGCAAGTTAAAGTCATGGTAAGTTTTAGATAGGGTAGCAACAAGTATCTAGTTTAAGATACAGATTGAAAAGTGAGCAGTAAGTTGATTGAATCGAATAATAAATCGAAATTGTTTGTTATTACGCGAGATGTTACTCAAGTCGTGGCTTCTCAACAGATTCGACTTTGCTTTCAAAGCAACATCTGAATTAAAGTATGGGAACTGTGTAGTTCTTTACACGATGGAGTTTGTGAAAGATATTAATCAAACCAAATAGCCAACGGCAGATAACATATTTTGATACATTAAAGTAGAGTGGTTTTTCATTAGATTAAAGGGAAAGTTCTCTAAACCATATGCTGGATAGAGCTACAACATTAATTGGCGGAGCATTAAATCCACAAAAGGGCCGAGGGGTAGGCTTCAATCACATTCTTCAACTTTGGAAGCCATGGAGCTGTGATACGGGCTTAAAATGTAAGCTATAGTAGCTGGGATACACAGAAGTTAAACATGCTAGTTCATTGATGTGGAATTATTCTTTTCTACCACCAACATCACGCGTACCAAGTCCTACAACTTGACTGCACTTTGTGTTTAAATTAAATATGTCCATTACAGGTGGGCAGTCTCACTATTTGTCCTGACAAAAAAGAGATTGTATGCTGCTTTGGTCTAAAGGGTTATAAAGAATATCAAATACACGCTTACCACTGCCTCCTTTTCAGATATTGTAGTTACCCGGCTATCATCGAAGTAGTGCCACTTGCCTCCGAAGCCATTCCGTACAGAAGCGGTATCTAGAATGTCAGAAGAGAAAGTAGAGGGCACTTACAATGTCCTCCATTAAGGCTACCAAAGTGATTCTATCACATATTAGCTTTTATACGGAAGCAGGGCTTACCGAAACAGCATATAGGTCATAGGAGTTGCCTATAGGTGTTCCTTTGGGACTGAGGATGTTGGACTTTGGAGCAGTCCGGGGAATATACTTGTCGAGGTTTAAGCCACTAGATGGTTAGATATGTACAACATGTAAAGTACCGAATGGGAATATTCACTTGGGTATCTAGCTTGTTGCGAAAGGGGCCTTCATACGAGAAGCGCTTCAAATGGATTAGGAGGACGTCAGGGAGCCGGGAGATGGTGAGCCGCTTGGTCGAAGGCCGCGCACACTTGCAGCGAGGACAAAACCATGCATTATCTCCGTCAAGGGTTTCTTCTTGGACAAAAAGATCCAGGCATTCCAGAAGATGTACAGGGGAGGCTTTGGACTTTAAACTAGGGATGGGCAGAGACAAGTACATGAAGGTGTTGAAAGTCACAGATGTCTTTGAAATGAGCGAAGTAAAGAAGATAGCTTACTTTGGAGCAGACACTGCACTGGAGGCGAGACTTTAGTTGTCCCTGAAAGAGACTAACGATGATGGAGTTGTTGCGTTGAAGATACTTGTCCCATGCATAGTCTGAAGCTTCTTGATCAGAGAGCGTTTCAAGATAGTCATCGTCATCGTCTTCGATATAAGCCTTTTTCTTGACCAGGTTCAGGTCTTCATGAAGTCCATCAAGTAGAAACGCCAGGAACTCCTGTGAATCTTGCTGCTCATTCCCTTTGAATTGAGACGAAGCCTTTCCGACTGCCGCCTAAAAGTTGGTGACTGCATGGCAAAATGTATACCTTGAATTTAGTTGGGGAAATGTATGAGGATCCTTCTGTCCAAAGGACTCTGACCAGTTCTTCAAAGGCGTCGACAAGCGTGCCGCCCGATCCCAGCGGATTGTCACGGTTGATGTGCATTTTAAAACTACCATCTATACGTTAGATGCGAACTAAAATACCTCACCTAAGAAATACCGAGACAAAGGAATAGTTCCGTTAATGCATTGGATTATGGAGTTCATGTAACATGTGTTTCCCAGATTCCGCAGCCCAGTTGTACCGATGTTCATGGCGTACGAGAGAGAAGACACCAACGGAGGCGTGCAAGGCCGTGCTGACTTGAGACTCTTGGGCTTGGGGGGAAGAGGTGGGGGCAAGAGGTTTGTAGGAGGCTTGGCAGGCGGAATATAAATAGAATCAAGGGATGCGGCTGCCTTTCTCTCAACAGAACTCTTCGTATCTTCTTTTGTAAGCGTGAAGCCATAAAGGGGGTTGTCAAACACTGTCTTCTGCCTGGCAAGTGCAATTGGGCTTTCCAGAGGAGAGTTTGTCGAGTGAAAGGAGTCAATGCTTCCGGCCATGGACCCCCGACTCATGGGAGAGAGGTTGTGGTTTTGCATCTCAGGTATGGGAGTGGAGAATAAAGGGGATGGTGTCTGCAGTGAAGCTTTAACGCTGGTAGAAGGTTCTTGATTTTGGCGGAACTGAAGTCATTTAATCAAAGTTAGAAGAGGTCTTACGAAATGCTCCAGGTTCTTGATGATGGGCTTCGAGCGAGCTGGGCTGATGGCATTCCTCTTCATGGCATAGTTTTCGGTTTTTTTTGTGAAAGGTGGCGAGGTTAAAACCCCTGCCGACCCAGCGAATTGCTTCCAAGCTTTATATCCACCTTCAAGAAGAAAAGGTCTCTGCTTCAAATGTTTTGTAGGCTCGTATTCCGTGATGGCCAAGACTAGATTGTGTAAAGGGTTCTGAGTGGAACTGGTGCCTGCATTGATAATAGGAGGAACTGTTCTGGTTGATTCCTCATCAAGCACTACCACCAAGTCAAACTTTTCACGCATGAAGAACAGGTTGGCGGGATCAGAGACATGCAGTTGAAGATCAATTTCGATCTTCTTTGAGCTGACACTAAAATACAATTAACTTTGATAACAAAGCTAGTTACTCTCTAGGAAGAAGCAAGGGGTCGATATTGACGAGAAAATTCACATTCATCCTCTCTTGCTTGAACTTATGGGGTTGTCGGACATCGAGGAACAAGACTGTCTGGCTGTTGTCTAGTCTGGAGTTGTTGAGTAGCTTTATCAGCCTTTCTGGAGATATTATGTTCTCTTTGGATGAACTGCTTTTAGCCAAATATAAACCTTTCTCGTTGATTGGAGCATCTCTAATTATTTTTGTATGTGGTTTAAACACGATATTAGAAGGTTTAGGTTGTGAACCCATAATTTTCATGTGTGGGTTAGAGTTAGAAATAGCATTGGCTGGGGTAGATTGGCCAGTTCGATTCTGAGATGTATCTGTTGGGGAGTTTCGATGATATATTTTTTGCCTGAGTTGGAATTCATGCTCATATTGCTTTGTTATCGCTTCTTTGAGCTTTTCGGCAGTTTTATAAAGGGCGTCGGTCTTCTAAACCAGGTTTAAAAATGTACTCCCCGAACCATACCTTTAAGAAGCTTTGCAAACTTTCGCTTTTCGATTCTTTGAAGGCCTTATAATCAGGAGCTTGCCTAACTCTGTTGACAAAAATACTAAAAATAAGTCGAAGAAAACCACAACCTCTTACTCAATAGCCCTTACATATAATATATATGCCTCCTCTTTATTGTTTTGCAATAGCGCATAATCTGCCTACAACATTAAAGAAGGATACAACCCAACCTTACCTTCTCACACCTTCGAATACATTTACCAAGCCACTCTTTGGCACTTAACCCCGAGCAAGATGGCTCAATAGATTTTTCTCTTATGGCAAGCCATCTTGGGCAAGTTTCTCGGTTATATTGTATATCGCTGTTGCTGGGAGGCATTGTGGAAGTGGCTTTTTTCAGCAAAAGCCGTTTCGATTAAATAGTGTTCCAAGCTTTAGTATTATATGGTGGCCTTGGTACTTTCCGCGTTAAATCGATACGCCATTCACTTGACTGCTTGTACGTCAGCCCGATCTAGGTTCCATGCCAAGCCCAATATTCCTTTCGGCTGGATATTTATCTATCCCCCTATCTGATTGGTTGATCTACCCTCTGCATCTCTCAACTTTTGCCAGCGCTGAGCTGCGTGATCCCTCTCAATCGAATCCCACTCCGTATAGCTATTTATTGATATACGGCCCATACGGATAAATCAGCTAAGCCCATAAAACCCTGCCAAGGTGGATCGAAAAGTACAAATAGGTTGATCAAGAGATAAGAAAAATATTATAGTTTTCAAGCTTGGATTATATGCGCTGCCAACTTACCGAGTAAAATTAGATCCACGGTCTATATCTTAACAAGGGATGGAGCGCTTAGGATTGTTTCAATTTCAAATAAATGTTGGAGAAATCATCCATAGCTCTACAGTATGATGATTAAGTGAAACTAGATCATATACCTGCTGCAACTAAACCAATAATAGTTCACTATTTTTGATTGGGGAAGGCAACAGTCCAAATAGAAAGGGCAAGAATAGGAATAAGATGTGTTTATTTTAGGAACAATTGCCAGGGATCTATCCTGTGGGGGTTTCCTGAGAACTTGTGGGTGGGCAGCCCACAGGCCCTGAAGGCAGAGCCCACCACAGGATGGGAGCTAACTTTACAATATAGGATAATGATTTACCGAGGATGGCCCAGGGTCCACTGGTGGGCACCATGTAATCAATAAGGCCAGTAAGGGTGATGTACATCACCCCAAATACTTGAGTTGAGGTGGATTCATTAGCTGTAACTGATTCCTGCGGGCAGTTGGGCCACAGGGTAAGGGGTGGGTCATTAGTACTAGGTAGGCAGGCAGGTAGTTGTATGTCTCAGAACAGCAGAAAGGCACGGTAATCCAGGCTCCTTGTCTGCCAATGACTTCAGTCTCTTTAGCCCTGGCCTTGGGGTTGTAGAGTAGGATTTTGTGACAGAAATCACGGGATAGTAAGAAGCTGTCTCCAGGTGGTGGGAAATTACCACCCAAATCCACATAGAGTTAATGATTAACCACCAACGCAGCTTCAAATAAGGTTTTGTAAAATTTCCAAATGAGATACTAGGATTAAGTAAAATAATTAATCCTAACCAAAGTAGCCTAAGATAAATAGCCTGTAAAAGTATCAGAGTATCTTCAGAATAAAATTCAGGCCATTGAGATGCAACACAATTTTCAGGTTCAAAAACAGGGGGAACCACTCCAAGATTGGCAGGCATTGAATTAATATTGGGAGGTGCCAGCAACAAAGTTCCAACTGCAGGGCCCCATCTTCCAGTAATGATCCGGCTCAGAATCAGATTGTAGGGTATGTAGCGCAACAATCCAACTACAGGATGCATTTTCAAAAGTAAATTAGAAATTGGAATAAATGATTTTTATTGAGTAAATTTAGGAGGACTCAACTCTTAATAGTCAAAACAGTGAAAATTATTCAATATATATCAAAATTTGACTAAGCAATACTGCCTGGATCCTTGGCTCCTATTCCTTTCACATTTTCAAGTGAGTATCTGGTCCAGTTTGCAAAGAACCCTTGAGTGACCAATTTCTGACAACCATGCTGATTAATAAGCTCATATCTGGTGGCCCTTAAGTTATGTTAATTTGTCAACGTCAATTTGCAAGGGGGAATTAGTTTCAGCTGGCAGACTCAAACAGCCGTAACCTATTTTTGATCAGCTGTCTGATTTAAATCCATTAATTTGGTCAATTTTGTGAAAGGTTTGCTGGCTTTTCAAGCCTTTTTACTTGGCTGGATAATTCCAAGCATGATGGAACCTACCGTGACATTACCCTCTGCTTTAGCCCTGGGCACAATACCATCATCTGGGAGATGGGATAAGGAAAAGTCTTGTGGGCAGGCGGGAGTTTCATTGTGGCTAAGGTAATCTCAGGGTGGCCAACAGCAGTGAGATTGTGCTCATAGAACTCTTGAATCAGGTCTGGGAAATTGGAACAATCATAGTGGGGAACCCATGAGTTTTCAGAATCAGGATAACCCTTCCATGACACCAAATATTCCAAATGGCGTAAATTCTTAAGGGGGGCCAGAATACAATTTAGCTCATACTAAGGTTCTCCTTCCACAAGAATGGGTTGGGAAAAAAGAGTCTCTGTACCCCTAAAGGGAGTAAGAAGGCATTCATGTAAGGTGTGGAAAATCTTGAAAGCCGGGGGTAAATCTAGCCAATATGCAGATGTATCAATTTGAGGTTCAACCTTGAAGGCACCAACTTGCTTGGGCCCTAATTTGCAACAGGGGACCTTCAGTTTCATATTGCAAGCATCAACCATGACTAGATCACCTGGCCTGTAGGTTGGACCTTCCTGGCGCTTGCAATCTGCGTATTCCTTGTAAGTTGTCACAGCAGCAGCGAGAGTAACCTGGAGCTCCTGATAGACCCGCTTCAATGCAGCGGCTTGATCAGTTGCAGCTTCCACATTGCTAACTAAGCGGGGACTCATGTTGGATGAAGGGTTGTAACCTACATTGGCATAGAATGGCAAAACCTGGGTTGATGTGTGCAGAACATTATTATATTTGAACTCTGCCATGGGTAGGTTATCACATCAGTCATCTTGTCTTGCATTTGTGTAGCAGCGTAGGTACACCTCCAAACTTTAGTTTACCCTCTCCGTTTGTCCATCAGATTGGGGGTGGAAAGCTGTGGAACGGCACAATTTGATACCTAGAATTCCAGTAAAAGCTTTCCAGAACTGAGCAATGAATTGGGGCCTGTGGTCACTCACAATCTCCATTGGGATGCCATGCAAGAAAAAAAATTCTATTCAGAAATAACTAAGCTGTTTCCACTGAAGTGATTGTGGCTGAGTGTCAGGAAGCCAGGCATAGGTAGAGGCATTGGTTGACTCGGGACAGAATACAGCCAGGTCAGAGGGTAATGCCCACCATAGAATGGGTGATAACTTGATAATATAGGATACAGATTGCCCAAGCAAAGACCAGGGCCCTGAGTTGAGCACCATAGTGTCTACCATTCCTGTTAGAGTAATGTAGAGTACTCCAAACAGTTGGGTGAACATATTATTGGCAGCGGCAGGGATCTTCATTGGGCGGTTGGGTTGCGGGGTTAAGGGTGGAGTCATGGGAACAAAGTAGGTAGGTAGATAATTGTACTTGTCTTTGAACAATAAGGGCGGAACCTCAATCCTCTTTCCTTCACGTCCTATGTATTTGGTTTCTCTAGTCTTTGCCAAGAGATTGGCAATGAGGATGGTCTCCAAGTTGTACTCCGCGTAGGCGGGGTTAGGCGGGTATTCAGTAAAATGCACAGGTCCAAAGGGGGCTCCTGGGGGACAGTATAGTGCCTGGGAAGGGTTGTCAGGTTGGTCTCCAGAGGGGGCTGGTGCCTGATGGTCTACTTGGCTGGAGTTAAGATAGAAGATCATTAAGAATAGATAAGGTAAGATTTGTTCAAACCAAAGGTTCACAAAACTTTATTATCAAAAATGACAATATGGTCATCCCCATACCTCCAGGGCTTTTATACCATGGGGTTTTGCTCCTTCAATTTTTTCAGGGTTCAGGTTTACAGACAAGGCACTGGCAAGGCATGGATCTTGGCTTAGAGTCTTGAGGCGGCAGATCCAGGTTGTGCCTGCTCTGGTGAACAGAAGTGGTGATGCTTATTTCTGCCGCTACTGTTCACCACATCACCTGAGTAGTTCAATTGTACTACCCATTCTGGATGGGAGACTGACAGCTGCTGGTAGTAATTGGCAGAGTTAGCAGTAGGTTTTGTTTTAAACTCTTTAAGACAAGCTACAACCTCTGCATAGGGCTGGATCTTTGGTGGCGCCAGGTTGGCAGCAATCTGGTGATCATTTGGGGAATTGTCCTCAGGAGACTGGCAGGTCTTGGAGTAACTTATCAACTTGGTTTTGCAATTTAACAAGTTGGCAGGTTTCTGTCCACTTTGTGTGACTTGAGTAGTCTTTGGAGGTTTGGGGGTTCAATTCCAGGGTCTCCAATGTTGATTTCAAACCTCCAGTATTGACACTTGGCAGGTTGGCAGGTTTCTGTTCCTCTTGGTTGGGGGCATCTATCTTGGGTGGTCCAGGGTTTGACCCAACTGGCAGTTGGGCAGTTTCATGTCCACTTTGGTCAACATAAGGATTTCCCTGAGACCCAGGTTTTGATTCCCAGGTTTTCAATACAAGTATTGAAATGCCATTCATGACATTGAGCAGGGAGCAAAGTGTGCCATTTTTGTGAAGCAATCAACCACCACTATGATTGCATTAAACCTGTTGGAATTTGGAAGTTCTCTAATAAAGTCCACCAACACCAACGTCCATGGTCCTGCAGCTGGCTGCAATGGAACCAACAAGCCAGTTGTCTTGTTCCTGCTGGCCTTAGACCAAAAACATACCAGACAGTCTCAAACTTAAGCCAACACCTGCACCGTCAAACCTTTCTAAGAAAACTGTCAGAAAATTAACTCCACTGCTTTTTTCTTTCCTGGGTGGACTGCTGTGGGGAAGGTGTGATTGGCCCCCATGATTTCATCCCAAATAATTCCCTCTGGGACCCACAAGCAACCTTGATGATATAGAATTGACCCTATCTTGTGATAACCCTGTGGCTGGCCAACTAGATGTGCACATGCTAGTTCCAGTAACCTATCATAACCTTTAGACAGAGGCTGCAAAAGCTTGACTTTGGAATATAGGTCTAAGTCTACGCCCTCAGTCAAGGACATGATAGCAAGCGTAGCCATCAGAGTTAGAACAAAAGGAACTACAGTCTTGTCTGGAATCATTGTGTGCGTGTTAAACTCAACGTCCATACCAGCATTTGGGAGATGAGAAAGATTTCTACTTAGTGCATCCACCAGGTGAGTATCTGTACCCTTAATGAACTTGTAGCAAAACTTGTATCTTGTCAAGTCACCATGCCATCTGGATTGGCAACCTGACAAAACCCTGGGTTGTTGATAATACAGAAGAGCTTTATGGTTGGTTCTTACTACAAATAAATGGCGTGATGACATGAGATGATAATGCCTATGCCTTAAAAATTCCACAACTGTCAACAGTTCCTTGTCATAAATCATGTAATTGCATTCTCAAGCCTCCATCTTCTGGGGGAAATACCCTACAGGTCTCTCTATCCCATCATCAGCAGTCTGTAACAACACACCGGTCATAGCATATTTCAAAGCATCTGTGAAAACCACAAAAGGCAGCTCAGGACCCACATGTCTCAACACTGGGGAGGACAACAAAAGATCCTTAACTGCTGCAAACGCATCTGCGCACTCAGGCATCCAGACCAGAGTTGTCTTCCCGCTAGCTGAATATAAAGGGGCAGCCACTTCAGACAAGTGAGGGGTGAATTTCTTCAAGAGCATACAGGTACCCAAAAAACTACAAAGTTGGGATACTGTCACAGGCGTAGCATACTCTCAAACCACAGCTTCCTTGTCAGGGGCAATGGTGTGGCCATCCTCAAAGATAATATTACCCAGAAAGGTAACCTTACACTTAAAGAATTCACACTTACTCCTTTTAATGATCAAGTTTGCCTGTAAAATGCGCTCTACAACTGCCAACAGGTGGGCCTTATGTGACTCCTCATCTGGAGAGAATACCAAGATGTTATCCATATACACAATGGCATATATTCCTAGGAGATCCCCCAAGACTGAATCAATTAACCACTGAAAGCAATCCGGAGCATTCTTCACTCCAAAAGGCATTACACAGAACTGTAAGATGCCCTTCTTGGTTCTGAATGCTATTAACCATTCCATTCCTTCCACAATCCTGATTTGATTGAAGGCATTCAACAGATCAAGTTTCAAGAATATCTTTGCCTTCTCAACACACCAATAAATCTGAGCTTTGAGAGGTAAGAGATAGGGATCAGGAATTGTAATGTTATTAAAATTCCCATAGTCAACACAAGGACAAAGAGACCCATCAGACTTTTGAACAAACAAAAATGGGGAGCAGATCAACAAAGCCTTCTTGAAAATATATCCCTTTGCCAACATGTCTCAATTCCACTCCTCAAAACATGCGTCTTCCTTCAAGGTCAAAGGGTAAATAGGAGACGCAATACAAATCAGATCAACAGTAACTTTAAAGTCAAAGTCAAACTAAGTGTGCTTGGGAAGGACCTTGCCCCTAGTAGTGTCAAACACCACAGACCAGGGGTGCAGGCATGCTGGTAAATCTGAACTTGCGGGGGCGGGAACAGGAACCAATTGAATGGTCTGAGAAGACTGCTCTAATTCAGACATACCTAACAACGGAATACAGATAGATATGCCCAAAGAGTGTTCCACTTGCAGCTCATTTTCTTTCAGCAAGGTTGATACATTATGGTCTTGCCACCAGCCCACCCCCAAAATAATAGGATACATAAGGGTAGAGCAAATGGAGAACCTTGTAGTGAAAGACTGACCCACAACTACAAACTTCACCAGCTTCTTAAGCTGGAAAGAGGGAAACATTTGACAGTTTCCACCCCTAACAAGCATTCCAGGGTGATACTTGAGTTGATGCAAGTCTGCAGTCTCAACACTCATAAAGTTCTTGGAAGCACCTGTATCCAACAGAATGGCTGGCCAATAGATAGTATGACTGTTATCAATGCTACCATAAAACAAGAAGTAACCAGAAGTAGATTTATTTGTAGCAAATGTTGCAATCTTGGAAGGATCCTGCTTCTCTTTGGTAGTACATACAGCAGCTAAAGAGGCAGGGTGCTCCTGAAAATATTGCTCAATCATTTCTTGGACAGCATCAGGAAGGGCAGAGATGATTACAATTGATTGGAACAAGGGGCAACACTTTGGATTCAACTGCCAAAGGCTTTGCAGATACAAAGTGCTGAAGCATAGCCAATGAACTCTCAGGGGCAGATACTACTGGCGCTTCTATCACCTCAACAGGTTTGTTCAAAATTGCCAATTGCAACTGAGAAGAACCATGGGGAGAAAAATCCTAACTCTGGCTGGAGGACACCACCACAGAACAAGTCCCAGAAAACCAGGAGCGCACAGCAGGTTTGGCTTCAACTTCCATTGAACCTTGTTTGGAAACTGACGGATTTGTGACCAGAGAAAGAATTTGGCTTACCAGGGCCTCAGTTGTGGTTAACAGAGAATCCCAAACTGCCAGATCCTGGGCAGTCTGGTCAACTGCTAACCACAATGCTGAGAGTTTATTCACCTCAAGAACATCAATTGTACGGCAGTAAGCAAGAAACTGAGGAAGGAATATCAAAAGAGGAGTATTACCCTGTTGAAAGGCGTAAAAATTATGATATTCTTTGAGCTCCTCAATAGATACACACAAATTTATTTAAAAAAGGGTACAGAGATGAACTTTCAGTCAAAACACGTGGATTGCGCTCCACCGCGGACAACAACCATTCACAAGCATCCTCAGAAACTTTTGTCATCATATGGTAAACTTAGGATTTATGACTAAGGATTGAACCAGAATAGAATGATAAAGCTGACAAAACTTCACACAAAATTTCATCAGTAGGTGGAGCAGGAAAATAATCTGGACGCCAAAATGACATAGTGCAGCAGAAATAGGAAATAGAAGATCCAGTCTCAACAACTGCAACCAGAGATGGAAACCACAAATTAAAGAAGAGCCCAAACTGAAAACTCAGAAAAGAACTGACACAAATAAACATGGTAAACACAGATATCTCAACAGAGCAGGAGAAAAGAGACACAAACTTATGACAGACTGCTTCCAAAAACTCAGATGTAGAAGAGTTGAGTAATGTGACAGAAATTGCAGAATAGTAAGAAGATGTCTCCAGGTGGTGGGGAATTACCACCCAAATCCACATAGAGCTAATGATTAACCACCAACACAGCTTCAGATACTGTTTTATGAAATTTCCAAATGAGATACTAGGATTAAGTAAAATAATTAATCCTAACCAAAGTAGCCCAAGATAAATAGCGTGTGAAAGCATCAGAGTATCTTCAGAATAAAATTAAGGACATTGAGATAGCACATGAGTTTCAGCTTTGAAGGGAGTAGGAACACCTCCAAGATTGACAGGCATTGAATTAACATTTGGCAGAGGCAACAACAAAGTACCAACGGCAGGCCCCATCTTCCTGTAATAATCTGGATAAGGATTAAATTTTAGGGGATGTAGCGTAACAATCCAAATAAAGGATGCATTTAAAATAAAGATTAGACCAAGGGATAAGTGATTTTATCAAGTAAATTTTTGAGAGGACTCAACTCTTAGAGTTGAAACAGTAAAAACTATTCAATATAAATCAAAAATTGACTAAGCAATACCACCTGGATCCTGAGCTCCTATTCCGTCTACATCATCAAGTGAGTATCTGGTCCAGGTTGCAAAGAACCCTTGAGTGACCAATTTCTGACAACCATGCTGATTAATAGGCTCATACTGGGTAACCCTCAAATCACGTCAATTTATTAACATCAATTTGCAAGAGAGAATTGGTTTCAGATGGCAGACTGAAGCAGCTGTAACCCATTTTTGATTGACTGTTTGATTTAAATCTGTTAATTTGGTCAATTTTGTGAAAGGTTTGCTGGCTTTTCAAGCCTTTCTACTTGGCCGAATAATTCCCGGCATAATAGAACCTACTGTGACAGATTTCCTCTAAGGTGAATTCTGAATATGTTAGGTCAGGTGGTTATTCAGTAAAATATACGGGGCCAAAGGGTGCTCCTGGTGGACAATATAGCTTGGGCAGACAGTCTGCAGTTTCTTGGGATTGATGGATGTAAGGGACAGGTGCCACAGAGGTTAGACTGCAAATGAAAGAGAACTAAAATCAAATACCAAATGACCTGGTTGAACCAAAGGTTCATATCACTTTATTGCAAGAATGGCTCTGGGCAACTTCCTGACAGCCCAGGGTATAAGTATGCCCATCTGCCATGGGAAAACTTTTTCAATCCCCCTTGGGCCAGGTGGTACCATCTACCAGGGGTTGGGAGCCCTTGGTGGCATGTTTCCTTCCCTGCATTCTAAGGGAAGTTTCTTAATTTACTCAACAGCAGTGACCCCAGTTATCTTGGGGTTGTTGATTAGGCATGTGCTCTCATTGCAGGACTAACAGGATCCTTTTGCAGGCAAGGCATCAGCTCAGGTAGCTCCAAATTGGTAGGTCTCAGGAATTTTATCAAAATTGAATTTGATTCTGGTTTGAGCCCAAAAAACGCGGGTGGCTGGGCCTGCAGGCCGCCAGCCTGCAGGGTTTCAGGGTTCAAATCCTGTAATTGTGATTCTACCACATACAATGTTAACAGGAGTTTGTCACTTATGACAAAAATACAGTTGATATACTATATTTGGGAGCCATAATTGCCAGGGGGTGGCATAGTGGCATGTTTCATGTAATGTTCTGGCTGGGAATAACTTGAGTAGGGATCAGCACATCAAATTGGCAACACTCCTAATTAGGAGATAGTGCCCAAAATCTGACATTGTCACTAAGATTGGTTCATACTGTTTGTCATGTCATGGGGCAACTTGGTGAGCATTCCTCTGTGTATTGTGAGATACATTAGCAGGTGTGGAAGTAATCTTGGTCACAACACCCCCTTGCCCCCTGTTTGTTGTCAGACACCAGAATTGAAACCTGTGAAAGGTCTGAGAAGGTGTTCATAAAGCAATTTTTTGTGGGTACAGCACGGCAGGGGCACAAGCAATCATGGTGGAGTTGTTTGGTGCTTCCTTGGGCATCTTTAAGTTGATAGGTATAGGTGTCATAGACAGCAGCTATCTTTAAGGGGCCAAGGTGGTTGGGTTTGAGTTTGGCAGAGTAGGGATTGAGGGCAAAGACGGGGTCACCTACAGTGTATTTTGCTTGGAGGTGTTTAGTTGCCTCCTTTGTGATACCAGAAAACAAGAAATGATGTTCTATTCTAGGATTATGCCACCTGCATAATGAATACTATGTATTCATGCACATTATGGTATATACATATATAAGTCCCTCATCATTCACAATAAACAAGACCCACTTTTACCTATACCTTTTGACATACATTGTGCTTTGCACTTGGCTGGAAAGTTCTACTGTTTAGATAGTGTCCTTTAACCAGGTCCTTCCTCTGAAAGCCCCTGATATTTCTTTTGCAGAGACCAAAGGTGACATGAAGGTCCCCCTGCTATACTAGCTCCCCTACCAGGCTAGTGTCCCAGGCCCAACCACATGTACTATCCCTTCCTTCTCCTCTTGTGGACTTAGGAAACCTTGGTGTATACCTGTCACCTCCCATTCTTCTAATGTAAAGAGCAAGGTCCAGACAGCCCTGTCTGTTCCCTCTTAACTTATGTTATATAATACCATTATTGATATGAGTTATCTGTACTGTGGTATATACTATAAATGCTCTACCAATATCTTCACAGATATAGATTACTGTATTGCTAAGATAGTGTTGCACTACAGTAAGTACTATAACCTATCTGTGTTTCTTGCCAGAACACACCCTCCTGCCTCTATCCTCCACCCTTCTATCAGGTATACAAGATAGACCCCCTGTCTGCCTCCTCCCATAAGTGCTATTTATTAGCACACCCCTCTCACAACCTGCTAAGTCCTTTGGGTAAGGACTCCCCTGAGTTGACCTCAGAGGCCCTGTAGAAAAGTATCACACATTGGTGCTCACTAAAAGGGACCAGGCTGCTGACTCCCTGTCAATGCCAATATATCCTCTGTTAGCAGGTCAAACCTACTCCCCTTCAGCACCATCCCTGGTAATACAGCACACTTGTTCTGGCTACCCAGCGCCCAACCACAGTCAGTCATCTCAGTGATACTGAAAGCCCCCAGTACCTAAGGTCTTTTCTGGTAGAGAGTCTCATCCTGAATACCCTCCTCAGGATAAGTGTGCTCTGTACCCTCCCTTCCCTTAGGTCCCCTGAGGTATTGCATCTCCTCAGGTGTAGTCTACCTTAGATGAACATCTGTTCAAGTCCTGATGCTGATATCTGATCAGAATATTGTCTCCCTGTCTTATCAATACGCCATGGAGCCGTGAGATATGGCATTCCCTTGATCTAGCTCTTGGTTTCACACACCCCAGTGGAAGAGAAATGACTCAGTTCCCCTAATCCACTGTGTTGCAACATCTTTGATTACTCCCTCCTGGGGAATTAACTCCCCAAGTATATCACCAAATGAGTCATCAAATGGCTTACCAATCAAGCACTAGGTTGATGGCACTATTATTGATTGGTCATCTATTGTAGGGATCACACAATCCAGATCCTAAATAGAACACAACTTGAAAAAGCCTTGTGACTCAAGAGGAACATTACTCAGATATTCCCATGATCTCCATGACGCACATGGACAGTAGGTGGCTTCCCATGATACTATATAATACTCTATGTTCATATCCAATAAAGTATCATTCTCTTCTTAAATTTCCTTTTTATCTTGTTTATTATACTTCCAGGAAGTATATAATTGACAGTGGTATCACAGGTAAGTTATCCATACCTACCCAACTCAAAGTAAAAATTCCTTCTAAGAAAAAGACCCAAGCAATGGTACTCCATAACGGCTGGAGAGACTACAAAGAAGTACAAGACGTCCCTACAGGCCTTGTCATTTACAACAACGTCCTTGTACCCATCAAACAATACAACACTCTCAAAGCCTGCAGACTGTTACCCCCAACTACAACAGTGCCCCAACAGCCCAAAATACCTAACATTGTATTCCAACGCCTACACTCAGCAGAAATTGGGACCTTTGCAGGGTTACGCTGGGAAAACGCCAACCTCTGAATCAACAGCACACAAAGCAAGTTCATCCAAGTAGGCTACCCCCGCAGACTCTGGGCCAGCAAAGTCTCCCTCCACGTTAGAGGAGCCACCTCTTGTTTTGTAAGTGAAACGCTTGATCAACATCCTGACCAGAATGAAAACTGGGATATGTTCAAAGCCACCTTCCTCAAAAAGATTGACATTAAGGATTCTGATGTGATGATCATGACAGAACTGTGAACCTTCAAAATGATGGGAACAATCAAGGACTACATTGCAGCATACAAAGGTTTACATGATCAAGCTCCCAGCACCATCAACTCTGACAAGCCAGGGCCTTGGTTGGACTTCAACAACGGCCTCCCCACACATATCTGGCGTCAGTTTGACATGACCTGCTGCAAGAACCTTGAAGATGTATTCTTGGAAAGAAACTGTGCAGCTCAGAAGTCTGACAATCTTCACGCATCAAACAAACAAAAAGAGAGCCCTAAAGCCAAGAAGGACCCTTGACCAAACAAGCAAAATAACTGAGCCAACAATACTCAACCTCAAAACAGGAATTGTACTGCCCAAGCCAACCAGGCAAGCACCAAAGATACCAATGAGGAGGGAAAAGCTAAGGGGAGTGCTTAGGCAAGCTGCCCTTCCCCAACTCACAAGACTTGTACAGGGACCAGGACGTGGACTCAATCACCATGATCCAAGTACCCTCCAGCAATCCTCTACTGTTTGCCGCCTAAACTGGAAATAAACTCCTCACTTATTCTTTCTGCTTTTGCAGATACCAGGGCACAGCATTATTTGACACTGGAGCAGATCAATCCCTTGTTGACAAAAATATTTCCACCCTCATGAAACTACCAACAGTCTGAAGCAGTGTCAAGAGAGTTGTCATGGCAGACAACAGGAGTACACCAGTCAACAAAGAAGCAAAACCTTTTTGCGCCCAAATTGGAGACATGCAAACTATGCTTAGTGGCCCCTTCATACCAATCCCCAAGTACAATGTTATACTTGGCCTGGATTGGACGAGAAAGACCAAACCTCATATTGACTGGGACAGAGCTACCCTCACTATACAATGTGGCAAAGTACACCACCACATATACCCAACTCACCTTGACACACTTATGAGAGACCATGTATTGGTGAAAATCATGGAAACAAAGAGGAAACTGACCCCAGCAAGATCAATTAGAACACCTGAACATATGAAATTATCCACTTTAAGAATACAGAATCCAGATGTGAACAGAACTATATACAAGATCATCTTATCAAAGAATTCCCTTCCATTTTCCAGGAAATACTACCAGGGTTACCACCTGACTGTGGCATACAACATAAGATTGGCCTTAAGGGAAGTATACCAAAGTCACAACCTATCTATTTTCTCACACCCCAAGAAGACAATGTTTGAAAGCCTATCTAGACAAAGCCCTTGAAAAAGGGGCAACAGCGCCCATGTTAATACTAAAAATGTCAACAGTGGCCATGTCAACACTTTTAATGTTGACACTATAGTAAAGTGACAACCCTGTTTTACTAAATGTCGTTTCCTGGATGTCAACACTTTTTTAATTAACAAAACACTTTACCCTGAACATATCTAACATAAAAAATTATTTTAAAATAAATTATTATACCAAAATGATCCCAGAGAGTTCAAAACTGCAATAAAAAATTACCATAAGTAAAAAAAATAAGGAGATATAAGCAAGTATTTTTCAGTTTACTATGTAAATTACACTCTTTATTGTAAAATTATTTTTTATTCCCATAAAAATTAAAATTCCAATGAACCAAAAATAAAGGTATTTAATATATTATAATAACTACAAAATATAAGAAAATTCTAATTTTAATTTATTATACTTTATATAAGCATAACTGAAAATATCTCATAGCTTAAAGATAAATTAACAAAATATAAGATATTTCTTATAAAACCACATTGAAACTGTATCTTAAACTTACCATTTATACTTAAAAAGATTGGTACTATCCAAAAAAATTAAAAAATTAAAAGTTTAAAAGTAAAAAATATATAGGCAAAGCAAAGCAAAGTTTATTTGGCTAATTAAAGCCACCAGCAAGAGCAGTGGCAACATCTTCAAGGTACTTCTTAATCTCTGCCACCTTATACTTTTTCTTGAACACCTTCTGCACGTCCTCCTGGTAGTCTTGCTCCTTGGACTTTCACTTCTTGGTGGCCACCCAGTTGGCCAGGTTGCGGAACTTGGAGACAGTCTGGGCCTGCTCCTCCTGTAACTTAGAGAAGAACTTGTTATATTTGGGGTTGGTCCCAAACTTCACCTTCAGGTGCTTATGCCAAACCTCAAGGCTAGAGGTAGTCTTCATCTACCCCTTGAGGCAGGCGCCTTGACAGTTCCAAGGGGCAGTGGCCCCGCTCTTACCTCTCCGGGCAGTCACCTTCTTGACCACCCATTGGCGCTCAAAGTAATCCAGGTAGCCTTTGAAGATGGTGGAGTGCTTCTTGATGTAAGCATCCTCCAGGAGGGCCTCAAAGCCAAGCCCAGTATGCTCTGGGCGCACAAAAGCCAAGGCAGCAAACTGAGTCAGGGCAAAGTGGCACTTCCCCTTACCATTGTTAAGAATCTTCTCAAAAAGGTCCTTCTCACTCTTGAGATTCTTGACAAGGGCCTGCCTAAAATGGAAGAAGCAGCCCTGGATTTCTCCATTGAAGGTGGCCTCAAAGGCTCTGAACTGATCCTGCTTGAAGTCCATTATGATAACCTTTGGCCCAAGTGAGCATGCATGAGCTAGCTGCTCAGCGGCTATGGTGGACTCATCCTTCTCAGCGGAGGAGGGATTTGCCCTTGTGGTGTGAGTGGGAGGGGGGAGCTGGTTGGTGAGAAGGGAGCTCAAAGCATCCCAGACAATCTTGAAGGCTCTGGTGTAGACTTCAGTCTTGGCACCGGGAAGGAGAAAGAACACAAGGGGGATGAGCTGGTCATTAAACTGCCCATGCAGGACCCAAAGCTGCTTGAATAGGGAGGGGCAAGTAGCAAATGTGCCGTTGCACAGCCAGGTGGTAGCAGTGTTCAGCTACTCCAGGTTTTGGGTTGTGGCGTAGGCTACAACCCTATCCTCCACTTCTTGCCCATTGTCATGGAGAAGGAACATCTCACCATCCTCTGTCTTCTTGAGGGCATCTGTGAGGATAAGGTCCTTGATGCTGGTGGCACTCTTGGCCAGGGGATTGGATGCTTGATGCCTATCACTTACAAACTTGACCAACTGATTGTGAGTTGGAACCCTCTTCAAGTTGGTTGGGGAGAGGTACTTGCAAGCAAGCACAGCCAGCTGGGTGGCAGAAAGATCTTTGGAGGTGGGCATCACCTGCACCAGATACCACTTGAGAAGGCGGGCTATGGTGGTGTTGGGCATGATGCAGGTATGCTTGCCCTTGATGGTTTGGACCAGGTCCCATTGCTCAGTGTTGAGCCGCACTGGGCAGGAGCGGTCCTCACAGGTGTAATGGTGGCTCTTAAAGCCCCAGTTGGAATTGTTGCAGCTGAAGATATACCCATTGGCCACCATGGCCAGCCCACCCTTTACACTCATGATTGGGAAGTATTTGGGAAAGGAAGAGGGAACCTTGAATTTGCCGTCAACGTTGCAGATGTTGTGGGCCAACAGAGGGTCCCAGGGGCCAGCAGGAGCATGGCAAAAGCCAGGGAAGTGATTGGGGCAGGGCTTTGAATCATCTCCAGATGAGCTTGGAGGGGGGAGTTTGGTGGGGGTGGGGAAGCAGAAGGGGGCTTATTGTGGTGCTCCTCATGCACAGGAGACTTATCTTTGGGAGGGGTCTTTTTGCCTTGCCGCTTCTTCTTGGTTGGCTCCTTGTCAGAAGCCAAGTTGTATAAAATGTGCTCTGTAAGAGAACCATCAGTTTCCTCTCCCCCAATGGGGTGAGAAGGGCTCTTCTCAGGAGAGGGCTTTGGTGAGGGCTTTGGGGATGGTTTGGGGGTGGCCTTCTTTGATGAGACAGGCTTTTTTTTATGGGCTTGGTTGGCTTTGAAGGACTCTTGATTCCTTTGGGCTGTTTGGAAGTGTTTTTGTCCTAAAATAATAAGTAAAATGGTTTAAAATAAAGAAATGTATATAAAAAACAGACAAAACAACTTAAAAAGCATAATATATAAAAAGTAAATCTTAGATAGCTTTTCTTGGAATTTAAAAGTTAAAAAATACTTGTATAGGTTTTAATTTATTATAGTTTTAAATAAAAAATTAAAAGTTAAGATATTTATGTGAAAGTATTATATTTAGATATAGATTTTATTTTAAAAATTAAAAAATATGAAAGAGGAAAGTTAAAATACAACATATCAAAAAATGAGAAGTTTTTATCATGTAAAACATAAAGTTTTATATGTGAGAACTGAAAAGCGTCAACATTATGAGTGACAATTAGTAAAAAGATGAATTCTCACTGTCAATTACAAAAATTGTAGACATTATTTTTGACAACATTGTCACTGTCAACATTTTTTTGAAAATTTACTATGTTTTTTCATAGTACGCTTAATTAAATTTAAGCAGGCTAGAAAAAATTAACCATTTTCTGTGTGTTTTTGTTCACATATAAAAATTAAAAAAAACATATAAAAAAAGTAAAAAAAAGTATCAAGGTTCTTTATTTCTTTATTAAAAATTATATTTTGGGGGTGGTAATATGATATTTTACTATTGTACTTATATGAAGTTGTTAAGAAGTTGTATTCAAGTATTGAAAAGGGTAAAGTGTTGACAACATCACTTACAACATTCTTTATATGAGGTGGCGTATTAATCTAGGCTTAATTGCGCCACTATAATTTGCTTAACTCCACCCCAGGGGATGATCATGAGCAAATAAACAACATTTAAAAGTGTCAACATTATTTTTAATAATAAATTCTATAGTAACTTACATAGTAACTCACGCTTAAATTATTGGATCACCATTAGCCACCAATCCACTTAATATATCAAAGCTGTAATAAGTGCTACATAAATATTTATAACATGAACATTTCAAAAATCAAATGTATGCACACTGTCTTTTTAATATAATAATTCAATAAAAAATATTTTTAAATGCACACTTATTTTTTTACTGTAGATGCTTCAGTTTTGTTATTAAAAATAAGTTTGGCTTAAAAAGGGTTGACATTGACACTTTTACGTTGTGAAAACAAATAAAAAATAAACTAATTTTTATTAGTAAAAGTAAAGGAAAAATCAGGTTTAATTGAGTTTTTTATTAAGCTTAATATTAAATTGTGTCAAGATGGCCACAATTTTGTTGTATTTTCTGGGTTTGCACCCCTGAACGCTTTAAAAAAAAGAATTAAGCTAGCACAACTAGCAAAAAACATAGGAGATTTAGAGTTTCAATTCAATAGTGGCCATGTCAACAAAGTGTCAACATGGCCACTGTCAACATTATTATTGTTGACATGGGCGCTGTTATCAAAAAGGCCTCATTAAACCCCCAAAGTCACCTTTTGGTGCCACTGTCTTCTTTGTAGCAAAGAAGGATGGATGACTCTGCCTGGTCACAGACTAAAGGGCTCTCAACAAGGTCACAATTAAGAACAGGAATCCACTGCCCCTCATTGATGACATTTTTGATGCCCTGGGGGGGATCCCAAATCTTCACAAAAATTGACTTGACAGCAGGTTACCACCAAATTTGCGTGAAACCTGAAGACATTCCAAAGACTGTATTCAGAACCAAGAACAGATCCTTTGAATTTTTTGTCCTTAATTTTGGGATGACAAACGCTCCCAGTACCTTTATTACCTTCATGAACAAAGTTTTCAAAGAACACATCAGGAAACAAGCAATCATCTACCTGGACAATATAATCATATACAGTCAAACCCTAAAACAACACTGGGAAGACGTCTGTTTGGTCCTCTGTACCCTTAAGGAAAACCAACAAATTGCCAAGCCATTGAAGTGCAACTTCTTCTTGTCTGAACTTCCACTCCTTGGCCACATTGTCAGCAAGGACAGAATCAAACCAGACCCAGAAAAGATACATGCCATAACCCAAATGCCACCCCCAGGAATAAAAGCAAACTCTGCACCTTACTAGGCATGGTAGCCTACGTTAGAAGATTCATCCCTGACCAGGATGCTCTGACGGCCCCCTTTTCAGCCATTACAGGCAAAACAACTAAGTTTTTCTGGATGCTGCTACAATACCAACACTTCCTCCAACTAAAGAAATGTATGGTTACCACCCCTATCCTTCAATAACCAAACTGTGAAGGGGTATATGAGTTAGAAACTGATGCGTCTGACTGTGCCATAGGAGGAGTACTCTGTATCCAGACAGCAGAAAAGGACTTCCTTCCCGTGGTGTGCAAGTCAAGAAAGCTGTCTGACAGCAAACAAAGATTCCTCATACATGACAAGGAATTGGTGGCCATTGTACACTGCCTCCTAAAATAGCAATGCTATCTGGAAGGAGCCCAAACATTCAAAGTCCTCACCTATAACAAGTCACTAGTGTTCTTCAAGACACAACAATCATTTTTCAAGAAGACAAGCCAAGTGGATGAGTCTCATACAGAGATACCCAATGCAAATTGAATACAAGCCAGGCAAGGAAATGCTTACTGCATATGGCCTTTCAAGGCTATACAGTAAGCATGTTCTATGCCCTGATGGGGACCCTGACTGGCCCATGCTTATCATGGGGAATCTCCAGGAAGGTTTACCACCTGGCATCCCAATGGACATCCAAGAGAAGGTCCTTAAGAGCAAACATCTTTTCAAAAGCGTATATGGTACCTTGTACCAAAGACTTCCAAGTGGTGACACTGTACCTTAGCTCCTGTCAAAACAAAAGATTGAAACCATCCTCAGATATCACAGAGACCTGGGACATACCCATAGCAGGAAATTACATGAGTACCTCAAAACATGCTACTGGTGGCCCAATATGCTGGGCAATATCAAGGAAGTACTGGAGCAATGCAAAGTCTGTGAGAAATACACCCAAACCAAAGCGCCAACCAAGTCAGTAGTACCTGTATCCATCACACAACCCTTCAAGGTATAGTTGTTGGATATTGTGGGACCAATGCCTGGTGAGAGCAAGGGCAAAAAGCACATCATAACAGCTATTGATTATGCAACCAGATGGCCTATGGCACAAGCCACAAAAGAACATAAAGGCAATGATGTGAGAAAATTTATTGGAAAAGAGATCATAGCCAAGTTTGGAAAAACTGACCTCCTGATCACAGATAAAGGCACCAAACTCAAGTCCGTTGACACCAATATCTACCTCGCCAATAATGGAATAAGACATATCACCGCCAGCCTGTACCACCCACAAGCAAATGGACAAGTAGAACAACTAAACGGCTCACTAGTGGAAGCCCTCAGTAAGTTATCTGCTAAAAACCCAAAGGCCTGTATTGACATGCTGCTCACAGCACTCATGGTTTGTATAACACAAAACAACTGTAACATGGGCAAAAGCCTATATGAACTTGTCTATGGACAAAAGCCTGCTCTTGTTAGCACAACTGTAGGACTACAATTACCTCTTCCCTAAGAAAGTGCCAGATGGCAGTGACCCCAACGTGCAACAAGATAGAAAGGACCAAGAATACATGGAATAAAAAAGAGTCAATAGAGAAGCAATCCTTCTATAACAGGAAAGATTTCAAGTTGGGGACAAAATCTGGGTTGTCAACCACAACCAGCATAAGTTGTACCCAGGGCTACGCAGACCAGGCATTGTCATGGAATTCAAGCCCAAGAACACCTACCTTATCAAAGGAATTGGGGCACAAACCAAACTGAAATGTATGCACCACAACCAACTCCACCTGTGCAAAGCAAGAACATCCCAATGAAACTCCATACTTCCTGTCCCCAACGCTAAACTGGATCAATACCAAGCTCACATTCCCAAAACTTTAAAGAAAATTCCCAAGGCTCTGCCTTCTAGCACCCCAAGGGGAGATGTTGCAACATCTTTGATTACTCCCTCTTGGGGAATTAACGCCCCAAGTATATCACCAAATGAGTCACCAAATGGCTCACTGATCAACCACTAGGTTGGTGGCACTATGATCAATTGGCCATCTATTGTAGGGATCACACAATCCAGATACTAAATAGAACACAACTTAAACAAGCCTTGTGACTCAAGAGAAACATTACTCAGATATGTCCCATGATCTCCATGCCGCACATGGACAGTAGGTGGCTTCCCATGATACTATATAATACTCTATATTCATATCCAATAAAGTATCATTCTCTTCTTAAATTTCCCCTTTATCTTGTTTATTATACTTCCCAGAAGAATATACTTGGCACCTGAATAAAGACCTGACCTGGTGACCCCTATCCAGGAACAGGCACCTGAGGTTACAAATACTCAGGATACTTGAGCTCTGATTAAGCCAACTAGAGCCACCTTTCTGGTACAGGATCTTAGTCTGGCAGAGCTGCTTCACACCAATGGTTGTGTTCTGTCCCTCTCAAGAGACCTGTGTGAAATACTCCAATAAATTATCCAGAAGCTTCCCAGTAGCAACTTCAGTGATACTCCTGATAGAAAACTTGGTATGTCACACCTGTGATGAGGTCTGTTACCACCCAGGAGTCCTTAAAGATTGAATTTTTGACCATAGAAGTTCAGTTTCAGGATTTCTAACTGGATTACCATTATGTTATGCACCTTCTAGGTGAATGAAGTTGCAGCTTGTATCACTTGCACTTCATCTCACCCAAAGATAAAGTACATATACTCCTATAGGATTATTCACTTCAAGCTCCCTGTCAACTCTGGCTTCAAGACCTGACCTGGAGGAACTTAATTGGGATCAGGCAATGGATAGTTTATCCCATAACACTACCTTGTTCTGAGGAACCACATTCAGAACATCTTCTGTAACCTAACTCCAGCTATTAGAGTGGCAACCTGTGATAATTGCACTCCAGCCAGTCCAGTAGGATACGCAGCACGGAGAGGACGCCCCCCCCCCCCCCCCGGGGAAAGGGGAAACCAAAGGCCCCAAGGAGGGGCGCGGGAAATTGGGAGGCCCCCCCACAACCCCCCCCCACCACAAGGGAGCACCCAAGAAAGAAAAAAAGAGAAGGCAAGAGAAACCCCCAACCAAATCACCACACAAAAAGAAAACCGCCCCCCCGAAAAAGAACCACCCGCCCCCTAGGATGGGGCCCCCACCCCCCGCAAAAACCCCAAACACCAGCCGCGCCCCCCCAACCCCCCACCCCCCCCCCCCACAAACACCAAACAACACATTTGCCGGAATTTTGGAAAAATAAGACACGCCAGGCCCAGAGGATGATACAACACCCCAGTGACGCCCACAGGATCCAATTCCAACTTTACCTTATTTTATTAAAATACCCCCCATTGGTCTTTACACATACAGAGATTGCTGCAGGATACTTCAATCCATAAATCCACTTCTGAACATCACCTCATGGAGATAAACTAGCCTTTGCCTACATATGATGCTGGTCCTCCTTAAGAATATTGCTCAGAGGTTGCTCAGCGAACCCTTACTGAGCTGCAATCCCTATTTCCTGAGGCTTGCAAAAGCTTGGAGACACTTGGATGTGTAGTTACCCCTCCATAAATTTTGTTGACCATTGTCGCAGATCCTTAATGAATTAGACAATAAGACGTCCACTTAGGGATCAAGCAATGAAACAATTGGGCAATTGCGCAATTGCTCTATTGCAACATGTTTTTAGCAGGGTTAGATACGTTAAAAATGCCTAAAAAACGGGTGTTCAAAGCGTATCTAGATTGTGCATCAAGTGCAGGCTTCACTTCCAAAGTTATAAATAGCACAACAAAATAATTACCCCTTGCCTCCATTAGGTAAGGCGTGTGAAACTGGTTATTTTCTTGTTCAGCTCTTTCTACTGTGCCTTTCCACTCTCCTCCTTTTGAAAAGTCCTTCTGCCTGTGCCTCTTTTCCCCTAGTGGAAATTCCCCCGCCTTCTGCTATATAACAGCATCACTGTAAGAGAGGGGGGCTAAACTGACTAAGTCTGGCTCCCATCCTGGGGGAAAGATCCACCAGGATACCATCCAGTGCAACACTGGAATGGTTGCTTGTAAGGGCGTCCAGAAGGAGGACACAGGGACAGCGAGGAGAGGCCCGGCCCCCCCCGGCGCCGGGGGGGCGCCGGGGGGGGCGGGGGGGAACCGGGTGGGGGGGGGGGGGTGTTCCCCGCAGGGGACACATTGGCGACATGAACTTCTGAGGAAACTGCAAGGTCAGAACTGGGGGAGAGAAGCTCAAGGTCATCACTGGTGAGGCTCTTGACCAGCTTCCCCCTGTAGCAACCAGCCCATGAGCGTGACCAGGGAGGTCTCCTAGCAAAGCCAGAAGGTGGGAGGGATCTTCACCCATGTGAGAGGCAGACAAAGACAAGCAAGTCCAAACGTCAGGTTAGTTGACCAGATCATCAACAATACTGGGGCCAGGGTTAATGTCACAAATTTAAATAGTGGAACAATCATTTTTATAGGCACTAATTAAAAGAATTTAAAACCAGGATGGGAAACCAGGAGGTTCCAGGTCTTTGATGAAGTGGACTTTAGAACAGGTTCAAAATGAATAGTACAAAGCGGGAAGGAGCTGTACACTGTATAGTAACACTAGGTCCAGAGAAGAGCAAAAGCAAAAAAATTTCAAAAATAAATTAAGAAATTATATTATATTCAATACTAATTTTTAAAGATTAAACCAGATTTTGAAAGCAACAAAGGTAAAGGTTCACACTAATACTAACACTGACTCTAGGTGCTTTGAAGACAATGTTGTAAACAAAAGGATAGCAAAAAGAGTAAGGGAATTATAGCAGCTTTACTAAAAACTCATAGAAAAATAAAGAGCCAACAAAATGGGCTCTAGATAGCAACTGTGGTAAGTTTGACTCCCTGGTACTTGACCACTTTGTTGAGTACCAGGGAGTCAAGTGCCGCATATGTGAATCTATTAGTATTTTTGGCTTAACCAATTTTAAGCTAATTTTTACTAGTAATTTGGGGGTTCAAAACCAAAACCCAAGGTTAAATATACTCAAACTTGGCTCTGTTTAATAATTTGGTTAGCTAAAATACCAATTTAAGGGGCAATTTATAAGTAAATTTACTAATAGAAATGAAAAACCCTGTGTTTGACACTCTAAACCAAAAAGTGACCAGTTTGACACTTTTTAAGCCAAATTTTAATTTTATTAATAAAATACATATGCGCTTATATAAAATTTATTATTTACTATTATATTTTTATTATTAGTGTCCATAGTTGTCGATTAGGCTCCCAAGCACCACTATACTGGATTTAGTGGCATAGACATTAATCAAATGCCCCACTTGTTTTACATTATATCATTCCCAGGTTTTTGGATTAAGTGGTGCCACATAAATTAAGTCCAATTTATTAAGAGAATTCATATGTAATTTATAAAAAACTGAAACTTGACACCTTCTTTGTTTGACTCTATCCACTTGACACCCAATCGGTTTTGGATTTAACTAATCAAAGGCTCATAATTAAGGCTAAATTAATATATGACACACTATGAGCGCCACTCGACACTCACCCACTTGACACTTTAACTTGGGGATTAGTACAGAGATCTTCTTAACGTTTTAACCAACACTATGGTAAATAATTCACTCCCAGCTCCTCACAGCATACCATAATCACTAATAAACACATTTCCACTCATTTACTTTTTTAACTTATGTTGTATTTTTTTAAATTTTTGAGCATATGATACTGCCTTGCTTTTGGGTTAACTTTTGAACCCATTTTAAATTTAAGCAAGTTTTATATGTAAAAAACATAGTAAATTTGATGTTTCTGCTCAACTCTGGCATACTCAACAGTGAGAATTCAGCTTTTCCCAGCTGATTGTCAGTGCCAAACTTGACACTTTACTATGTTTTGAATTTTCAACTCTCAATAAAAAAATTCCACATAATAATTTTTTTATTTTTTTTGCAATTATAATCTACTACTTTTTCTGCTGCTCTCCATATAATTTTCATATATTTTTTGATTTTCAATTAAACTTTTACATTGATTTAACACTAAGATGTTATGCTGAACCTAACATCTTTGATGCTTCATAATAAATTCACTTATTTTCTATGTTTTAACCTTTATATCTATACTTCTAGTTTCTATTTTGCTTCTATTTACTTTTTTATGTTTTTTTCTTGATAAATAAAACTTTATTTGCATACTTTTCATTTAACTTTTGCTTTGTTTTACCTCTGTGTTTCATATCTTTCATACTTCTATTATATACAATGCTAAACTATTCTTTAGACAAAATCAAACAAGAACAGCCAACAGCCCAAGCGCCAAGCCTCCAAGGGCTCCAAAGAAACTACCTCCACTCCCAAGTGTGCCAAGAAGCCTGAAAAGGCAAAGTCTCAAACCCCATCTCCTCCTACTCCATCTCCTCCTACTCCTCCCCCTCCACCCTCATCTTCCACATCCCCTTCACCTTTCCCCAAAAATTCCTCCCCCAATAAATCTGATGGTGATCTTACCAACCACTCCTTTTACCACTCAGAGGCCAACTCCGAGCCCACCAAGGAGCGGCATACCAAGAAAGTAAAGGCTGCCAAGGAGCCCACCTCTTCTTCTGGTAAGAAAAAGGAGGCATCCAAGCAGGCCTCAAAGAACCCTTCCCCTCCCCCTCCTGATGGCTCTTCCCCCCCTCCCTCATCTGATCCCCAAGATGAGCCGGAGGAGTACTCCAAGAAGTTCAAAGCTTCTGGTAATGTGGCTTGGGATCCACTGGCTATCCACAATATCTTTAATGTGGACAGAGAGATTTAAAGTCCCCAAGGGCTTCCCCCGTTACTTCCAAATCATGTCTGTAAAGGGCGGCCCTGGCTATGTTGCTGACAATTACATTTTTAATTGTAAAAATCAAAAGCGCCAAACCATGAGCAAGCACTTTGTCTATGAGGATAAGACTTTCAGGGCCCGGCTAAACACCAAGGGCTGGGAGTGAGTAACAGCAGAGAAGGGGGAGCACACTTATGAGCCCCCTGATCATCTAATTGCTTGGATGTTAAAATGGTACCTTGTTCAAGTAATACCCACCTCCTCTCACCTCTGGGCTTCTGATCTGTCCATAAAGGCTTTGCAACATATCAAAACCAACAATCTCAAGTTGGTGCCAACTCAAGAGCAGTTGGTTAAGTTCATAAGCAATAAGTGTATCACCGCCAATCCCCCTCCCCCCAAGGCTTTGGACGTCCTCTCGGAGCTTACACTCACCCACAAGCTCAAGCAGCTTCTGAGTGGGGAGCGCTTCCTCCTCCATGACAATGGGCCTGCTGCCAAGGACCACATAATCTGCTACTAAACTCAGCAGAACCTGATGGAGTTGAAAAGGGCTTCAACCTGGCTAGTTGATGGTACCTTTGCCACTTGCCCCTGGATGTTCAAACAGCTCTGGATGGTCCATGCCCAGATTAACATCTGGGTGATTCCACTTGTGTTCTTTCTTCTTCCTGGGGCCACCAAGGCCATCTACACCTGTGCTTTTACCATCCTCTGTCTAAGCACTTTCCCTCCTTCCTCCACCAACATCAATGCCAAGAAGACCCCCCTACACCCGCGCCAACCCTCCTGCTGCTGACAAGGACCAGACCACCCTGGACTTGGAGGAAAAGGTAAGGCTGAGAGCTCTGGGGCCTCACATTTGCATTATGGACTTTGAACCTGCTCAGTTCAATGAATTTGAGCAGCTGTTCAGCAGGGAGGTGCAGGGGTGCCACTTTCACTACCGCCAAGCAGTTGCTAGGAATGTGCAGGCTCATGCCAAGCTAAGTAGGTTGAGCCGGAGGGATACTTTGGACACCTGCAGATTTGTGCTGGCACAATTTAGTGCCTTGGCTTTTTTAAAGCCAGAGCACACTGTAATAGGGTTTGAGGTGCTCTCTAAAGATCCCTACATAGTGAAGCACCCGGAGTTCAAGCCTTTCCTTGAGTAATTTGAGCCCCAGTGGATTGGGAAGGCCGTCACACAGAGGCGAGGCAAGGCCCGTGCCAAGGCCAGCTGGAATGTGTACCGGGCGGCAGTGAATGGTGAGCTCAAGATCACCTCAGCGCTAGAGACTTACCACAAACACCTCAAAGCCAACTTTGGGCTCCACCCAAAATTCAATAAGTTCTTTTCCCTCTTGCAGCACAAGCAGGAGAAAACCATCTCCAAGCTGTGTGATCTCTCCAACCGCGTCCCCCCACCAAGCCAACCACCTGCTGTACCCTCTTCACCAAGGCCATCCAGGGTGTGACTAAGCACAAATACAAGGCCTCTGAGCTTAAGCAGCAGCTTGAGCTTATTTCCACTGCCCTCCTGGAAGGGACTAAAATGAAACGGGGAAATAATGATGAGGAATAAACTTGCTTGCTCAGTTATATGATTTTTATTTTTAACTTTTAACTTTTTAACTTTAATTTTTACTTATTAGCTTTGATCATTTAGTTTTTAGTTTTAATTTTTAAGTTTTTAAATTTTATTAGATAGCAGTGATTGTTCATGTATGCATGGTAAGTTTGAGATGAATATTTATAGTTGAAAGTAAGTGAAATATCTTAATTTTTGTTAATTTCCAAATAAAACATATGATATTCACAGTTGTGCTTATATGAACTATATCAAATAAATATTAATATTTCTTCATATTTTGAATAAATTTATTTGTTGTGTTTTGTTTATTTTTGGTTCATTGGAATTTTAATTTTAATTTAAATAAAAAATATTTTTATAATGAAGAGTGTAAATTACATAGTAAAATGAGAAATAATTGCTTATTTCTCCTTATTTGTATTAAAAAGACTACTGTTTTTATTGCATTTTTGAGCTCTCTGGGATTACTTTAGTATACCATAGCTGTAAGGCTTAAGTTTTCCTTTAAAAGTTTTTAGTACATCAAGATCTGTTAAAAAAGTGTTGATTTCCAAGTTGTCAATCAGGGCAAAAGCTGATTCTCACTTTACTATAGTTTTGACTACCAGGGAGTCCAGTTTAAGGGAGTTAATCACCAGGGAGTCAAACTTACCACACTTGCCCTCTAGATCCTGTGTTTGAAAAGCTTAAAACATTTTTTCATAGAATGAGCAAGCAGGGGATCAAAAGTCCCACATCTTGCTTTAGGGGACAGGATTAAAATTTGAAAGGTCACCTGACCTAGGCAATGGGTCTGATTGTCCAGAAGAGAAATTTTACCAAGGCAGATCCATTGAGTTGGAGGGTTTTACAATAATTTCCGGCTTCAATTATGATTGACTGGCGTTAATGGAATGATTTAAGTCAGCATTTGATCTAGTTAGATTGGAATTTGATGATTTAGCAGGAGTGCAACCTGATTGTTTGTACTTAATTAATTTTAAATGTGGACAAGCCCAAGCCAAAAAATAGTCCAAATTAATCAGAGATTCCTCCCAAGTGGGGGAACATAGTTCAGAGCATCAGTATTTATCACCTGAAAAGGTTATGCCAACACAAATCTCTCATCAACTGTGTGGGCTAAATCCTCAAGGGAATTAAGGGGCTTGGCTGGCTTCTGAGTAGATTTTTTTGGTACAACATGGGAAGATTGTCATATCCAAGGCTAAAGAGGGAAGTGACTTTACAATCACTATCTAAATAAATACCAGTTTTGTCACTATATCCTTATATTCTTCTGTCCTACCAAAGGCTGTCACTATATCAACTACAGGTATAGTGTTATGAGCTAGGATTCTGACTAACTAATTGTAGAAAATAGCACCCTATACTGCTACAAATACAACATTGGCGCTCATGTCTTACCACACCAACAGCCCCCACCCCCACAGTTCTGTCTATGAAGAGGGATGAAAGCCCCTGGCTGAGTCTTCTGCCACTGCTTCACTCTTCCACCAGGCACCAGCTTTCACTGCTGCCAATGCCCATGATGGGGAAAGAGCAGGAGCTCCCTATGGCCTGCCCACTCTCAGTTGCTTCATTCCTGAACACCAACATCCCCAAGCTATTGTTTTTGGTCAAGCACTGCTCTTAAAAGCCCCTACCCCCTTGGAAATGGACTCCAACTCTTCCCCCTCCAAGGACGCCATCTGTAGTGACATCCATGCCATGGACTCTGGTGCTGCTGGCAATGATTCTTGCTCTGAGCATATTGCTACTTAGCAACCTTCTGCTGAAAACTCCTTGGTTCACTTCCAGAATCTCTCTCAGGTCTACCCTGACCAACTCCGCCAAGATCTCTGCACTGTCAAGCTTATCAAGGACTACTTGCAACAGTTCACCCATCCTGCTGTATGCCATAACCAAATGCATTTGGGTTGCATCCAAAGCCTGGTTCATGATCAGGAGATACTGGTGTCCAACCAACAAATTTTTATCCAGGTCCTCTACTCTGAGCTAGGCAACACTTTTACCACTGTTGCAACTGAACCAATGAGGATCCAGTACTTGGAATTGGGGAAGACAACAGTCCAATGGGAAAGGACAGAATAATAAGAATAAGGTCTTGTTTATTGTAGGATATTGTGATTAATATACTAAATGGGGAAGCCACAAGGCCACAAGGGGGTGGCATAGTGGGGAGTTCCATGTAGGGTTTGGAGCCAAGGAATAACTTGTGCGGGGATCAGCAGGTCAAATTGGCAACGCTCCTAATTAGGATGAAGTGCCTGCCATTTGACCTTGCCATCAGACTCATTCATAACGTTAGATACGTGAAGGGGCGACTCATTGAGCGCCCCCTGTGTATTGTAAGATACGTTAGCAGGCGAGGTTCAAATCTCAGTTGCAACACCCTCCTTGCCCCCTGCTTGTTGTCAGACACCAGGGCTGGAGTCTGCAGAAGGTCTGGGAAGGTCCGCACAAACAATCTTTGTGTGGGGATGGCACAGCAGGGGTGCAAGAAATTGTGGTGAAGTTTCTTGGTGTTTCCCTGGGCATCCTTGAGTTGGTAGATGTGGTTGTCATAGACGGCAGCTACCTTGAAGGGCCCTAGGTGGTTGGGTTCTAATTTGGCAGAATTGGGGTTGAGGGTGTAGACAGGGTCACCTATGGTGTATCTAGCCTTGAGGTGTTTTGTCCCCCCTGTGATCCGCTTGTGTTTGATCTCCCAGGCTTTGGCACGCCATTGGTCTAAGGAGAGAGTTGGCACTAAGGAGGGCTTGTTGGGAACCTTAGACTGTAGTTTTCCCTGTTCAACCCCTGTCAGACTGTCAGGTGTTCCAAAGGCCAGGGTGTTAGGGCTGAACCCAGTGCCCCTGTTGATTCTTGCTTGCAGGATAAGTAGCGCAGTAGGGAGATGTTCAGTCCACGCAGTGTTAGGATGCTCTTGCAAGAGCTTGGCAATCAGTTGAACCAGGGAGCCGTTTAATCATTCCACGCGTCCGTTAGCTTGCGGGTGGTAGGGAGTTGTGACTATATGTTGGAGCGTGTTCTTGACGCAGTATGCCTTCACAACGTGTTCAACAAGTTTGGGCCCGCTATCCGTGATGAGACGCTTGGATTGCCCAAAGCAAGCCACAATTTCCTTGCCAATGAAGCGGGTAACAGTGATGGCAGTGTAGTTGGTTGTGGCCCAGGCCACTGGCCAACGCGTGAAGTAGTTGATAGCGGTGATAATATACTTCTTACCCAGTCTGTCTTTGGGGACCAGTCCCACAATGTCAAGGGCCCACTGTTTGAAGGGTTCCATAGCCTTGATGGGTAGGAAAGACTTGGGGGGTGCAGGTTTAGACGTATTCTTTTCACACAACATGCACATCTCAAGGAGGTCCAAGATGTCTTGGCGCATGCGCAGCCACCAAACCTTACGTTTCATGATCTCAAAGAGGTTACGCCCTCTGATGTGACCCAAGGTTTGGTGGTAGTGCAAGATGGTGTCTCCTTGTTGTGTGGTGGGAATATGAGGTGTCTTCTCACCTGTCTCTGCCCAGCGCAGACGTTTCCAGCATTGATGGTGAACTGACTTTTGTTGTCTTTCAGCTTGGAGATGGTGACCTAGTTAAGGCCCTTGTAGCGGGTTGCCTCAGGGCGCAGGTAGAGCATGGGCCAGCCTGGGTCCAGAACGTTGTCCCCAGTGATAGACGCTACGTAGAGTTGTGAAGGAGCGTTGGCTGTGACGAGTTCCTTTCCAGGCTTATATTTGATGTGTAACTGGTAGGGGGATAGACGTTCAAGCCATCCTGCTTGGTGGCGTGTCAAATGGGACTGCATGTTGAAGTACTGGAGTGACTTGTGGTCTGTCAGAACACGGGGTGAGAAGGTTGCACCTTCCAAGTAACAACGCCACTTCTCAACACAGTGTACAATGGCTGCCAGCTCCTTGTCATGGATGGAATAACGTTGTTCTGAGTCAGTGAGCTTCCTGGACTCATATGTTACAGGGAGGAAGACGCATTTGTCAGTTTCTACCCTTAGCACGCCCCCTATGGCCCTATCAGAGGCGTCAGTATCAAGTTTGTACTGTTGGTTTTGGTTGGGAAACTTCAGTACTGGTGCTGTTGTGAGCCTTTACTTCAACGTCTCAAAGGCTTGATCTCTGGCGGGGGTCCAATGGAAGCGCTGTTTGGTATTGAGGAGCTCTGTAAGGGGTGCAATTAGTTCTCCCCAATTGGGGATGAACTTGCGTACATAGGCAACCATGCCTAAGAATGTTTGCACTTGGCCCACATCAGTGGGGGGCGGCATGCTAGTGATTGCCTTGATTTTGGCAGGGTTGGGCTGTATCCCTTGGGCAGAGATGGTGTGCCCAAGGAATAACAACTCCAACTTGAGAAACTCACATTTGGAGGGTTTCTCTCTTTAGCTGGTTTTCCCAAAGGGTGTTGAGGACAGCACGGAGGTGTTGGGTATGTAGTTTGATGTTGACTGAAGACAATAATGTTATCAAGGTACACCACCATGCACTTTCCAATCAATTCCTCAAAGGCTTTGTTCATCAACATGGCAAAAGTGGAGGGAGCATTGGTCATTCCAAAGTTCATGACACAGCACTCAAACAACCCGTAGTGTGTACAGAAGGCAGTTTTTGCCTAATCCCCTGGTGCAATGCAGACCTGGTTGTACCCCGCAGTGAGATCAATCTTGCTAAAGACCTTTGCGCCTGTGAGTGTATCAAACAGGTTGTCAATCAGCGGCAGGGGGTATTTATTTTTAACTGTCACCTCATTTAGGGCGCAGTAGTCTGTGACCAGGCAAAGGGACCCATCCTTCTTGGCTACAAAGAAGACTGCCGCCCTGTATGGAGAGAGCAAGGGGAAATGAATCCCTTATCAAGCACATCCACAATGTTGTAACTGTGCTGTTTTAGCAGAGTTACAAGGGAAAATATTTAGAGGATAGATAATAATCTTTATTGTGAAATAGTGATTATATAGCTATTGTGAATCAATGGATAGCAGGAACATGATTGGTGATCACATGACTGGATGGCAGAGGGGGTGGCTTAATCCTGCTAATGAGTCAAGCGCTAAATTGAGGTGTCTACTGTGAGGGATCATCATTTGTTCATGTTGATTGATTTGGTAATCCAAGTTGACTTCCAAGTCTGGCTTTGAGTGACCAGGTAATTGGATTGCAGGTCACAAACCCGCTTAGTTGGAACCTTGCTGGCGGGTTGAGCCTACGGTTTTGACAACCCCCCGGCTGAAAGTTGGCCTCCTCAGGAGACAGGTTGTCAGGAAGGTTGTCAGGAGCCCGGGCGCCATATTGAACCAGTTGTTGTTTGGTAAAGCAGGGAAGTTTCTCGTTGTTTCTGTCTTCTTTTGCAAGGTTGTAGGCGGTCATGGTGTAATGTCTTGCCTTGCTTGCGTTTCCTGAGCCCTTGCACAAGGAAAGTGTTATTGTTGTTTACCTTTAGGATAATTGTGGCCCTAATTTTTTGGGTTGTAGTTTGCTTTTGTCAGCATTCATGACCCAGACTTTGTCCCCAACTTCATGTCTCTGGCGGATGGGTGCAAAGGTTTTTTGTAAGTGTTCCTTTTCTTTGGCTTCTTGTTTGCTGTTGGCCTCTATTACTTGAGGATCAGAGCAAGGGGGGACTTGACTTGGAATTTCCGGTTTGGGTCCTGTCAATGCTTGAATGATATTAGGCTGTGTGCCGTATACCAATTCAAATGGGATTTTCCTGGTGGATCTGTTTGCTTGGGTTTGGCACACAGATAATGCAGTTGGTAGCTGCTTATACCAGTCTTCAGGTCTCCCGGCAGTGAGTTTGGCTAAGGCTTGTACAAGGCTACCATTAAGCTGCTCTATGCGTCCAATGGCCTGAGGATGGTATGGTGTTGTGACGGTGTGTTTGACACCATTTTTGACAAGGTACATGTTGGTGTTTTTGGAGGTCAATTCTTTGCCTCCATTGGTTATCAGGAGTTCTGGCTTTCCAAACTTACTGATTATTTCTTTGCAAATGAATTGTTGGATGTTGTTACCGGTGTGTGTTTTCACCGCTTGGGCTACTGGCCACCTTGTCGCAAAATCAACGGCTGTGATGAGGTATTTTTTGTTGTTGTGCTTTCCTGGCATAAGGACCCTGATGTCCAGAGCCCATACCTTAAACGGTAGTTGGGTTTGAATGGGGGGTACAGATTTAGGCAGGGTTTTGCTTCTGGCAAACTTTTTGCAGACCTCAGACTGTTTTAGCACTTCCTGGACATTGCAGTATAAGGTTGGCCACCAGGCTTTATGTTTTAGAAATTCATATAGATTTTGGCTCTTAGAATATCCAAGATCTCTGTGGTAGCAAAGAATGGTATCAACTTGCTGATGTGTGGGAATGTAGGGGATGGTTGTGCCATCTGACATCTTTCTGTGAAGAGTTCTGTATACATCACCAAAGAGGTGTTCATTCTTGATGACTATTTTTTTGTGATATTGGTTGTGCCTGCGGGGAACCCTTTGTCTTTTGTGCAGAGCACTAGAAGAGGCCAGTCTGGGTCAAGCCCATTTTCACCCCTAGAAGTGCGGACATACAGGCAGGATAGGGCGTCCGCCATGGCAAGTTTGGCCCTGGGCTTATATTAGTGAGCATGTTAACCCTTTCTAGGATTTCCATCCACCGCGCTTGGTGGCGTGACAAGTTTGCTTGTGTCTTGAAATAGATGAGCAACATATGATTGGTTAGTGCTGTGAATTCTTCCTGATGTTCCAGGTAACAGCGTCATTTGACTAGGCAGTGTATGATGGCCAGCAGTTCTTTGTCGTGGATTGGGTATCAACACTTGCCATCTGTCAGCTTGCGCAACTTGTAGGCTACAGGCAGGAAGTCACTGTCACTATTCTTAGTTTGTAGTACTACCCCAATGGATGCATCTGAAGCGTTGGTTCCATCTGATATTTTCCGTCTTGTTTGGGTACTGTAATATGGGAGCTGTTATGAGCTTTTCCTTGAGACTCTAAAATAGAGGTCACACTGGGAGGACCATACAAACTTGGACTTGGCGCCTTTTATGGCAGACAAGGGGGCAGTCAAGACGCTGCAGTCAGGTATGAAACATTGTACATAGGCCACCATTCCCAAGAAAGTGCGTAGTTCTGACTTGTCTTTGGGGGATGGCATTTTGCAGATGGCTTGTATCTTCTCACTGTTGGGTTTGATGCCGTCTTTTGAGACTATGTGTCTTAAGAAGGGCAGTTGTTCTTGAAAGAACTGGCATTTAGAGGGCTTGGCCAGCAGTTTGTGTTGTGTCAGGGTTGCAAAGACTTCCTCCAGGTCCTTGTGGTGCTGTTCCACCAAGGGGCTGTAGACAATGATATTGTCCAGGTACACAAGGGCTTGTTTGCCTATGTGTGGCGCAAACACTTTGTTCATGAAGGTTACAAAGGTGGACAGGGCATTGTTCATGCCAAAGTTGAGTACCACACATTTGTAGGAGCCGTACTTAGTGCAGAAGGCTGTCTTGGGGATGTCTTCCTCCTTGATGCAGATCTGGTTGTAGCCTGCAGTTAGATCAATCTTCGAGAAGACAGAGGCTCCTCCCAAGGCGTGAAAGATATTTTCAATTAGTAGTAAGGGATAACAATTCTTGATGGTGACTTTGTTCAAGGCGCAGTAGTCTGTGACCAGGTGTAAGGTACCGTCCTTTTTGGCCACAAAGAATATGGCGGCCCCAAAGGGAGACTGTGAGGGGCGGATAAGTCCTTTTTCCAGTGCTTCCTTGAGATAGGTGCGCAGGGCGTTATCCTTGTTTGGGGTTAGTTGATAGATGGGACGTGCCTTGGGTACAGCCCCCTTGAGTTGGATAGAGTGTTGGATGTGTTTCTCAGGGGGTAGCCCAGGTAACGCCTCCTTAAAGATTTCTGGGTGACGGGCCACAATGTTGCGGTCCTGCGGAGTGGAGGCGTCCTGGTGGTCCTTGAAATGTATGATTTCATACTGACAGGAGTCCCAGTCAATAGCTTTCAGGTTTTCCTTCTTATCCAAAGTCTCCGTGATGCGTACAAAGATGTGGTCTCATAGGAGTTGGTCTACAGAGTCTGGGTAGATTTGGTGGTTGACACCTTTGCTTCTGATGGTCAGTACTGAGGTTGCCCAGTCCACGTGAGGGTTGTTTCTCCGCAACCAGTCTAGTCCCAGTACAATGTCAAACTTAGGGAAGTCAATGACGGGATCTTGTTTGGTGGAGTGGAGGTTCTCAAGCATGACAGAGAAGGGGGAAGATTCCTTTGTCACGGCAATGTGATGTTCATCAGCCAGGACCACATTTTTAATCCGCAAAGGATTAGTAGCCAGCTTGAATTTATCTATAAAGATGCTGTTGACTAAGGTATGATCTGCACCTGAGTCCAATAGTGCTGAGCCTGTGTAACTGCAAAAGCAGAAAGGGTAAGAAATAAATTTATTGGGATGTCTGGCAATGGTGTACAGTACCAGGTCTTCCAAGGGCACTTGGATCATTGGGCATTGGTCCACGTCCTTGGGTTGGTATTCATTGTTGTACAAGTCAGGAGTTGCGTGGGGAGAGCTTGGCTTTCTTAGTGCTCTCCCCGGGCTTTTCCCTTGTCTTGGTTGCCTTGAGTGATGGTGATACGGAAATGGGTACAATTTGATTGGCCCTTATTCCCATTCCCATTTGAACCCGTGGGTTTGTGGTTGTTGTTGTTGCTGTTACCTCCAGGAGGTGGTCGCGAGGAGCGCCCACTTGAATGTGAGTCCTTGGGTCTCTCTCCTTTCCCAGTCTGTGCCTTATGCAGAGCGTTGGAGGTTTGTTCCGCTTTTTCTGCTTCACAGTACAGGCTTTACAGGTTGGTAACTTGGTCCAGGTTCACATGTCTCATCATGTGCAACTTGAGAGCGTTGTAGTACATGAGGTGTGTTGCTGGGGTGTCAAAGGTTATGTCAGATGGGGCGCGGAGACCGAGTTCCTCATAGGCGCGGATGAGTTTCTTCACAGTGCCTGTCTGAGTCAGGCTCTTTACTTGGTGTATGATCATGATTGCTGTATCCTTGAGCACAAACCTAGCCAAGAAGTCCTGTTTGAAGGTGTCCCAGTTCTTGTCTGTGTGCTCTTTGTGCCACTTGTCACACCAGGTGCCAGCGTCCTGGGTCAGACAAATGGAAATCTCTGCAATCCAAAACCGCTGTGGGCACTCCATCTGAGCCAACTTGCTTTAGGCAGACTGGATCCATGCAGCAGCATTGTTGTTGTTGGCCCCCGCAAAGGGTTCCAAGGGAGCGCTGCAAAGTCTTTGTGCAACATAAGCAGGCATGGTGATCTTGTCAGCTGGTTGTGGCTTGATGAGGGTTCCTGAAAGAACCCTAGGGCGGACAGGGTGTTGAAAGCGGGTAGCAGGATTACCGTGTTTTGGTAGAAAACAAAGCCATCAGGTATCTTGGTACCAGGAGTATACGGCGTCCAGGCAGGCAGGAGGCCAGACATAATTCTGTTGAGGATTTGTTGGCCGCAGTGTGTGCGGGCAACAGGCAGAATTTTTCAAGATAAGGTAGGATGGAGAGCCTACCTGTGCTACAATGTTGTAACTGTGCTGTTTTAGCAGAGTTACAAGGGGAAAATATTTAGAGGATAGATAATAATCTTTATTGTGAGATTGTGATTATATAGCTCTTGTGAATCAATGGATAGCAGGAACATGATTGGTGATCACAAGGCTGGATGGCAGAGGGGGCGGCTTGATCCTGCTAATGAGTCAAGCGCCAAATTGAGGTGTCCACTGTGAGGGATCATCATTTGTTCATGTTGATTGATTTGGTAAAGTGAGTTGACTTCCTAGTCTGGCTTTGAGTGACAGGGTAATCAGATTGTGGGTCACAAACCCGCTTGGTTGAAACCTTGCTGGCGGGTCAAGCCTGCAGTTTTGACAACAAGGTGCTGGCAGAGGGTTTCATCTTCCTTTGGTGTGAGACAGTATAATGGTAGTGCTTTAGGTAACAATCCTTGAAGTTGTACAGCGTGCTGGATCTCCTGGGATGGAGGTAGTTGTTCAAGTGTTTCACTGAATACATCCTTGTACTCCTTGAGGAGTGCAGCTAGCGCTGGTGGTGGTGATGTTGACAAGGGAGGGACTGCAGATGGTTCTGCACGGATAACTTTGACTGAACATTGGTTAAAGTCTAGCCTCCCCCTTGAAATCATATGAGCCTGTTTACGTCATTCTGACGAACACACGTCATGTAGTAGTTTGTTTATTTCCATGGGATAAATCTGAAAACCCACCCCATTTCTATTGAGGGTGATGAAAGAGGTATCCCAGTCAATGTAAGGGCAGTTATGCTGGAGCCAGTTGAGGCCAGCAATTACGTTGTGGCTGAGGCCTGCCATGATTGGCCCAGAGAGCTTAACCTGGATGTTCCTCATTCTTACGGAGAAGGGTACTGTCTTGTGAGTGATGGCAATTCTGCGGGAATCAGCTACACGTACTGCTTTGAATCTGCTGGGTACTTGGTCTAATTGCTGGGAGTCAGCAAACACCTGATCTACCATGGTGTGATCAGCCCTGGTATCTACCAGTAACTTGTGGGTGTTCCCACAGAAACAGAAGGGATAGGACAAGCTTGTTACTTTATTTGAGGAATGAGCGGTTTGCAACACAGGGTCATTGCTATGGACTTGAAAGACGTCTAGGGTTTTGACCTTGTGAAGTTTGTAGTTGCGGGAGTTCTTTGCAAGCAAAGGCTGAGAAGGCGGATCAGTTGGGGTTGTGAGGCCTCTTGTTGTTACAACCCCCATGCTTTTCCCTGGTCCTCAATTAGCGCTAGCTGGAGCTCCCCCCTTGCGGGGGCGTTTAGCTGCACTTTCTTGCTGGCAAGGTTGGTGACAGCCCACTTGACCTTGGCCATTGTTAGGTGCAGGACGTGGTTGGTGTGGAGCATTGTTGGTGCAGCAGAAGCCCATTGAAGTCTGGTTACTGGCCTCTACAATGGCTTTATAGCAGTTGTCAATAGAGGTGCAGCGTCCAACGGTAATCCACTTGCAAATATGGGGTTTTAACCCGTTAACAATGAGAGTGAGCAACATGGCGTTCCCATTGGTCACTGCTTTGGGGGCAGCAGCAAGGGCTTGTTGTCAAGTGGCGAGATACTCAGGGACAGAACCAGTCTGCTTGATGGCTAAGAGGGGAGTCCCCAAGATAATGGGAGAGAAGGTTTTACTATATTGGGACTTGGCGGCGTCTTGAAATGTTGCCCAGGTGACGTCAAAATCCTGGCTGGCCCAGTTGGTGAACCACACGGCGGCGGGCCCTGTAAGGCGGCCAGATGCGGTGGCAGCCCACATGGACTCAGGAACCTGACAGATACAAAGGCGCGTTTTGGTGGACTGGAGCCAACTGACAATGTCAGCTCCTTTGACACCGCCAGTGAAGGACTCTAGTTGGAGGTTGAGCATAAGTTGTGACAGATCTGACTGTGGTGGGATGACACTAGAGTCACACTGCCTGAGGCAGAGCCAATTGTATACACTGGTAAGAACTAGCTGATCTCGATAGATAACATAACCTCTGGGAATGTCCCCCTTGGGGATTGGAAGGAACGTCTCTTGTTGTGGAGTAGTCATGCGGCCCGTACTCTGTCCTTTCTTGGGGGAAGTTTGTTTTTAAAATAGGTTGTAACCTACTTCTGCTACCACTGTTGCAACTTGACCAATGAGGGTCCAGAGCTTGGAATTGGGGAAGACAACAGTCCAATGGGAAAGGACAGAATAATAAGAATAAGGTCTTGTTTATTGTAGGATATTGTGATTAATATACTAAATGGGGAAGCCAAAAGGCCACAAGGGGGTGGCATAGTGGGGAGTTCCATGTAGGGTTTGGAGCCAAGGAATAACTTGTGCGGGGATCAGCAGGTCAAATTGGCAACGCTCCTAATTAGGATGAAGTGCCCACCATTTAACCTTGCCATCAGACTCATTCATAACGTTAGATATGTCAAGGGGCAACTCATCAAGCGCCCCCTGTGTAATGTAAGATACGTTAGCAGGCAAGGTTCAAATCTTGGTTGCAACACCACTATTAATCAGTCCCTTGCTAAAGTTACCAACACCCAGAATACCATGCTTCACTGGGTTGACATAATTGAGAGAGGAATAGCCAAGCTGGTCCCAGTGCATGTGGTCCAGATCCTCACCCATCAGGGTGTAGATATCAATTGAATTAGTGTGGTGACAAGCCACGTACTTGAAACTGGCCCCATGGTTTGAAGTCTGACTCATGAGGTGGAAGTCCTAGCCTGCCGCCTTGCCACCATCCCCTTGTTCACCCCCACATCCGCTGCCACCAACAACTCCTCTTCCAGCCACCTTCTTGGTTTTGACGTCCTTGAGCTCTTTGACCACTACAAGAAGATGCAGACAGAATTGGTCCAGCAGAGTGCCAATCTTGCCTTCCTGTTTGATGGCTACCACACTGTGTCAGAGCTTCAGGATTGTCTCAAACTTTGATAATTTCATGATAGAGCTGATAGCCAGACCCAAGCCAGGAAGGACAAGGAGGGGATAGCCTTGACCCAAGCTGAGCTTGCCACCCATAAGAAGCATATTATCTCTCTGGAAGACAACTTGGATATCACTTGTCAAGAGAACAAGGTCTACCAAGATGAGATGGACAAGCAGCAAGTTCTCCTGGACGTCTTTCAGAGCCAATTGAATAGGATGAACAGTAAGCTTATGGCTGTCAACTTACAGGCTGTCCTTCAACGCCAGGAGTCACTACAGTCCAGGAAGGTCCTCCAGCCCTGGACTCTATCATAGCTACAAAAGTGATGATGGCCACACTCAGTTAGCCCCAAACAATGTACAAGTACTGGAGCCAGTGTTGGAATCCAAGGATGACGTCTTGGTCACTCCTGAAGCTTCTTGGGCTGCCCAGGACAGAGAAAGTGAACATGAAGCGCAACAAGAGAAAAACTGCCAACATGCCTCTGAGGCCAGGTTTCCTTCCTCTACCCTCAGCTGTTCCTGTCTCACCCTCTCACCAGTGAGGATTACGCCTGCTCCCCTCCATCATGCCTCCAACAACTTCAAACCTGTTAACTTACCCAAGTTTGAGTGCAAGAGTAATGTGGCTGTGATGATCCACATGAAAGCAGTTTTGCAGACAAGTGTTGATTTGGCTTCAAATAAAGACGCTATGCTAAAGATTGGCAATGTATTGTTGGTGTTACAGGTAGAGGCCTAGTAGGGAAAAATGACTACTAGGGAAGGTAAGGACTAGCTAGTAGGTGTAGAGACTACTAGAGGCAGATATTGTCTTCACCTAGTGAAAGATATTGGCTGATGTGGGCTAGAGGTCCTCAACCAGCAGGGAACTGTGGCTGCTAGGGGTGAGAAATAAGATAGCTCAGCAGGGAACTTTAGCTGCTTGGGGTGGGGAGTGATCCAGACTGATGATTAGTGTATGCTGCTCAGGTTGGAGCTGTTTAGACCCTGGCGGGTAACGCGGACTGCCAGGGTAGAAGTGTGTGCCAGAACGGTAGGTAAACTGCCTACCAGGGCTGTAAGTTTTGGACCCCTAGCAGGTAGCGCGGGCTGCCAGGGAGGGGAGGAGCTTTGAGGGCTATATGTACCCTGATACACTCACAGAAGGTCTATAAGCAAGCATCCTACCTAACAGACTGGTAGGGTGTCCTTGTCTATGTCCCTATGGGAGCTTTGGGGGGGACCCAGAGTGAGTATTGGAGGTCATGGATTGGCTCAGAGGTGTCACCAAGGCAGTTTCTCAGGGAAGCAGCTGCAGAATTTGGTGTGATCAGGCCTCTGGGAAGTAAGCTGATTACTTTGTGACTGAAAGCCCAGACTTAATCACCTGGGTGAATAAAAACAACAGCACAGACTTTATTGATCTATGGTTGAATGGCCTAAGTGGAGTGCCACTTGTGAGGGCCCAGTCAAACGCCAGTTCAATGTAGACTCATGCCTGGGTCTACAAGTTCTGGTAACAGAGACTGAGATAAAGAACCGAGTTGTTTCATAGTATGGGATCAGCAGATAAGACTGGTTAGAAGGACTGTATGATCACAGTGAAGACTAGTTGAGGGACTGTTGGTTCATATTGGAGTTTAGAACCAGGAGGGTTCATTGTGCAGTTAGAACCAAAGTAGTTTATAGTGATAATAGGCTGAAGTACTGGACGATCATGATGCAGGAGTAGCTGATCATGATGCAAGAATAGCTAAAGGACTGAGCTGATTGATGACTGGAAGGACTGTTTGTTGACTAAGATAGACTGATTGCTGGCTGGGTTGAAGAGCTATAAGATATGACTTAATAAATGGAAGAAGGACCAGAAGATAATAGTGCAGGACTAGCTATGGAGCTAGAAGATGACTTAGAAGGACTAGCCAGGCTGGATTCAGAAGCAAAAATGCTGATTTTGGTTCCTTAGGAGAGCAAATATTAAAATAAGCAGTTAAACAAGGATTTAATACTGTCAATATTAATAGAGAATTAATTATAATATTATTTTAAAAGAAAAAGAAAGAGAAAAAGGAATGACTTATAGTGTTTAAATTGTGAATTAATTAATGTCAAAACCGCAGGCTCAACCTGCCAGCAAGGTTCCAACCAAGCGGGTTTGTGACCCGCAATCCAATTACCTGGTCACTCAAAGCCAGACTAGATAGTCAACTTGGATTAACAAATCAATCAACATGAACAAATGACGCTCCCTCACAGTGGACACCTCAATTTAGCGCTTGACTCATTAGCAGGATCAAGCCACCCCCCTCTGCCATCTAGCCGTGTGATCACCAATCATGTTCCTGCTATCCATTGATTCACAATATCTATATAATCACTATCTCACAATAAAGATTATTATCTATCCTCTAAATATTTTTCCCTTGTAACTCTGCTAAGACAGCACAGTTACAACATTAAGTTTGGATTAAGTTGAAAGGAGCCAGAAAGAGGCCGGAAACAGAACAGAGAAACTGTGAGGCAAATATGCAAATTTTGCCAAGAACAACTAGGAGAGATGAAAGGTGAGCAACAGGCAAGTTTGAAGGCGCAAAATGTTGAACAAAATGTGGGTAAATACAGAGAAATGTTGAATAAACAAGGATTAGAAAATCTCCTATGTAAAACATAGGCAAAAGTGCTCAAGGTTTTCCAGAGAAATGTGACGGGAATCACAGCAAAACCGTTTGAAACGCAGAGAGGTGTTTACCCAGAGCAAGACAGCTTTGAGTTCAAACTATTTTTAAGAGCAAGTCATTTGGGCAAACTTTTTGGAAAAACCAGTGAATTGAGGTGGATGATTGGCTGCAAGCCAGAGTTTATTTAATTAGTGTTTTAATGGCTTTAACTTGAGAATTAAAGCCTAAAAATAGGTGCAGAAGCAGAAAGTTTAGGGCTTTCATTGGATGAAGTAAGTTTTAAAGTTTAATATTTTGCAGAGGAAGAAAAAACTGGATAGTTTAAGCTTTGAAAGACAAGAGTTCTGGGGAGAAATTTGGACTTGGAAAAGGAGCTATAAAATGAAAAACTATCTGAGGTTTCTCATGGACTGGGTCAAGTGGATTACAAAGGCCACAAGGACTACAGAAGGAGCTTAAGACCAATTTAAAGGTGCAAAAGCCCATGATAAAGAGGCTAGAGCTAAGGATAAGGAGCCAGAGCCAGAACAGAACACAGGAGCCCAAGACCAAAGCGCAAGAGCCCAAGACCAAGTACAAGGAGTCCAAGAGATTGTTGGAGGACTCCCAGTATTAGAAAATCCATATTGTTTCCCTTCCCCAGGCAATATATCAGAAGATTTCTAATGTATCTTCCTTATGACCGTGAATAAAAGCCTATTTTACCCTGCCCAAATTTTCAGTAATCAGAATACAAACCCTATGAGTGAGCTACCCCAGATCTTTTACCCTAGTCAAGGGGAAGAAGATACCTATTGTCAAAGTTGCCAGAGATTTGCCATCAGTAAGTCTTCCCAGGAGGAGTAGGAGAGATTGACTAGGCATCTTGAGATGACAGATAGTGGAAGGGAGTTTATAGGGAATGAATTTACTAGGTTGTTAACGGACTGGTACAGGCCCACAGAGGGGTTAGCAGCCGCTGAAGTACAGATGCATGGTGGGGATGCTTGCCTAGTAATCAGAAAAGTGCCCAAAGAGTTTGCAGTCATGAAGTCTAAGTATAAACTTCTAGCAAGCCACCTCTCACTACTAGTAAATGACAACTCCTCCAAGCTGGTCCCTGGCTATGACCCAGGACACACTTTGGGAACTGGTGACCAGGAACCCTACAGGCCACATCTTCCAACTAAAATCTGATTCAAGATCAGGTTATAAGGAATATAGAAGAGTAGATCTACTACAGGGTATGACAGACTGTTGTGAATGCTGCCATTCACCACGTTTTGATTTTGCCTTTGATGGGTTATTTTGAGGACAAATCTCTCTCTTTCACTTTTGTCCTTTGAAATGAGTCTGGCTCTGAATTGGGAAATTTGATTGTTCAGTTTCCTGATTCTGCGCTACTCACTTGCCCCACTCATGCTTGTGGTGAGTGATTCTACTGTTCATTTACTGTTTTGTGGTAAAGCTACACAGTATATATTCCCAATCTTTTCATCCAATAAACTTAAGTTCTATCAACATTTTTGTCTTTGTGTCTTCACGTACTTTGGTGCCTCTCTAGCCACATCTAGCAGATATTATTCAATTCAGGGGCACATGGTAATTGCATAGCCTTCCCTGTCATCTAAACAAGACTTAGTGCAAATCCAATCCTAAGGTTAGGATTCCCTGTTGTGTGTCTGTGCTGCTCCTCAGAACACAACACACGCCATCTCAAAAATGCCATCTCAAATTTCATTCAAGATGGTGTTTTGCGTTAGTAATTTTGAATCATGAAAAAATAAAATAAATAATAAAATAATTAAAAATCACCTATAAATTTATAATGTGGCTGTGAGAGAGGGGGGCTAAACTAACTAAGTTTGGCTCCCATCCTGGTGAGACAAACCACCAAGATGCCACCCAGTGAAGTAGGACAGCTGCTCTAAGAGGGGACCAAAGGGAAGACACTGGTGACAGTTGGGGAAAGTAGTCATTCAATCCCATCAACACAAGGCCAGTGAGCAACCACAGTGCCTGAGAAGGAATAGGAGTTGGGAGCTCTGGTGCCTGTAAGGGGGTAGGCTTGCTACTCTCCAGTTGAAATGGAGGAGAAGGTGACGCCTCCTCTACAACAGGAGCAAGCAAAGTGAGGTCAGCTGGAAACAAATCCAGGTTGTCAAAGGTCAAAATTTTGACCAGTGCCTCTCCTGAGATGATGAAGAAGGTAGGAAGGTGCAAGAGACTGGAGGGATTGTCACCCACATGGCGCGCAGAGGATGAGAGAAGTAGCCAAAGGTCAGGAGAGATTTACCACAAAAGCGGCAAAAGTGGAGCCAGAGAAAAAAACACAAATTTAAGGACTGGGAGCAACATTTTTAGAGACTCCAGGAGATTTGGAATCTGAAGATGCAATTTTCAGGGTTTTTGTGGGTAAAATTTGTAGTAACCAGGGTAGTTACAAGCAAATATTTCAAACAGCTGGCCAAGGGACTTTTGAGGCCTTGGGGATAGTCTTGGGTGCCTTTGTCCACAATTTTATCAAACTTGGGTTTGAAAACAAGCAAAAACAATGTGAAAAGTAACCCCAAGTAAGTTTTTATACAAACTACTAGTTGAAAAAAACAGGTTCAAACTATGTTTCAAAAAACAAAAGCAGTTAAAACAAACACTATACGCTGGAGCTTCTGTCTCTAAAATTGAGAAGGCCAGCAGGTTTGAACAGAGCTTTTTTAAGGTAAGGTACTGTAGATTCAGAACCTAAAGGTAAAAATGTGGGATTGTCAAATTTTTTTGCGTGAACTCATCAACTTACTGAAGTAATTTTCATCCTTTTATATAAAAAAGTAAGTTGTTCTGGGATGAAAATTACTCCATTAAGTTGGTGAGTTCACGCAAAAGAATTTGACAATCCCGCATTTTTACCTTCAGGTTCTCAATTTACAGTATAAATAAGAACTGAATAACTTTTTTAAAATCCAAATGCAAACTCAAAGAAGAAGTTTGAACTCTCTTAAAATTAATAAAAGGATGCAGCAAACTCCAAATTTAATAATATTAGAGAATCAACCAGCAGGGGACTGAAAGTCCCCTTGCTAAGTAAAAAGGGTGAGTAGTTGCAATTTGAATCACATGACAGACTGGCCAGGCTTTGATTGGCCAGTGGAGAATTTTTGTTGGTCTAATCCAGGGGAACTGGAAAGTTTAAACTAATTTTTGCAGCTTCATCTGATTGACCAGAGGTGGTCACAGGCATTTGTGAATTATTTAGCTTCATGGGCCAACAAGCAGGGGACTGGGAGTCCCATTATGCTAAGATCAAAAGGGGAGTAGTTGCAATTGGAATCACATGACAGACTGGCCGGGCTTTGGTTGGCCAGAATGGAGAATTTTTGTTGATCTGATCCAGGGGACAGGGAAGTTTTAAACTAACTTCCGATAGCTTCATCTGATTAGCCAGAGGTGATCACAGTCATTTGTGAATCATTGCTAACTTGGTCATAACGTCAGCAGCTCACTTGATTGGTTGTCTCTGATGGTTTTCAGAAGTGGGCATGCCAAGCCAATAAGTAAGTCCAAATTAAGCAGTGTTTCTGCGCCGGGGGGGGGCAGCAAAGGCCTACTGGTCTACAGAGTAGGCCACTACAAATCTTTGTCCACAGTATGTGCCAAATCTTCTAAGGAATTGAGTGGCTTGGCTGGGATTTTAAGGCTTTTTTGGTGTCAGGAAGAGTCAGGTGCCATCCAATGAGCCAAAGCGGGCAGTGAATTTACACCCTACGGCTTTTCAAGTTAGCACCCCTCCCATTGCTTGAGCCTTGACCTCCTCCCAGCAATCCATGGATGCCACCAAGGCCAACACTCGCCATCCTGGATGCAGTACTCTAATGAACGTTGTCACAAGTGACCATTACCCTACTTTTGATTTTCAAGATAGAATTCTATTCCTGGGATTTATTGAAGCCCATACAGACTTGCACTTCCAGCTTGCAGGCCCTGCTGTCTTCCAGCCCTTGTTTTGGAAGCAAAGTGTAACTAGATTCAACCTTGGAGAAAACCTTTTAACCTGACTAATAGCGTAAACTACATATTCATCTTTGTTTGTGGACCTCAGCTAATGACGGAGCCTCAACTGAGCAACCCCATCACAAACCAGCTGTCCCCATAATAATGGGGAGTGTTGCATGAGTTTCCCCAAAAGCAATCCACCAGATTATGGCAAATCTATGTCTTAAAAAGAGAAAGAAATCAAGACCCTCATTCCAACCCAGCCAGTTGACAGACTGTGACTTCTGTAGATGTAAAGATTTCAGCCCCTGGTAAATGCTACCATAAGCCCAATAATTCTGAAAAGGTTTTTATATGATAGATGGGCATACTTACTCTGGGCCACCAGAAAGTTGCCCATTGCCATTTGTAATAAAGTGTTGAACCTCTAGTTCTCTCAGGTCATCTCATGCATACCCAGGTTGCTTTTCATTTACAGATTATTTCTCTGACTTCCCCTTTCACCAATTAACCTCAAAAACCACTGGCAAGCTGTGATTTATAAACCTCCACAGGAGCACCTTAAGCCCACATTTTGTTTCAACAATATCCCCATATCCTGCCTATTCAGAATTCACCTTGAAGAAAATTCTAACTTACAACCCTGAAGCCAAAAACAGAGATCATGAACTCATTGGATGTGAAAACCTAACTATCCAAACAACTACTATTCTGGGACAGCTACTAATTATCACCTGCCTATTTGCTGCCTATGTCTCTCCTTTTTGCAGCCCTGTGGCCTAGCTACTGCAAGGAAACCTTTCTTTATAATAGATGACACTCAGTTGTGCCTTCCAGTATCCCTCTCAAAAAGCATGTTGTGTTAATGGATTCTATGGTGCCCATCAATGGCCCTTAGGTCTTGCTCAGAAAATTGTTCTCCTATATT